>JBBIGC010000041.1:5448590-5463497 GCA_037576955.1 Lepidarchus adonis
AGAGAGAGAGAGAGAGAGAGAGAGAGAGAGAGAGAGAGAGAGAGAGAGACGTTTGCAGTGTGAGTAGCTGATGTTTCTTACATGGCACCAAAGTGAAAAACCTTTGTTCTGAGTTAGAGAAGAACTGATATGCAGATCTTTCAGATGAGGTGAAAAACTCACCTTTGGCCCATGGGGTTGTAAATCTCATTGCTCTGGCAGCCACTGATCGTGATTGGGTCAAAGTACTGGAATGAGCGTAGACCCACACCTGAGATGGCCACCAAAGCTGAGCGGAAGCTGACCACGATGGCTTTGGTCCTGTAGAAAGCCATGCTCAGGTCATGACTCACAGGTATCACCAGAGGATTGTTCCGGCAACTCAGCCGCCAGTCGCCTGAAAAGCATTCAGTCAGTACTCAGTAAACCAAACCAAACCAGAGTTTAAAATAGTACAGCTGCCATTTAAAGTGCAATTCCTATGATCTACTCTAATGTCTGATTGAATTGTACCAATATCTTCCTTCATTTTTCATATATTTATTCTTGAGAATAATCCCTAAAAGTCTGCTTCAGGTGTATAACCTGATATTTTGTAAATCTCAGTAGATATCCAAGAACAAATCCTAAGTATGCAAATGCTGTTGAATGTTAGAATCCATATGAAAAAAAATTCATTTATTTCATATCATTATCAACATTGCATACAAAATTCAGAAGATGCATAGATTCACTGGTAAATGTTAAATGTTAACATTAAATGTTACTGATATATAGATATGTGAAGTACAACCATTTGTTCCCATGACCACAACCATTAAGAAAATGTCAAAACTTTTCACAACAAACTATTAAAATCTGTTTATGTCTCAAAACATCAAAACATGTTCCTCAACTTGACTTGAACTGTTGCATAGACTCTCAGCAAATGTGAACATTCAAGGTAAAGTTAAATTTATGAGAGAGTTTGTTTTATAATAAATTACTTTCTTTTTTTGTCAGCAGACAATACAATGTGGAATGAAGCCAGACAGACCGAGGTTGTGGATCTGCTCCTTGGTGTCCACCAGGTGAACTGTGACATTGGCTTGGGTCTGGTCATTATAGGCCGTCCCCTCTGCAGCTAGATGGATGATGACTGCTGCAGCCACCATGGGATGGGCGTAGTATGCCTGATGGAGTTAAACAATTATAAGAAAAACATAACAATCTTTTAACCGATGGTTCTTTAAAGACTTCATTTTTGCAAATATGAAATATGAAGAACCTATAAGATTTAGCTCAGTTCAAGTTTGGACAATAAAAATGTGCCTTTTCAGCATGGGTGTGAAGCTCAAAGTTAAATACAGCTTGGGAAGTTATTTATTTGGTTATGACTTTACCATATATCATATCTTACCTTTATCCAGTAGCGATGAATCCTGCTGTGCAGCTGTGCCTCTTCGCATGGAAACCAGGCATACTGAGATACTCCATCAGACAGGTCAAATACTTTTGACTGGCAGCTCTGATAAAGACACATGTGGATGTGCAGTCAGTACGGATGCGTAATGCTGCATTTACAAGAACATTCATTCATCATAACTTCTAATTAAACTGCATCTTTTATTGAAAATACTCAACAGAGTAGAACATTCAATACAATGAAAACTGATGGACCCATCAGCCCCAAGATGACCTGAGCAGTACCAAGTTCTATAAGGGCAGATCACAGCAAAGCTTTTCTTCTTGGTTTCCTTCCATGAAGAACAGCAACCATGGGTAGTCAGCAATGAGGTTCAAAGTAAAAATAAAAAAAAAACTTAATACAGTACATGGAATATATGTCTATATGAAAAAGCCAATGATGATAATAATACATTTAATAATAATAATAATAATAATAATAATAATAATAATAATAATGATTACAATAATAATAATAACAATAACAATAATAATAATAATAATAATAATAATAATAATAATAATAATAATAATAATAGATGTAAATATAAATAAATAAATAAACAGGGCATGAATTACATATTTATTACGTCGTATATTTTATTAAGATTTTTTTCCAAAGGATAGATAGATAGATTTTATTTTATTGTTTAATTTATTTTGTTTTTTTCTAAAAACATTTTCTAAGTTAAATTCATAAATAAATAAATAAATAAATACATAAATAAATAAATACATACATACATAAATAAATACATAAATAAATAATGTGTACTTCTCAAAGAAATTCAACAAAACATGTAATTTAAACAGGTTGTTCTTTTCTGTACTGGATGTGGCAGAATAATGATTTCTTACTCATCAGTGGTGATACAGTAATATAAAGTGTGATTTTTTGCTCATACCCAGTTCAGGGCAACTTCTGGGTTTAATTAAACGAACTCAGCAAGCGACAGAACAGGGAACAGGTCTCCAGTTTTCTGCATAAGAGCTCATGTTCAAAGTGAATTCCAAACACAGCACCTGAAGGAGTGCACACTGAATGTCAGTAATGATGGAGGCCGGCCAGTCTGCATTTCCCTATCAAAATCTAATTTAGAACATCTGGAGACTCACAATTAAGTAGAACCCCGGCAAGGTCAGGCTGCTGCTCCAGATCATAAAGAAAGGCAGCAAAACGAAGGGGACAGAGAAACGAAACCCAGGGGCTTTATGAATCCAACATCGCTGATCAAGCATGCGGATGCACCAATCATGTTGTAATAACTAGAAATTGTTCACGTCTCCAAGTATCTGATTGAACCGGGAATGCAACTAACTCCCCCTAAATAATTGTGGTGTGTTTTAAAGCCAGAGATTTTGAATACACTTGAGTATTCAGATTTTGACTCAATAAGCATTGAAGCTGAAGCTCTAACAGGATCCTGTCACTCTGACTTATTCAATGGCAGTGACGATTGCAAGCTCACGCCGATTCCCCTCTAAACCTGCAGACAATTCTGGCTTTGAACCCCCTGAACCCGAGTGTGGGGTGACGGCACTGCGACGCTAGGTGACACTGGAGAGCCGCTAGGTGCCTAAGACCATCGATGGCACTAATTATGCATAGTATGTGTGTGTGTGTGCGCGCGTGTGTATGTGTGTGTGTAACAGGAGCTCATGAGCGCTCCAGCACAGCAGTGGGAACGGTCGGCCTGTCTGCTGTCTCTGCACAATGGATGTCCCCAGTATTTTGGGAGTAATTTATAGCAGAGGGTTTCTGCTTCATCAGCAATAGAGTCACACTGGTAAGTGACTGTCTGGCCTTTACATTGCCCCTGTTTCCCCCGCACAGGTCCGGTCCAGCACCTACTGCTCAAAATCAAACTGTGCAATGACATGATACAGAGTCAAATGTGGAGCCCTGGAGAATTAAACCTGCACGAAACAGCTTCTGCTCATGTAGAAAACACTTTTAAGACATATTTCAAGTCTATAAAGACCAAATATCTGGCATTTTCATGTTTTTGCAACATTATTTCAAAATAAATTGTCTGTTTATGCAACTCCGCCTCTTTCAGAACGCAGTCAGGACTGAAATATTTATAACTTTAACATGAGATAACAATATAGGGGCCTAGTGGTTAGGATATTGGCCCTGGAATCAGAAGGTCGTAGGTTCAAGTCCCAGTGGGCACGAGTGACGGGTTAAATGCTGTGGTGCACGAGTGATGGGTAGTGTTCTCAATGACAGTCACTTGCACTGTACGGACAGTAACACATCTACATATTACATTATCTTTGTTGGTACAGAGGTCTGCCTCACAGCAGGGAGGTCCTGGGTTCGGTCGCACACAGGTGCCTTTCTGTGGGAGTTTACAACAAGTCAACTCAGTGAAATACAAACAACGCTCAAGTTAAACTTATTTCCCTAAAAATCCCAGCAGTTATTTTTCACACTGGCCCTGCCATTCCCCTTCACTGTGCCCATCCTCTGTGTGACATCCTGCCATTCACTGTACCCATCCTCTGTGTGGCATCCTACCCCTGGCCCATGGTGTCCATCACCATTCTGTTCTGGTTAACTGCCTAGCCTCCAAAATATGATGCGCCTGGTATTATAGACCGGATCCTTCACTAATTTATTGAAGCTATTACATTTTATTGCTTTGAATAAATTGAAAATTAGCATATTACATACTTACTTTTTCACTTTATGACAACATGGGGTGTTTGTAAAACTCTTAAAAGATATAATTCTTGTCATTAATTTTCCAAATCGCTAATCCAATCATGGTCGCAGGGAAGCTGGAGCCGATCCCAAGCAGGGTTTACCCTGGACATGAGGCCAAACCATTGCAACACAGGGACAGATGACCATTCACATACATTCACAATTTAAAGCAGCCAGTCAACCTAAACCACAAGTCTTTACACTGTGGGAGGAGACCAGAGCACCCGGAGGAAAACCCCCACACACAGGAGGATGGAACCCAGGATCTTTTTGCTGTGAGGCGACAGCGTTAAGCGCTTAAGTGTCACTTCTGACAGTTCATTTAAAGAGAACATTCTGTTATTAATGTTTTATTGCATCTTTCTTTTATTAGTTGAAAAAATATCTATTTTTGCAGCATAGTTTCCTTTAATCTGAGAAAATACGTGTCAGATTGATAACAAAAGATCTAATGAGCCTGAGAGGGCAAGAGAAGTGCAGAACATTTGTTATTTTCTAAATACCTCATTCAAATCGGAGAAAATAGAGAATGTTCTCTATCCTCTGAGGAGCTTCAGTAAACCATAAAAAGTAGCATCTGTGCCCCCTCCCCCTCTCCTTCATCCTCACATCCTCACATTCGTGAACTCCTCTGCCTCACAATCAGTGCTGCAACTCTAGATGCTGCTGCTGCTCACAATAATGCCCTATATATGATTACTCATCCTGATAGAACTCCAGCATCAATCACAGGCTAAAGTCTGCTCCACTTAAAACCACAAGCCGTTTCTGTTTCCATTCATTTTCTGGAATATTCCCATTGATTTTCAAAGTCTACGCATTTCAGAGGCATAATTTTTCAAGTGCAGCCTTTCTACTACACTGGGAGCCAAAATAGTTGAGGCTTTGTCTACAATCAATGCAAATCTTAGCGAACTGGCACTTTGTCGCCGCTGATTGTTATATCCAGCATTTGGTCCTTTGTTTGTGACTCTATGAATAGTAACTTTCTGGCTTTAAAACTTTAATAGTCAAGAATGTGCTGTTTTTTATTTTTTAAGGGTTAATTGCAGCGGGTCTTCAAAAACCATGAGTGAACAGAAAACTGTCATTTTAAAATCAATATTCATAACTATTTCTTACAATAGTTAAAACTGCCAAATCCAACATTTTTTGTATTTCAGATATTATTATAGTAAGTATTAATATACAAAAGGTCATTCACATGTTGTATAATTTGAAAATCACCAAATATAAATCTGAACACCAATGATCTTGTGAAAAATGGCCGTTTGGCTCAGTGTTATAAATCCTAAGGTTTTTCAGAGCATGACGGGAATAGTTTTCTGACATAATTTATTTCAGAGAGTAGATCATCTTGGGTGCTCTTCAAACAGCATTAAAAGAGAAAAGAAGGTGGATAAGAAGCCAAGAAATGTGTAAAACTGTAAATATTTCATTTTGAAATTTCTAGGGAGGAAAGCAAACTATTTGAAGGTGCCTCTTGGAACAAGCCAATGCTTTGCTGTTCTGTTGTGAAAGTCTCCATCAGAATGAAGGTACTGGACAATAATCAATGGTCAGCTTCTGGAAAACGTAGTTATTATACATCATCTTGGTTGGATACATCGTCAGGGTCAAGAATGAGTTTAGAAACCAGACGTGTTGAATGACGATTCTATTCCTTCTGTACCTGCGCACATGCCAACATGTGCGGGCATAGTCGCACAAGTTTCTGCCAACATACTGGCACATCCTGTGAACGTGAGCACTAGGGGGCAGTGTCCAAACCAAAGTGTGCTTTTTTATTCTCTCTCTTAAGATTGTTTTGAAGGAACATGTTGCATCTGCTTTTGGGCTAGTTCTGGCTTGGGTCTCGTTCTGCTCTGCAGATTTGCATGATGGGTAGGTGAAAATCGTAACATGTCACTGAGCTACGCTTGCCTATAAACCCCTATTCTGGTACATGTATGTGTACATTCACATATACTGCTGAACACACACACATGCTCACACACATACACACTCATGCGTGCGCACACATGCTGTTTTGCGGCTCCATTTGCTGCAGCTCATCTTGCCTAACCCTAACCCTAACCCTAACCCCTAACCCTAACCCCTAACCCTAACCCCTAACTCCTAACCCTAACCCTAACCCCTAACTCCTAACCCTAACCCTAACCCCTAACCCTAACTCCTAACCCCTAACCATAACCCTAACCCCTAACCCCTAACCCTAACCCTAACCCTAACTCCTAACCCCTAACCCCTAACCCTAACTCTAACTCTAACCCTAAACCCTAACCCCTAACCCTAACCCTAACCCCTAACCCTAACAATTATTTTGCACTCACCATTTGCACAATGTCACTTTAAAATGTTTTATGTCCTTCTGTATGAGTGTATATATATTGATCCTTTCTTTATATCTCCTTATATCTTTATATTTATTGTTTTAAAATATATGTATAGTTGCTTTTCAGTATTTTGTTTTTGATATTATATTTTATCTTCTTTACAAATGCACCAGGGTGGGGAGCTGGGTGAAATGCTATTTCAATACAATGTGTACTGTGTATATGGCTGTATTGACAATAAAAACCTCTTGAATCTTGAATCTACTATCAACAATATTTGGAATATAGTTGATTTCACTGATTTGTTCATGCTCTACCAACTAGCTTTTGGTACTGCAATGTTTATTTATTGATTTATTTTAATTTTGGCCAAAATACAAAATACATAAAGAATTAATCACATTGGACCACTAAAATGTTTGTTAACAGCTTCAGTTTTAAACACCTGGGTAACAGTTTAACTGAACTGTTGATAGCATATGTTATATGCTGTTATTGTTTAGCAGATGATGCCAATTTTTATGATATCACAATGTCATAATATCATTACCGTCATCAACAAATACTATAACGCATATAGCATCTGTCATGATAACTACCAGAAATGGTAGCATTACTGGATATAATCTGTCAATGGCCTGTTTAAAGCTATTAAAATGACCAGACTGTTAATGAGAATGACAAGTTTCTGCCCAAAAGTGGTAGAAACAAACTGCTCTTTTACAATTATTTCAGCTGTTATTTGCACACCACTATTTGGCCACCACTACATATTATTTACTAGTATTTCTTATTATTTATTCATTAAAAAAATATTCTCATTTCTTAATCTTGTTTAAACTTTTTCTTATTGTGTTCATGTTGTGCTTTGCTCTTTGTTTTTGCCGGAATTAATATTTCACTGCATGTTGCCACCATTTTACTTTAACTTAAAAAAACTTACTGATGTAAGGACTAGCTTTAGCTTTAGTAGAATCTTGGTGGACTAGCAGCTCCTAACTGAAGTTTAGGTTTACAGGTGTGAGGCACAGGTACATCGTTTTGGATAAGAGCATCTGCCAAATGTTGTAACATTGGCGACTCTCATATTCACACAAAATAATAATTTGTTGAAATTAATAACATGATCCAAATGTAGGTGTTTTTTAAAAAAAAGTTGAGTTATTTTAATTCAAATTTGAATAAATAATTGTTTAAGCTTGTCCAACTCAAGGTATCTGCAGGCAAATGAAATGTATGAGCTTCTTAATTTAACAATATCACAAATGTGAACACGGATTATGAAAAAAAAAAAACCTCAGTGAGCACTCCTCACACTTTAAAGTAATGCTCCTCACACCTCAAAGCATCATTGTGTATGCTATGCAGGGTTATGTAAGCTGAGTAAACCTTGGCTATGCTCTAAAAACACATGTTCAAATGTAAGTGGTTCCTTTTTTACACACAATAAATAATTTGGGTGATTTAGCACCAGGGTTGGGTAATCTGGGGCCCATGGGTACAAATCCTCCCCAAGATATTGCTCCAACTGCCTGGATACCGCAATTGTTGGAACAAAATCCTGGGGAAGATTTGTACTCACTGGACCCAGATTACCCAACTCTGGTGCTATGAACACACTTGTCTCCTAAATTTATGCAAAAAAAACCTTATGCAAAAGTTTGGCCACCCCTTGATAAATACCAGATTTTTATTATTTTGTAATTGAAAAGATCTTAACTCAGTCTGTATAGGGCATGGAAAAAATACCCAATATTTTCACCAAACACTGGTGCATAGTTACCTTTAATGCCATAAATTGAAGATAAATAAAAAATAAAAACATTTTTATGGCACTGTGCAAAAGTTTGGGCAATATAAGAGTTCTAAAGTCTCAGAATCCTTTTTACAAGGTTTTAGATCTTAATAAGCTTGTTAGATCTGATGCATGGTAACAGTTGTCATTAGTAAATGTCAGCAGGTGCCAATTTCAAAGCTTTACAAATACTCTGACTCTTCAAACCTTGTGCACACACTTGTGGACACTCAACAACCATGTTCCTCTAAGCAGCTGTTTAAGACTCTGAAAATGAAAGTTATTGATGCCCACAATGCAGGAGAAGGGTACAAGAAGATAGCAAAGCATTGTCAGCTTGCAGTTTCCACAGTGAGAAATGTAATTAAGAGGTGGCAGTTCAGGGGAACTGTGGAGGTCAAGGTGAGATATGGAAGACCAAGAAAACTCTCAGAGAGAACTGCTCGTATGTTGGTCAGAAAGACAAATCAAAATCCTTCAAAAAACCCGGAGGAAGATTTAACAGACTCAGGAGTAATGGTGCACCATTCCACTGTTCTGGAAAAGTCAGCAGAAGAAATCCTTACCTGCATCCCCATCATAAAATCCAACATCAAAAGTATACAACACAACATCTACAGTAAAAACCTCACACAAATCCACAGTGTTCGGTGACCAGCTTGCGCTTCTACAAAATGCACCTGACCTCAAACAGCTTCTCACAGATAAAGGTGTGTATGAGGGCATTTATATTTTTATATGTGTGCTTGTGATGTTCCCACCTTTGTCACGGCAGGATACCCAGCAGCCACCTCAGCGGGGCAATGCACCCTGTGCTCTGTGGAAACCTCCACCCCTGTGGCCCACTGGTCCAGGAAACCGCTGGGGGTATAGAGTCCACAGTCCCTCACACTCGTCTCCCGCTCAAAGTCCTCACACACACCGTCACCATCATAGAAATAGCACAGACTGGGCTCATCTGTACAAAAGGGAGAGAGTAAATATGCATGAAAGCTTTCCTTATCAAACGGTGGAAAGGACACATAGATGCCGATTCGGGTTTACTGGATGCATGTACAGTACATAAACTATTGTAACTTGTTTTGCAGATAATGTTTTTTGGTATAAAACACCAAATTAATCTCATTTGTGCTGCTGGTCATACAGTTTATATTAATCAATACAGAATATGCATTAAACTAAAGTTTAGCTTCACCTATTTCCATGATATGGATGTAATATATGTCAATTATGTATTTAAAGGATGCTCAAACTTTTACCCACTTGCCATTCTAACACCATCAGCCTCATTCTAACACCTCATTCTGAGTGTATTTGTTTATTTAGGAAGCAATTTATATAGAAATTACTTTAAAATAGCAGATTATATTGATCTCTGAGCTGTTATATGTTTTTTTGTGCAAGAGTTTTGCAAATCTACCCATTATTTTGACATTGCGTATTATACATATATTAAATATTCATGAGTAATAATTTTTATTTCGATTCAAAAATGAAAAAAAAAATCCCATTTAAGTCCCATTTTATCTTCATAATTATGACAATATTTTTTGGCCTACCTGTGTTTTGTTAAGCAATACAACTGAACTTACATTAAATAAATGTCAGGTGACAAACCTCTGACCTACAGTCAAGTAGGTAAAAAGTTGGCCTTGCAGTAAACCCTCACTGGAATTTTGGAATGTCAAGTGGAATAGGGGTCTTGTACTTTGGTACACTGATACGCCCTGCTCCAGCGTGTTCCTGGACCTTGAGGTGTTAGCAATCTGCAGACATATGCGGCTGACATCCACTCAGTGTAAGCCCTGTCACCTGCTCTGGGTCTGGTCAAGTGCCACTGAACCACACGGACGGCCAGGAAACACGTTTGCAGGATATCCACTTATCAATGTGAGCACCCCTTCCCTGGCAAAGCTGCTGGCTATGTAAGTGAGTAGGATGGCAGGGAAAACAGGCAGTATCTTCAGACCCATAGCGGCTGCTGTAAATCACCCTGAGGAAGCCAGGACGTTCAAACAGCACCTCATTGCCTCCCTTCCTGTGCTAAAAAAGCCCTCGTTTCATTAACGCCGCACATCCACGATCTTGTCTGGTGACAGAAAAGCAGCACTGGAAAATACTGCCTCAAGTGCCAGAGGTTGGGCCCCGAAATACTCAGTATCCCTGCAAAGTTTGTGTTGGTGCCTGTTCAATACAAATGTGAATCACACGAAAACACCATGATGTGAGGTATTTTCTTCATGTCACATATTTTACCACTTGGAAAGAAAGCAGCGGAAACATAAAGTCATGTCATAAAGTGATTTTGGACGGGAGGGATCGTGTAGTACTAGCTCGACTACCTCCATCTGTAAAGGATCATCTCTAAAGTATCCAATGCTGTTAACATTTAATCAAAATATATGACCTTTCCATAGAAAGCTGCTGAAGTAGCAGGATATGGAAGAAAACGGATAAAAAAAGGGGAGAGACACAATGGCTTAGATCCTGTTAAAGTGGCAAGCACCTTCTGCTAACTGTTCCCTAGAGGAAGAGCTATCAGTCAGGCACTTCTGTCCAAAGAACAGGATAGGCATGGGGTCATGTATGGAAGAGAGATGGGGACCAAAAGTGAAAGGCCTATATGGGTCCATACGACGCAAACAGTGACCTTATGGAGGTGTGCGCTTCCTTTTGCAAAACCAGCTAAAATAGATCCATCTGTTCTGATGCATCAGCCCACAGTAAACTAGCATAGCGACGAAAACGCTGACGTTGGATTTTTCTTGAGGTAAGAAAGGAAAGTTCATTGAATTTCACTGCTCGTGAAGTACAAACGTCTTACAAACGAGCAGCTCAATAGTCTCTTTGCTGGGGGTTGTTAATTAAGCCGTGACATCCGAGCAACATCAGAGAGCACCCTTCTACAGGTGTCTCAGGTCTTCCCTTCAGCTAGCTGAATGTACATTCAAGGAGATACTTCAAAGGACTCTTTAGCAGCCCTTCTCTATGTTCTTTTTGTCTTCACTTCCACCACTGTGTCCCATTCACACATTCTGAACTAAAACGATGAATGAAATGCTAACAAAGCTAGTAGGAAAAAGACTCACAAAAGTCTGCTCGCCCAATGTCTTAGCGATCCTTAGAATTCCAGCTAATTCAGTCGCATAAAGCACACGGCAACGGGATTAGTCGGAAGTCTTTGTAGAGCGACAGTAGGTAGTAGACTGGTCTGAGAGGGCTTTGTGACGAGATTTCACGTCATGTCAGTTAGCACGCTCAATCGCTAATGTTTAGCAGCTACATTGTGGCATTAGCATCACAATCCAACCCAGTCTGACTAAGCAATGCTTTGGACAACACAATGGGATTTTGATACTTGCTGCCACATTGATGGTTCCTGTGTGTTGTTAGCAGTGAGAACATTGAGAATAAGCTTTTAGGACCAAGAAGAAAAGATGATCAGACGATGGAAAATCTAATAAATGATTTGAAAGAGGTAATACTAGGGCAATAAATTTATCCTAATTTTACTGTGGGCAGTGTTTTGTACTGTTGCTTATGACTCCATCCCTGTATTAGGGCCTTTAAAATATAAATGTTAAGATTGCAATCCGTTTGCATGTATGCATTGATTGTAATGTGAAATTTCATCATATTGCATACTGAATATTAAAATTTTATGGTATTGAAAAAGTTTTTGGCTAAAATAATCAATGTAGAATCAAATTTTGAGGATACTTGTGATTTACACCCCTAGGAAATATATCGACCAAAATGATAGACAAGTAGTTACTTATAATTGTAGGGTTTTTGAACAAATTATATACACCATGGGTGTAGTCAGCATGTTTGAAGAGGGACACTGGCCCTTCCATGACTACAGTTTAAGACCCATGATATATGCCATACAGTGTGTTGGTGGTATAGTGGTTGACTTGGGTACTTTCCCGCCAATGCAGCATACGTTTGTAGGCCAGTGTTGGCCAAGTGGTTAGGACCATGCCCTTGTAAACAGAGGTTCAGAGGGTCCTAGCCCATGCACCGTTGAGGTACCCTTGAGCAAGGAGTGTTCAGATCTGGTCCTGGAGGTCCAGTGTCCTGCACAGTTTATTTTTTCCATGCTCAAACACGCCTGGTTCATCTTACCTGTTAATTGCCAGATTCATTGATTGGGAATTACCAAATTGTGCTGGACAACGGCCTTCCAGGACCGACTTCAGACACCCCTGCTCTCCACTGCCACCCAGGTGCTGTGGATAACTTCCCACTGCCCCATGTGTGACAGGATAAATGAAAACATGCATGCACTTTGTGTGATGAGATGTGTTCATACTGACAAATACAGAATACCCAACAATAGTCCGCCTCACATTATAGGCCGTCCCATTCACAGAATATGCCCATTTATGTTTTTAGACTCGAAGATAAGCCGCCTCATGTTATAATAACTAAATAAGTTAAATAAATAACTTGATACACCTCTTGGGACTTTTGCAGCTCTATACCAGTAGTAACATTATACTGTAGTTGAGCATGAACAATTTAATTGTTCAAATTTGAAACTTACCAAAATCGTGCCACAACGCAATAACTACACTGCAGAATTTAAGCTTCAGGTCATTACTTTCATGACGTAACTTCTGCAATATCTGAGAGACATACCAGTGACGAAAGCATGTCTGATGTCGCAATCATGTTTTTCAGTGATGGCGATGATGTTTACTGATCTGATTTTGAAGCTAAGCCTAATAATTTTTATATTCAAGTGTTGTTAATTTTATACTGAAGAATTTACATGTAGACGGATGATTGACATAATTAAAAACTCATCTTTTTCCAGCCAACAATAAACTTGATCCTTTTATTTCTGTTAAATTGAGCTTTATCCATCTTGTATTATACAGGATGTAATATAATGTAGCAAAGGGCTGAAAAAGTTTAAGAGGCTGAATCCAGGAACGTCACTGTCTTTGCTTTGCATTCGTCGCTGCATCTATTCTTTTCAGAATGTGATCTTTTTGTACTGAATTATACTTTTTTTCATGTTTTTAGAAAGGCCGCCCCATTTAAGCAAGCAGCCCCCAATATCAGGTTTGCGAAATCGATCTATAAACCGCGTTTTGGGGAAATATGGTGAACCATGAACGGTTGCAGAAACTTACCAACGCAGTTGAATAAGGGCTCTTTTTTGCACTGGTTGGAGCAACCATCTCCATTGGCTAAGTTCATGTCATCACACTGTTCTCCCAGATACCTGAAACACACACATGGTCAATTTTAGACATCTGTAGGTAAGAACGACAATAACATTTCCCTATTTTTAGCTTAAAGAAGCACAGAATTAAAGGCTATAGCAACAGAAAGGATATCTCCTCAATTACCAACTGCTTGGGTTGTGGTTTAAGAGCCATCAAAATAACGTCTCTTACCTTTGGATGAGTCCATCTCCACAGTAGGGTGAGCCCAGCTGATGTGTGAGGTGAGGAGATGGCTCACTTTCTGCTGTCCTGGACATAGTCAGCACTTGGTAGGTGTATGTCTCACCAGGCTCCACATCCCTGCAATGCACATCCACAGTATTTCATGTCTGAAACGGATATTCTGGCCAAAATTACACATTTATCCATTACTACATTGGTTGTGTTACATAGATCTAGGTTCTAGAGTGATATTTTCCAATTAAAAGACTAACAAAATTAGAACGGATCTGTGTCCTGCATAGAACATGGCTACCCGACCCGAAACCGATGGGTCTGGTCGGGTTCTGACAAATATTTCACAAGGGTTACTCGGGTTCGGGTTCAATGACGTCAGCACAAAAAATAGTAAAGGCTACTACACATTGAAGCGCCAAACGATCTGTCTCACATTATGCAATTGTAAAAGTATTTGTTAATAAAAATACAATAGTTAAAAAAAATAAATAAAAGTAGAGCGGAAGCTACGTCACGCTGAATGTACTTCCTGTACGCAGGGATTTGTTTTCGTCGAAGCATCTTGGGAGACGTACTAAAAAAATAGTTATCAGGAGAATTCAAAATAACAGAATATGAAGGAAAGTTTACTATCTACTCTTTAAAGAGAGGAAAACTATAATCGCTTGGCAGCGATGGCATTAAAATTCCATTCGGGTTCGGGTCGGGCTTGGTAACTGCTCTGTCGGGTTCGGGTCGGGCTCGGTCACTGCTCTGTCGGGTTCGGGTCAAGGTTATTATAGTTAACGAAAACGAACAAAAAAACTAAAACTAGAATCGAAAAAGCATTTTCGTTAACTGAAACTGAAAGCAAAAAAAAAACGAAAACTAACTGAAACTGTTATGTGTGTTTACAAAACGGACTTAAACGAACTAATATTATAGCAAAAACGTCCTTCGTTTTCGTCTTTGTAATAAGCCTTTTAGGTTCAATTAAAATCTATTTACTTCACGCTGCCAGTTTAAAGCGTAGTGTGTGACGTCATGGGTTCGCGACGCCGCTTTTGTGCTGAAATCCTTCCCCCTTTCGCGGGCACGCGCGGCTCTGACCTGTCGCGTGCTCCGTGTTTTTAACAAAATGTATTCCCTAAAACGTATGAAACGACTTAAAACCAGCCTCTGATTTCTGAAGACAGGTATATCAGTGTATCGCGCGTATTTCCTCATTTCTAACGCGATATT
>JBBIGC010000041.1:5463597-5478162 GCA_037576955.1 Lepidarchus adonis
CATTCATTTTTAATCTCTCCCTGTTTTTGTGTCAGTTTCCACCGGGTACTCCAGTTTCCTCCCACCGTCCAAATGTATGTGGTTTAGATTGATTGGCTTCTCTAAATTGCCCACAGGTGTGAGTATGTGTTTAAACAATACATTTATATAAATTAGCCTCTACATCAGTGGTAAAAACATTCTCAGTGGTTGTTTGACACATTTGCAAAACTCTTTGACTTTCATAGCCAAGCACAGAGGGGCTGAAAAATATTAAATACATTCTGAAAAAAGCAGTGAGGCTATTAATTTTAATTCTAGTTTGAATTAGGCAAGTGTTTAGAAAGTACACTTTGGTGCTTTAACATTACCATTAACTGTCCATTTCATCACCATTATAATATAAAACTGATGCAAAAATTATAGGTAAAAGGGAAAAAAGCAAACCTCCTCAAAGCTATTTCTATTGGCTGATTCGTCAAAAAAAATTGACAATTGTCAGGTAAAAACATTAAAACAAGGTTGAAAAAACACAGTTGCAATGGTATTCAGATTTAAAAGTGGATAAGTCCAGCAGAAAAGGCAGATAAACTTCAAAATATCAGAAAGATCCAATGATCTAGAATATGATCTATTGGATAGCACAATGTGTACTCTTGAGAACCCAACACTGGGATGTAATACAAGCCCTCAGGTCCACAAAGCATCAGACTCAGCTGTATTCCTGCAAAGAACAGCCGAGATACTGCACTGGGATCAGCAGAAGCCACAGCCAATCGGCCAAACTCACGTTGGCGTAACAAAACAGCTCTGGAGCTGCTGGGTGGGCTTCCCTGCCCCCATTAACCCCTTTCCATAACCCGGGCCTCCCTGCAGCTCCCTGCTTTTCCTGCTCTCCCCCTATTGATCTTCTCCCCCACAATGAATTTCCAAGCACAGAGGGGCTGAAAAGGAGAGTGGAGGTAGAGGCCTGAAGAACGCAGGATCAAATGGAAAGGCCGGGAAGGGGGCAAGGTGCTTTGTAGAAGGACAATACTGCCAGCTCCATGTCTCATTAGTCCCCCGATTTCCCTCCCTGAATCCTACACCTCTTCTAAGAAGCTGACCTCCTCCCACACCTCTCTGCAGCTGCCTGCCGGGGTCGGGTAAACGAGAGCGTTTTTGGCAGGTCTCAGATCAGCCACTCTAAAGCAGCCCAGTACATAGATATGCACCTTAATGGTAATTGTAGATTGTAGTTTGCATCAATGAACGATCACAAACAGCTAAATAAATATATATATATATAAATACATACATATTCTGCATTGTAAGTAATGAAAATGTAAAGTAGACAAAATTTCAGGTTTTAAAAAGACTAAAAAAAAGTTCTATTTAATGCCACCTAATCTGGAATGTCTGATTCTAATTTCATGGACTCAAAGGTGTGATTATGTAATTATTAATTATAATTTTTTCATTTGAATGATCTGCTTTGTTTGTTTGTTTGACTACAAAATGACTACAAAAGGTGAATTTTAGGCTTCATTTATTTGACTATAATCTCCTTTATCTGTAGGTAATGTATTAAAGAAGATATATATAGGAATATATAAGAAAGAAAAACACCAAACAAAATATGCTCAGGATTTATATACATTATATATATACATAAACAAGAACCAATAATAAATCTGCAGAAGTATGTGCAAAAATATAAACATATAAAAACATATAAAGTGCACACTGTGTGAATAGCAGCAATTGAGAACAGATGATGTGTTGAACTGAAGAGATGATACATAGATGAACTGTTATATTGCGTTATAGAGTCTGACAAGAGAGTAAACTGTAAACTGGAAGAAAATCCCCAATTTCCACAGCATATATTTCTTTTTTCACTTGATTGTAAAAATCCCAACCCGAGGCTTTGACCATGCAGACCTTGCTCTGGTAGTAGGCTTCCCAAATAGTCAAATATGGGTCAGCAAGTCTTAGCGGCATGAGAACTGCAGAGAGCCTGAGGACAATCCAACCCTGAAGGCAGGAGCTGAAGGAACTGGTCCACAGTGTGGTCATGCGGCAGAGTTTTTATAAGACATGTTTGTTGTGGTCAGGCAGAAGCAAAGCTAAAAGTGTCCTGCTGCTATCCTTAACAGTCGCAATGACTCCTGAGGTAGACCGTTGGCTTGACTTACATCAGGACGAAAGAATATCTTCCTTGTCGAATCGAGTAAGTATCAATTTAGCCATCAATGTCAGGCGGCTACATTACGTAGTTGAGGTTCTGCTGTTTGTTTGTGAAATCGTAATCATTCACTGTAACTGGAGCAACTTGCTTTGTAGTCCACGCTCGATTAGAACGGGGATCCTTCATATAAGTGTTTTCCCAGTTAAAATAAGAACAGTGAAAGCGAAGCATTTCACAGTGAAAAAGAGACGCATATTTTTAGTTGTAATTTTATGTAAAATCACAAGCACAACTTCGCACAATTACAGGAAATAAATATCATCTTCGGAAGCCAGATGTACATGGATGTTGGGGTAACATATTTGCACAAAATTATCTGCACCAAAGGAATACCTATGAAAAAATGTGAAAATTAGACTTCTATTACTTACACTTAAATTATTTCAGAATAATTAGCATAATTCAGACTGGTAAATACATACAGCCATTTTGTTCATGTTATGTTAAGCTGACCCTCATGCATAGGTTGTTATTTGACTTGAGTGAAGGCAGTCGACATATGTTGTACTGTAGAAACAAGTCGGGTCAGCAGAAAAAGAGCCCATTGGTTTCTATGTGTTTCTATTTGTGACTGAAATCATTAGTCTCCATATAGAACATTGTATGTCTTTACTATGTACTGATACTGATCCAAAGCAAAAATGTTGATGCAACAATAAAGTGAACTTTGTGATTGCATTCAACTTTGTGGTGTTTCGTGGTTATCTGAACTACTGAGTCCCAGAGATCTCGTTTTCCCAGAAGCTTCCCGGTGAAGGTTCTGAGGGTCACAGATTTCCGTGTTTGCTTGTTCAAGAATGTGGTTGATGAGACTAATTTAAAAACTATTGGTTTTGTTCAGTTACGTTCTTTACATGTCACCTATGTTATATGGATTGGAGATGGCAGCACTGATGGAAAGGCCGAGATGCTGAATTGAATCAGATTCATCCCTTAACTGGCAGGTTCGGTGGGTGGGTGTTTTTGCAAAGAGAAGTGACTAAAGTATTCTCCAGGTCTACATCTCTGCTTTAGAGGAACCACTTTTGGATTAGTAGCATTTTTTTAATGGCGTTCTTTAAAGAACGCAATCAGTCAATTATGGCTGGCCTAAACCAGGTTTTTATGTAAATGATATTTGATTTATTCTTATAATTTAAATCCCTATAGAAAAAACAACTTTCTGAGTTAAAGGTTTATCCATTTGGTCTGATTATAAAAGTACTTTGCTTGTAATGAAATTTATCTCATATATTAAAATTTTACATATAAATTAAATATAAAATAAATAAAATAATTTCATTGTTAAAACTTCATGCTTTGCTGTATACTTTAAGGTGGACCAGAGGATTATAACAATATTCCACACTGAACATTTGCATTCTGTTCAAAAATGGATATTGGGAATTTATTTTTGTGTAATCGCTTCTGTCCAGTTGAGCAAAATTCAATCTGTCTTTCTTCTTTATTTATTTATATAAAAAAATGTAAAGCAATGTAAGGGAATGTAAAACAGGATTCATACCTATGTAAAACCACCAATGACGAGTGTTTTGGTTAAAAATTATTTTTAATTATAAAATATTTATTTTATAATTTTAGAATAATTATTTTTAATTATAAAATAATTTGTATTATTATTTTTACTAAGAACAAGTATTTGGAAACACGAAACATACAAAGCCTAAAAATGCCGTTTTTCAGGTTGCTTGTTCACCTCTACACAAGTTCTTTCTACAGATATCATAAGGACGAGTATATCTAGCTGGAAAAACATTAATCAAATGTGTAGAATGTTCTCAGACCACTGTATGACAGCACTGTCCTTGTTCATATACATTTATATCTCATGAGCAGACTGTGGCTTCCTCCTTGGTCTTCTCCAAGGATAGGAAACACATGTGGGCAACCCAAGTGCTACTATCTCCCACCCCTCAATAGAGCCTAATCCATAGTCAGTTAGAATGAATAAAAGCCTGTTTAGGCAAACACAGATAAGAAACCCTGCTGGCATTTCCTTTATCTCCCTGGGTGAAGCAGAGTGCTTTTGTACAGGTGGTTTGCACGTTGTGGTCTACTCCACTCTTTGAAGTAAAGTGTAGTGGAGAGAGGCAATGAGTTAGAGCGAGTGTGAGTGTGTGAAACAGAGAGAGAGAAAGAGAGCGAGAGAGCAAAGGGAACAGAGATAAGATTTCTGTTTTTATGGAACTGGCAACAAACTTCTGTCCTACAGATGAACACCGTTGGCTTCAGCAACATAAAAGCATCTCTGATGTATTTTATCATGGTATCCTTAGTGTACCTTCAGAGGGGGATGAAATTGAGGAGCCTCATGGTATAATGTCAAGTCTGGGAGATGAAAAGCGACCTAAAACTTGACCAGTTTAAAAGGAGGAAGAGTTATCACCGGCAGTCCACACCAAAGGGTATGTTCTGTGAAGGAAGTGAATAATCAGGGCATTATGACAATATTTTATGGTTAAATGTATGAATTTTGCTACTGTGATGAACAGCAAAGTTTGCTGAGCATATGGCGAATATCATCAGTAGTTGAAGAACATTGACCAGCTGCATGGTTTATTGCAAAGAGAACATACGTAACTAGTCCAGTTTATGTAATACAGCGTAGATATGTCAAAAGTGGAAAAAATTATAATTGAAGTGACTGTTTGTCTTCAATTACACAACGAAATGTGACCTCTGCATTTAACCTAGTAGTTGCTAGTAGTGTTGCTAAAGGTTCCTCAATGGTGCTCGGACCAGGACTCAAACTTGCCTTCTGACCTCACAGGCAAGGGTCTTCCCACTAGGCCTGCTTTAAATCATCATACTCTGAGGGATAGCAGTTAAATGTGGACCGTTTCAACATATAGTGATACAATATCGTACACCATGACAGTCTGTAAGTATCACGATAAAATTCTTTGTACGTATCGTCTGCCCCTTAACCCAAAGCAAATGGATATTCATTTTATTTTCAGTGTTCAAAATTCAATTCCTTTTCTTCCAAAATAAATGAAAACTATACTGTACATTCATACATTGTATCACTGAAATGTGAGGGAGGAATCATTAACTCATTCCATCATTAACCCTTTCAGGTCCTGGCTGACTATAGGACGAACCATCACATAGACAACCATTCACTGCTATGAGTAATTACACCAATGGGTAATGTAGAGCAGCCAGTCAAACTAAACCACAAGCCTTTGGACAGTGGGAGGAAACCAGAGTACCCGGAAGAAACCCAAGCGAACACTGGGAGAGCTTGTACACTCCTGTGAGCGACCTGGGGATCAAACCCAGGACTTTGTTGCTGTTAGGCGACAACGTTAACCACTCCATCCAGCACGACTGAGAAATAATGAAAACAAATATTATTAACAATAACTGTGAGTGTTAAGAGTTAATATAACCTAATACAAACGTCTAAAGTCAAGATACTGTGGCTACTACTATCTAGCGCTCGATAATAGTTTCCAATGAGCAGATCCTTTCCAAAAGCAGCCAGATGCTGTGAACACAGTTGCACCGAAGCTGCGGCTTGTGGCCTGTTCTGCCGCTGTGCTATTTTCACAGTGAATTTTTAACACAGGCCATTTGTAACTACACCACACATGCATGCATGAGCTCTGCACCTGTCATTAAAAAAGCAGCAGTGGAGGCAAGATATTCTCTTTGCAAGCATATGTTCTGGCACGAGTGCTCTCAACTCAGAGAACAAAGGGAACTGCAGATCTCCTTATATTGCTTCTCTTAGCTCTTAGTCTTATTATTTCATTTATTTATTTATTCACATTTTTTTAGCTGTTATCACTCAGGGTCGACCAGATGAGGATGGGTTCCCCTTCTGAGCCTTGGTTCCTCCCAAGGTTTTTAATAACTCCCTATAATTAGGGAGTTTTTTCTTGCCACTGTCGTCTTTGATTGTGTAATTTTTGTAAATTCTGTAAAACTGTGGCATTCATCAAACGGTGCATTTCCTACAAAACAGCAAAAATGCAAAACTGAACAGTGTATAGAAGTATAGCAGTGTTGTCAGTAGCTGCTTTAGGTTTTAGCTAATCATCCTGCTCATGGCAGCCATGTTGATTTACAGTGCAGTACCTTCCCAAGGCACTACTCAACCACTCTCATTAGCAAGGCTGCCTCTGTTTGCTTTGATTCGGGCTGGTTTCACTCTCCGTAGTGAGCTGCCACCTGCCTCAGTCGAGATGCCACAGCAGGCCTGTGCCAGGTGGATGAAACGGCCATGTAATATCTGGCAACTATGACAGGAACCCTTTAAGGTCTTGTTTTTTTGTAAGATATGAAACTAACTGCAGTTAAATGGTGGCACAATGATGAAAGAGAGCTAGAGAGGAAGCCTGGCGGAGAAGAGGTGAAGAGAGACAGAGAGATGGTAGACAGGAGCAACAGGCTTGAAGACAACTGCCTGGTTAGAAGTAAAACTGTTGGGTGAAGGATTAAGGTTCCCATTCCAGTGTAAAGAACCCACAATTGTTTAACCCAAAAAATAATCCGTAGCCACTGTAAAAACGAAACGAAATTGCTTTCTTTTTGACAGCATGTACGTATTTTTTCTCGTAGCTCTTCTTTCGTTCAACTTCATTTCCAGAGCATGAGGGGAAGCTTGTCCGACAGACGTGGGATAAACAGCAGCCTCGCCTTCAACCACTCAAGTGTGACGTTCACACTGAGATCAGTGATGTAGTGTAAGCCCTTAAACCTGCCCCGAAGCAGTGAAATATCCCAGCCAATGAAAAAAAACATGGCAGAAAGACGCTGGGTATTACCAAACAGACTCCCACAAGCTGGCTCCAAGAATTTCAGCTTGTTTTTAATTAATGAGCTTCCTGGATTTTGGACCTTAGCTCAGATCGCTTCATCTTACGATTAACAACTTACGTCATTCCAGTGGAAAACCTTTTGGATTTTTCAGCAGGAGAGAAGTTAGTACTAAAGAAGAGGAGGATACTGTTCTATAATCAGTTCTGCCTTTCAATCCTAAGAGGCTTGAATGAGAACATAGATAACCAAAGAATCTCCATGAGCTGTGTTTCCAACGTGTGCTCCAGACTCAGAACATTACAAATGTCAATCCTCCCACACATTTGGGGCACCAATATTTTTAGTTCCTGACAATAAACATATATAGCAAAAAATATAATTGCAGGTTTGGTCCCTTTTATATATTACTTGCAATTTTTCAACAAGGGTGTGAATATTTCTGGAGCTGACTCTGTGTATTGGTTGATAACATCTATTGCATAACATCCACTGGTAGGCAGTGGTGGCTTAGTGGTTTGGAATCCTGAACGGACATGAGAAATATGATAAGTCTGCAAATGATCTCCCTTAGCCAAGATATAGTTGATCAGCCATAATGTGTTAGGGTTAGGGTTAGGGTTAGGTTAGGATGAGGGTTAGGGTTAGGTTAGGGTTAGGGTTAGGTTAGGTTGAGGGTTAGGGTTAGGGTTAGGGTTAGGGTTAGGTTAGGTTAGGGTTAGGGTTAGGGTTAGGTTAGGATGAGGGTTAGGGTTAGGTTAGAGTTAGAGTTAGGGTTAGGTTAGGATTAGGGTTAGAGTTAGGGTTAGGGTTAGGTTAGGATTAGGGTTAGGTTAGGGTTAGAGTTAGGGTTAGGTTATGATTAGGGTTAGGTTAGGTTAGGGTTAGGTTAGGTTAGGTTAGGTTAGGGTTAGGATTAGGGTTAGGGTTAGGGTTAGGTTAGGTAGGGTTAGAGTTAGGGTTATGTTAGGGTTAGGGTTAGGGGTTAGGGTTAGGGTTGGGTTAGGATTAGGGTTAGGGAAATGGTTATTCATGCTAAACCACACTGACATCTCTGTGGCACCTTAATGAAAAGCTGGATGTGGACTGGGAGAATATTTGGGGATATACCCCTTAAAAAGTTTGACCTGTGGTATTTTTTTTTAGCAATGGTAGCCTCAAAGCTCCAAATACAAGGAGCAAAACTTGGACTCAGAAGTCCTGGTTGATCAAGTACACCACTGCTGATCCTCCTCACCATCTGTTTAATGCATCCATACAATCCTAATGTAAACACTAGTCTTACTGTACAGTCATATGCTTATATGTGTTTAGATTAAAGATCCTTCATTAAACAAATATTGTACTTTTTCTTCTGCCATGGCTGTTGCTAGTGCAAGTGAGCAAATGTTTACAATGTAAATGACTCTTTCCCATATGATCTGGGAGATCTGTATAACTTTCCATGCATTTTGTCAGTTGACCTGAGAACTAAGGCTCTAGGCCTATTGAAATAAATATTTAGAAAGAAAAAAATGCAATAGAAATACAGTCAACTCCCAAAATTTTGGTACGCCTCAAAAAAGGGTCCAAAACAATTATGCAGATAATACATATAATAATTACAATATTCCATGAATGTTTGTGAAAAATGTAGACTATTTATTAAATAAAAACAATTCCTGCAAAAGGGTTGTTTTATCTTGTAAATAATATATTTTCCAAATAGTATGTAGCAAAATTATCAGTACCCTTGAAGAAAACTACAAATGTCTATTAGAATATTTATTTATTTAAAAAAAATTACTGTGAGATTGTATTCTAATTTTATTTTATCTTTATATATGTTTTATTTTTATCCTCACCTTATCCTATCTTATCTCTTTAATTACTACTTTTACCTTACTTTGTTTTTTATAACTATAACTCCATGTGCCGTCGCAGCAAAGTAATTTCAAAAATAATAATTTCAAAAATAATTTGGTTATTAAGGTTTTCTGATTCTGATTCTGAAATAAATTGCAAATAAAATGGGGAAAATGTTTTATGATGTTGCTTTTGGTATCTAGAAACCGTTTCTTGTTTCAACAATCATCCACTGACATGAGTAAAACCAAAGAGCTCTCAACTCAGATAAGAAAAAAAATTGCTGAGCTCCATAGGTTGGGAATCGGTAAAAATGTTTGTTTAATTAAAACATCCAGTAAATTCAATGAGGGGCATAACAAAAAGGTTTTAAAAGCATAGAACTGTTGAAGGAAGGGGCACATCTGCCTGATGACCCTATGCACAGTGAGGGAGATGCTAAAATAGACAAAGAGGAGCTAAAATATCACAACTGCAAAGGTTTCAAAGTCAACTGTGAGACGACACTTTCATGACTAGAAGCTTTAGAGAAGTTGCATGAATGAAGCCTCTGCAGAGTCCAAGACATTAACACAAAATCTCAACTTTGCAAAGCAACAAAGAAGTTACAATTGGAAGAGACAAATTGAGACAAAATGAGAAAAATGACCATTTTGGCCACGTACAGCATCAGTACGATTTGCAATAAAGGGAACTACATGCATTTACCCACAGTAAAATATGAATATGCTTCCATGATGTTTAGGGGAGGTTTTTGCTGGTGGTTGAGAGGCTCTTGTTATGGCCAGTGGTATAATAAGTTCCATTAAATATCAGAACATTAAAACTGATTTTAGCTGGTTGCCTCTGCGAGAAGGCGAACATTTTGCTGCAGCTGATTTTCAATGAGACAACGCTCCTGACGCACACTTCAAAGAACTGGTTGCAGAAACAGAATCATGGTTTTGCAGTGACACACAATCTCCAAATGCAAACCCAACTGAAAATATGTGATTTCAAAGAACAGTTTACAAAAGAAAACCCAAGACTTGAGTTTTGTTTTAAAACTGTTCTCCAGCCTTGTTAAACTCTAGAGAAGGAGGCTGAATGTTGACATTCTCCCCAAACCCCATGACATATGGAGTTCCAATATTTTTTGTATATTTTGTGTTACTAAAGGAAAACTTCATTTTGGTTCCAAAGGTTTGGTTGAGGCTTATGTAGATGTTAATATATTCAGGGCGTCCTCGATTTATGATGGTGGTCCTCATTGTGTGTCATTAGTTGAACCCCCTTACATAAGCGTCTACTGTGTTTTCCATTCAGTCCACCAGATGGAGACATTCACCCACCTGTGGCTCTGTATTGCACTTATCTGAGTGTTTTATTAAAGGTAATTTCACTTTTCACACCATTAAAAATCCCCCAAAAAACAGGGTCATAAGTTGAGAGCGTTGTAAATCAAGGACCTTGTTGTTTTTGTTTTTAACTCTTTATGAAGGGTGTCAGTATTTTTGGTGTTGACTATATTTTTGTTCATAACATTGATATTGTACGTTCTTAAAAATTAAGCGGAATTAAAATGTCATTGAAATATGACTTTTGGTAAAATGTTCAGCGGATGGTTCTTTAAACAATCATTTTTGGCTCTATAAACAACTCGAAGTTTCCTAAAAGAGCTCTTAAACAAAGCTTTTTCCAAAAATGTGATGTTTTAATAGCTGTACTATACAACCAACTTACTGACTGTACACAAAACTGATTGCATCAACTAATTCAACCACTTAATTTCACAAAGTTGTCAAAAACAAAGTTATCAGATATTAGGTAACTAAATTGTCTGCTAACTCTAAAGCTAGAAATTCGCATCAATTAAGTTTATGCAAAACTTCCCACTTTATGCCTGATCAAACAGACTAAAGAATTGCTTTATTTCCATCAATTTAAAATATCACGTTAAAGTTTATATTATTTCCCCACAACAAAAAATTCCATGTAAAGATTCTACAAGAATTAAATGTTTTTCTTTAAAGCATAATTTAATGTTCATTCTATTAATTTAATCATCAATATATTCAACTATAAAAATATATTTTTTTATTTTATTGTATTGAATTTTTGTATGTAGAGGTTATCACATATACTGTAAGAGGTTGTAGCCCTGTTCCGTTTCCTCTTGCCTTTGCCACACCCCTTGTTTATCACACACCTGCCCCTTGTTTATGTCCCCACCAGGTGTGTGTAATCATGTTACATGTATATATGGCCTGGTCAAGTTGTGGATTTTCTGTATTACCTGTTGTGTCCATACCTGTTGTACTTCTCCATGTCTTAGTTCTGGGTAAGTTTATGTCAGGCTTCACATTTAAATTAAATAAATCAAACTTCCCACAACCAACCAGATGTCACAGTTAAAATAAAGTTAATGTTACTACTGCTCTATAAATCTACACTATCCCTGAGTTATAATTGACTTTGCAGATTGTTCTTTCCAACGCTTCTCTCTTCCTCTGTCTATCTCTCTCTTTTCTCTTTCTCTGGGATTCGAACAGGAGAATTTTTGCTTTTCCACAAAACTTTTCTTTAGAAGTTTAAAATATTTTTGCTCTATTTATAAATTTTTTAATGTCTTAATTGCTTCTTGTTTTGTATTCTGAAGTCATGGGCGGTCGCCAAAGCATTTCACTACACATCATACTGTGTATGATTGTGTATGTGACAAATAAAATTTGAATTTGAATTTGAATTTAAAAACTTTTAACTTGTAACTGTAATTTTTCTCTCTGTCTGATAAAATCTTTGAAATCAGTTTGGTTTCGAAAGGACTTGGCAAATTTAAACATCACCCTAACATGTCTTTTCCCAGTGTGTACTTCCTACAACCAACCAGACGTCACAGTTAAAATAAAGTTAATGTTACTACTGTTCTATAAATCTACACTATACATTTGCCAAACAACTTCCTTGAGTTATAATTGACTTTGCAGATTGTTCTTTCCAACGCTTCTTTTTCTATCTCTCTTTCTCTCTCTTTCTGGGATTCGAATAGGAGAATTTTTGCTTTTCCACAAAACTTTTATTTAGAAGTTTAAAATATTTTTGCTCTATTTATTGTTAAGTTTTTTAACGTCTTAAAATTGCTTCTTGTTTTGTATTCTGAGATCATGGGCAGTCGCCAAAGCATTTCACTACACATCATACTGTGTATAATTGTGTATGTGACAAATAAAATTTGAATTTGAATTTGAAAACCTTTAACTTGTAACTGTAATTTTTAATAAATTTTCTAATAAAATCTTTGAAATCAGTTTGATTTCAAAAGGATTCGACAAATTAAAACATCACGGAAAGAACCGCTCTTTTCCCAGTGTGTACTTCCTACAACGTCACAGTTAAAATAAAGGGAATGATACTACTGCTCTATAAATCTACACTATACATTTGCCATACAACTTCCCTGAGTAATAACTGACTTTGCAAATGATGATAAGTCTTGACTTCTTCCTGCACCTTGAGGAAACTGGAAGTGAAATTACTTTGGCTTGTATGAGGACAAAGAGGGTCACCAGGTTCACATCAAGCCTTGTTTACATACACGGGGGAGATATTTAGTGAAAGATAATGTGCAGCTCTGGCAGAATGCCGACAGAGGTGTAGCCCAGTGCTCTGGGAGGACCCATTATTCAGAGTGTCAGAGAAAAAAGAAAAACACACGCCCGACCCGCGACTGTACACAAAAGACAAGGAAGACAATGCCCGCCTCCTAAATGACTAAACTCTTCATTTCTGTATTGTTAAAAAAAGACACATCTGCCAGAAGCACAGAATAGATGCTCTATAGGGCTATAATTTTAATGGCTGAAAGAAGCACAGGGAAGGGGAGGGGGGGGTTGCAGCCTCTTCCAATGGGGTACGGGTTTGGTAAATTTCTGCCTAGTCGTATTTAAAGCTTAGTTATTTCAGATCAGAACCTCATAGTAACATAATTCCAACTGGAAATTGACCAAGATATGTGTACCATTATATTTATAATATTTTATTTTATTATTGTTTATTATTTTTTAATTTTTAATTTGAGGTAAAATAAATTATTTTTTATAGAAACATTCCAATTGGAAATTGATTGACACGTGTACCATGACGAAGTTTACATTTAAAAAATATTTTATTATTTTTTATTATTTTTGATTTTTTTATTGTAAGTAAAATAAATTAATTTTCATAGAAACATTCCAATTGGAAATTGATCGACACGTGTACCATGATGAAGATTAAATTAAAACAATATTTTATTATTTTGTATTATTTTTTAATTTTTTATTGTACGTAAAATAAATTCATTTTCATAGAAACATTCCAATTGTAAATGTACCATGATGAAAATAAATGTTTCATTTTGATTTCTGATTTTATTTTTTATTTTAAGTAAAATAAATTCTTTTTACTTTTGAATAATTCCAAAAATAAAATGTAAAACAAAATTTTATACAAAATGTAATACATTTATCCCACACATTGTCAGTATATAAACCACTAGGGGCCACTAGTAAAAGGGGTGGGACCATACTCTCAATGTTAGACTTCAATGAAGGATGACATCATGGGATATCTCGGCTACTTCGATGATCTCCCTGTACTTTTTGCTTCATATGCATTTGCTGCATCTATCATCACTAGAAACTGAGACTGTTTTACTTGTTCTTTTGGTTGTTATTGTTATTCAGTGTCAAGCAGAAGGATGGATTCCTCTTCTGAGTCATGGTTCCTCCTGAGGTTTCTTCTTCCAGGGAGTTTTCATTGTTTTCATTTCTCCCATGATTTGCTCATTAGTGGCTTGGATTTTGTCAGTTGTCACAATAAAATTGATCAAAATCATTTCTGCAGTGATTTCAGTGAAATCTATGTTCCTTCTTCTCCCAAACGAAACATCTTCACACTCTGTGCCAGAGCAAAGAGTGTTGACAATATGAAGGAAACTCAATGAACTGGTGCAAGGGAATGGGGGGTTGCTGTTATTTTTCAGGGCAAAGAAATGAGGGGGATGTTCTGCCCCAACTGCCCCCTCCCCTTAATGTGTGGTCCTCGTAAAGTGAGGGTCAGGATTTTAGGGCCCGGGACCATTCATCTGTCTCTGTTGCTCGACTTTTACTCCATTATATAAATCTACCTTCACACACACAGGTCACAAGAAGCCGAATCTACCGCACGTTGCTCAGATTTCAGATTCTTTTCCCGTTTTGAAAAACAAGCGACATGTAAACTATGAAGGAAGTGTCACTACATCGCTGTTTGGCTCAGTGGACGACACCCACTGGGAGAAAGGAGACAGCTCAAGTGTGATCCCTCTGTTTGTAGTGAGTGAGCCAAGAAAAAGTCCTCTGGTGGGCCTCCTCTCTCTCCACACACACACACACACTTTCTCTTTCTATCTCTCTTTCTCTGCCGCTTTCTTGCTCTCTTTCTCCCTCCTTTCCCCCTTTTTTATGTCTCTCTCTCCCTCTCCTGCTCTGCCCCTCTATTTTTCCTTCTCCCACTCTCTCTTTCTTCCCCCTCCTTCTCCCTCTCTTTCCTTTCCTCCTCTCTCTCCCTTTCTCTCCTTCTCTTTCTGTCTCTCTCTGTCTTTCCCTCTCTGCTTCTCTGCCTCTCTCTCGCCGCCCTTCTTTTTGTCTCACTCTTTCTTTCTTCCTTTCTGTCTGTCTGTCTGTCTGTCTGTCTGTCTGTCTGTCTGTCTGTCTGTCTCTCTCTCTCTCTCTCTCTCTCTCTCT
>JBBIGC010000041.1:5480020-5492673 GCA_037576955.1 Lepidarchus adonis
TCTCTCTCTCTCTCTCTCTCTCTCTCTCTCTCTCTCTCTCTCTCTCTCTCTCTCTCTCTCTCTCTCTCTCTCTATGTATGTGTAGATTAACCCTGCAAAACAAAAAGTCACAGCAGAACATGAGGCTTTACTTCAGGCATGGTGGACAGATTTATTCCAATTTACTGAGGTCAGGCTACAAGGTCTATATTTCTCCACTAAGTGCTGTGTACAAGGCTGCTCTGCCGATCACCTACAGCCACCTAACTCTGCCCTCACCTCCACACCATGGTGGTCACATCCGCGAAAACATCAATCAGGCTCCTGCCGACGTTAAGAGGAAGAGCCTAGAGTCTTCAAGAGCTCACCCACTGTTTTGTTCGCGAACACTCAGAATTGATGATTGCTTCAGCAGGCTCACCAGCCTGGGAGATCTCTGGAATGTATCTCTCCCTTAAAAGGGTGCTGTGAAATTCTTTAAGCTGGCCTAGACTCCAACCCTAGTGGGAAAGGGCAGCTCTGCAGACCCCACACATACAGGGAGGCTCTTGGACAACTATTCACAGTGAAGGATGCAAACCAATGGCACCAACAGCATGGAGACAATATGATTTACTCTACTTGGGATTTAACCACAGTCCACAACGTTTTTTCACTGAACCAGATGTGGTTCCTCTGTGGCTTCACCCTGAAGACCTAATACCTCAAGGCAGAAGAGATACCATCCTTACCTGTCTATGTATCTTCTGGGTTCCATGAGAACCACACCATGGGGTGAATGGCTGAAAGGAGGATCCCTGGTGAGCCTATACCGCAGTGGTTGGCATGCATGGCATAGCAGGTGGCCAGGTTTGGAGGCCATGAGTGTAGCATCAATCTCCAGGTGCTGCTCCATGGTGAAGATCTGCACCCCACACACCTCCTCGTCCACTTCTAGCTTTAGTGTGAGCGGCATATCGCAGAAGACACTCTGAGGACCCAGAGACACGTTGTTTCCACTCAGCGTCAGGAGAAGGATGTTGTGGATCGCAGCCAGGCCGTTTTCTTCTGGGGAGAAGAAAGTGACCCAGATGGTGAGCGAGTCAGGTACCAGTGGGTAGGCGAAGTCCAGCTGCAGCATGCAGCCCTGCAGAGGGCAAGAGGCTGAGCCCACACTGCCAGAGTCCAGCCCGGCGTTGGGGCTCCAGGTCCGCACACTCGGCTCACAGACCTGCTCCACGTCTGGAGGACCTAGAAGGGGGAACACAACCAGGCCTTTTTGTAAAGCTGAGGATGCACATCGTTTAAAACTTAATTTTCCAACAATGTCTCTCCGAGGTGCTTAAAAAAGCCATACTTAACGCCAGATTTACTTAAGCTATTAGCCAATGCTATTAGCCAATGCTATTAGCCAATGCTATTAGCCAATGTTATTAGCCAAAGCTATTAGCCAATGTTATTAGCCAATGCTATATATAACATGGGCAGGGGACTAACCATTGTAACATGTTCACTTTAGTACAAGCCCAGTAGTTCATTTGCTGACGTATTTCTTTCATATACTAAAATGAAAATTCAAATATTACTGTATCATGATGAGATTGAGATACAACATGGCTGCTGTACTGTCTGGTTGGGTAGAAAAAACTTCTTACAGGATCTTTCTCTACTTCCTAGACTTCCGAGACTGATCTGGAAGAGTGTTTACCATGTTCTCAGAAAACAAATTTGCAATTCTACTTGCCAACCAACATTCCTTCCCATTTCCATTTATACTTTACTGCGTTTTCTTCCTAGCCACTACGAGTCCGGACTGGAATAGTGATTCTAAAAATCTAAAAAACAAACAAACAAACAGAGTGAGTGGAGCAAATGATGTCCTTTAATGAGACGGCAGGAGGTCATTTGGGGAATTTTGGCCCTCGGCCCAGTTATTCTTTCAGGAGCTGTCAAGAGGCCATTATGAGGTGGCTAAAGGAGGAGGGGCCCAGAGAGAGGGCAACGCTTGGCGGGGAGGCCCCACTGAAGAAAGTCTCTTAGCGAGGAAAAAGAGATCAATAGAACCTATAATAGCACACGACTGAGGGCTAACGAGCACTACACTCAGAGAAATAATGGTGTCACATGGAACCAAAATGGGTTCTTTAGAAAAGAACTTAAAAGTTTCTCTAAAGAACCTCAATTTGGTAAATGCTTTTGCTCATTTAGAAAATGGACTGTGATTTTTAAATGAACTTAAAAATAATACTTTTTATTTATACGGTCGCATCACAATGTTAAAGGCAGTCAATTATAATAAACAGAATTTCTACCAAAAAAATGACAGAACAGCACATCACATTTAATAAAACACAAAATCGATACGAGAAAATACAACACTTGCAGTTAGAGCAGAAGAACAGAGTGAGCAGGTAAGACATGTGGTCGTAGAGAAACAGTATTGAGAAAAAAGAGAGTTAGAGAACAAGAAACATTGTGAAGACTATGAGGGAAGGATCTATACCAAGAAGTTATTTTCCTACAATCAAAAATGTAATCCAGGAGATATGTAGAGAATTTCCTTTTAAGGTTTAAGGTGTATTTTTCAGTGTTATGATTAAAGATATTGAGTGTTTAATAAAAGTATGATAATTAAGAGACATGACTTCAAAATGTGAACCTTACACATTGTATATGCCAACAATGAAACCGTAAATGTCTTAAACTAACAAAAAAGCATTTCTTTATTGTGTGAGGGCCAACATCATCTCTGGTTGATCTTGATTGACTAGTAGCTCAAGTTCAGAACGGACAAAGTACCTAACTTCATTACTTAAGTGAAAGTACCAAATGATCTAGGCAAAAAACTAGGAAATCACATTATATGATTCTTTAAGAATTATTTGTATAATGGCACAGAAAAAAAAGTATTTGGTCAATAACAAAAGTTCACCTCATTACTTTGTAATGAAACCTTGGTTGGTCAAACATTTCCTGTAGGTCTTCACCAGGTTTGCACACACTGTAGCTGGTGTTTTGGCCCATTCTTCCATGCAGATATTCTCAGGAGCTGTGATGTTTTGGGGCTGTCGCTGGGCAACACAGACTTTCATCTCCACAGATTCTCTATTGGATTGAGGGCCGGAGACTGGCTAGAACACTCCAGAACCTTTAAAATGCTTTTTACACAGTCACTTTTGTTGTCTGGGCAGTGTGTTTGGAATCATTGTCATGCTGGAAGATCTAGCCAAGAATCTGCAATTCTGTCACTGATGGAATGAGGTTTTTGTCCAAAATCTCACCATACATTGCCCCATTCAGGTTTTCCCTAATACAGATCAGTCGTCCTGTTCCCTTTGCAGAAAAGCAGCTCCAAAGCATAATGTTTCCACCCCCATGCTTCACAGTGGGTATGGTGTTCTTGGGATGCAACTCATCCAAACATAGTGAGTGGCGTTTATACCAAAGAGTTCCATTTTGGTCTTATCTGACCACATGACATCCAGATGGAGACAGACCTGGACATGTGCTGCTTAAACAGGATATTAATCCAAGATGACGTAGTGTGACTAATAGTAACCTTTTTTACTGTTGTCCCAGCTGTCTTCAGGTCATTCACCAGTTCCCCCGTGTAGTTCTGGGCTGTTTCCCCACCGTTCTCAAGATCATTTGTACCCATGAGGTGAGATCTTTCATGGAGCCCCAGGTCGAGGGAGATTGTCAGTGATCTTGTATTTATTCCATTTTCTAATAATTGATCCAGCAGTTGATCTCTTATCACCCAGCTGCTGCCTATTGTAGATCGGATCATCCCAGTCTTGTGCAGGTGAACAATCTTATCGCTGGTGTCATTAGACAGCTCTCTGGTCTTGGCCATGGTGGTTTTACATTTGATCATTAAGTGTTAAAGTTAGTAGACAAGTCTAGCAGTGAACTGAGGGAGAAAATCCACAGAAAGTGATTTCACAGTAACGGTAATATTAATTATTATTGATATCTAAAAGCTTGTACAACTTTGGATTGTAGTTAGTAAAATGTTTACATGCCTTAATTTGCTTCCATAGATTAGATGGTGAGTTTTTGTTTGCTGTGATATAGTTTGTTTTACTCAAACATGGCACACACTTATAACAATACACATTTTTTTTATCCTTTTCATAAACATTGACTCTAAATATGGCCATGGGTGCGAACATGAAGAGTCGTCATCTTCATCTTCTCCCTCAACTGATTGACAGTGTTTGAGAAATGCTGGTGTTGCAGTGTTACAGGTGTGATGTCACACTACTGACATTACTGAGAAAACATCTCCCACTTTCAAAACTGAAGGTAATGAGAAACGAAAACCTCTATAGAAATGTAGTGATGTGAAAGTATGTTTTTGTTTTTCAAATGTAGTAAAGTTAAAAGTTCCCAAAAAATACTACTCAAGTAAAGTACAGTACTCAAGTAAATGTACTTACTGTCATTAGGGTCAGGATTCCTCTGTAGACTACGAAGCAGCCATGTAAGCCACATACTGCAAATGTAAATGTTCTTGGTTTAGATGTATTGTTTTCTAAAAAACATTGCATTGTGTATGTAAAGTCTTTCTTGCCTTTGATCTACGATGTCGATTCAGTGAATTCGATTTGGCATTTTTATTTTTAAGCATAAATCCTGGGTCACTGAGTTGTGTGACAGCTGGCGGGGGTTCAAAGGGTTGGCACGAATGAGCAAACAAGCCTATACGACACGGTGGTTTTCTGGGCGGCAAAGGGGTAGCTCACGAACTGTTGAGGTAAGGGTCATAGACACCAGGCATTCTTTGCATTCCTGGGTTTTGTGTCTCACGGTCAAGCAATCTGCCAACCACTGACCACAGGACGATTTGCATAGCCAATCTTGAAATCTTTAGAAAGTCTCTTGAGTCTGTATGTTTATGGCGTCTTTGTTGTTCTTTTCTTCCATTTCTGCAACTTGATAAAGCAAACTCTTCAGCGTTGCTGATTATTCTCAGTCTGGCAGCACGTCAGGACACTCAGATGTCCAACTTTTAATGTCCAACCATTTAACATTGATAATGCATTAGAGAGTGTTAGTGATGTCTGCAGGTGATTTTCTGAGAATTTGTGGAAGGGCAGTGGTTCAAGGCAGCTGCTGGTTGTCAAAGGCAGGTTTGTATGCGATTGTAAACAGTGGAAAGATCGCCAAGGCTATGGAGTACACCAGGGAAGTGCTCCAAGCTTAGAGCAGAGTTTAGTTCAGATGTTGTGGCAGGGGCAAGCCCGGGCATGCCTCCCTCAGCTGACTGAGAGTCCGCCATTGGGCCAAGTTGGCTTTGAGGTATACAAGTGTGCACTTATGGCCTTTCCTCACCACACGTCTGGCTCACTCATTTTTAAAAGCATCCCAAACTGAGTGATTAAGTAATTAAACAGAAAAACAGTCAGCTCAGGGAATGCAAGTCTTTACAGTTGTTTTTCCAATGTCAAGTCTAATTCCCTGTTTTACATTTTACAAGGAAATGTCCAAGCCTGTCCTGGCCACTAAGCATCCATATTTCTACAAGTGTGAACTGAGAAGAAGCAAACAACAAGCTTAAGCTTGAATTTTAAATAAGGAAAAGTGAATAAAGGACAATATTTTTGGCATAATACATGTTTTTGGGGTTTTTTCAGTCTCGGATCAAAGGTTAAATTGCTAAGGCAGAATCATTGCTATAGCTATGGAAAACATGACTCATTCACAATGCTGAAAAACATTTTCATTCATATCGCAAAGCTCTATGGACTAATTCTTTTATATATTTATACGTCCATATTTCTCATCTCCTAAAATAAACACATGAGAAAATCAACATTTATGACAACCCGTGTGACTAATTTTTTCCACACGTTTTAAGCCGTTTCTCTGAGATCCCTTTGCTGTTCTACCCTATTCTGGCCCCTCTTGGCTAGCTGTGTTGGGTGAAATACTTCAATCATATATTCCGCTCAATAAAACAGCATATTAATGGTTTGAATGGCACTCACCAATTAAATGCAATTTCCAAGTGTCAATAGAAGCAGGTTCCTCACTCCCTGCCAATGCACTCAACAAAAACTCTCCTGAACTGCATCATTGAGCATTAGAGGAACATACTGCTGCACCCAACTTGCTGCCAGTGACGAAAATTATTACATGTCAATTACAGTTATCCAGGCATAATTTTTGTTAATTAATTTCGTTTGTTAAGATTAATTTTAGGCCCAATAAAAAATTACATTCACTGTAATCAAATGTGCTCTCTTTGCTATTAAAATGCGAAGTCCTTATGTCAAGATCGAAAAAACTCTCCAGGGTCTTTAGAACAAATTTTGTGATAAGGGAATAGAACAGATTTTTACACATGTGGAAAATGTGTTTTAAAAAACTGTCTATTTAGACTTTAATTTCTGGGTCTGCAGGTAACTCTTGAAATGGTTGGAGTTAAGGTAAATACATTTAGAATCAGACAGAAGTTGTACAAATTTGACTTGGATGGGAAGTGTGTCAGGAGTATCTATTAGCATATAGGTAAAGATCAGTGGGTTTGGAATAATGTAGATATTGTTTTGGCCACAGTAGCAGCATACATGTGTTTGACAAACATACATGAGTCCAAACACAGATTTAATTAAAAGGCTCCTTAAAATAGCTGTGAAGCATGGTGCTGTAAATGTTATGCTTTAGGAAACTGGTTAACATACTGTCATTGATTCAACTAGGAATTCAGCTCAAAGATAATTTGAGGCCCGTCTAAAAGTTTAAGTTGAATCGGAGGTGTACCTTTCAGCAAGATAATGATTACACTAGCAAATCCATTGAGAAATACCTCAAAAAAGAAGAGAAAAATTAAATGTTTAAAATCTAAATGTTGTGTGATAATTTAAAAGGGCAATACATGCAAAAAACCCATCTAACATCTTGGACAACAATTGGTGGAATTTTGCAAAGACTTTGCAAAGAAATTTAAAACTGTTTGAAACTGGTAGACAATTTTGCAAAACACCAAAAAGAAATGATTTCTGCAATATGGGTCAATGCTAGCTTCTGAGGCCAAAGATGCATTTACTTTCTCCAAATAAGAAAGTAGTTGTAGTTTTGTTGAAGTGTGTCGCTTTTATCTTTATTAAGTTTCTTTGTTCAGAAATGCTGAAAATATTTTTCAGTTTAGTGTATATTTCTTTAACATGACTGTAAATATACCATGACAATATATCCAAGATAAAATAATTGCCCTCCCTCCCACCTTTCTCTTCTCACCTTGACCACATCTGTTGTAGAAAGTGCTATACAAATAAAATGGACTCGATTTGACTTGACTCTCTCTGGATGGTTAAGATAGCCCTTCCTCTCCCTAATTTAGTGTGATGCTAACCAGTGCAGGTGTCTTGCAGCTGATGTAACAGAACAGGCTCTCACGGTTCTCCTCCAAGCATGTGGGGCTGACCAATGGCATTGCAGTTAGAATATTTTGCAGGGATTTCTTGCCCCAAGCCATCACCCTCATGAACAGTTGGCAGTACAGCTCCCACCCATCCCACCACCTACCACCTCCCACAACCATCTTCCCTGTATATTCATCCCCTGTAACACACCCCGTACATATTGTATTATAACTGCACTTCCTGCACATAGATTATTGCTGAGTATACAATATATAACATATGTATATTGTATATATGCTAGGTATGCTAGGTATATGCTATTTATTAAACGAGTACAACGTCTATTGCTAACATGAGTCTCTCGTAGGCGTTTGTTATGGGATGCGGCGTGTTTCATGGGGAGCAATGCATTGTGGTCAATGTAGTATCTGGTGGGTAATACAGGTGGAAAAGAGGTGGAAAGAGAGTTACTTTCTGGGAGTCGTTGTTCGTTAGCAGCAAGAGTGCAGGTAAAATAAACACATGGATCACATCCACAGCAGTAATGAAGTGAAACAGTTCCTGATCTTTACTGTAGAGTCTGTTTTAAACTTGGGAGTCATAATGAAGTTTCCAAACAAGCAGCACAAAAGAATGAAAGCAAATGGCACAACGCCATCTCTCTCGTATATTGCTGCATGACGGCAAGTGTATTCATCCGCTCCACTCACTAACTAGTTCTCGTGCAAACTTTGTTTTTATTTCACAAACGGCTTATAAAAAAGGCGATGTAACCACAAATCACTGTATATAGAGTGTGATGTAAAACAGGATCCCCCTGTACACATACAGTATGTATGCTTTAGATGTACTGTATATTTTACACTATTTACACTGTAGATATACTGTATATTGTATACTATTTACACTGTAGATATACTGTATATTGTATACTATACACTGTAGATATACTGTATATTGTATACTATACACTGTAGATATACTGTATATTGTACACTATTTACACTGTAGATATACTGTATATTGTATACTATACACTGTATATATACTGTATATTGTACACTATTTACACTGTAGATATACTGTATATTGTACACTATTTACCCTGTAGATATACTGTATATTGTACACTATTTACCCTGTAGATATACTGTATATTGTATAGTATTTGCACTGTAGATATACTGTATTTTGTACACTATTTACACTGTAGATATACTGTATATTGTATACTATTTACACTGTAGATGTACTGTATATTGTACACTATTTACACTGTAGACATACTGTATATTGTATACTATACACTGTATATATACTGTATATTTTACACTATTTACACTGTAGATATACTGTATATTGTATACTATACACTGTATATAATACATATGCTATGTATAACTACATATATGGTATATTGTAATGCATATTGCATACTGTACATTGTACTGCAACGCACAAACATACATTATTGTGTACTTCCCACTCCACACACTTTTAGTATCATATTTTGTCTATTATTTATTGTTACTAGTTTGTAATGTTTGTCTTATTTTTTTTGGTCAAACTGATTCTGATTCTGATTCTGAGGTGACACAGGAGGAACATGGCAGTAATTTGACTTACAAATATGCTTGGGACAGCTACAGTCGACATGACTGAATTAGTTTTAGGTTAAAATACATTTATTACAAATGTTATTTCCCCTGAATAGTTTTCTACTAATGTTAGAGAGCGTGGCCTCTTACCCTCAGCCTCCCGGGGGCTCCAGTGTCCTGAAGGAGCGCAGGGTCTTGGGGAAGATGAGTTGGTGGCGTACTGCAGAAGAACTCGGTCTTCAGTGCATCTTTCACATACTGATCCCACTTCTCTAGGAAACCAACAAGCAACCAAGGTAGCAACTTAGACACGGCAACAGAGTTGCTATTACTACAAGGAGATCATTTCATGTTTAAAAATTGCATTTACTTACACATTTGTACGTTGCAATAATACATATAATACATTTCTAAGAAATCTAAACCTTAAATATTCAATACTATGATATAAACTAGCTGAAAATGGAAGGTGACCTTAATATTTTGAGCTCTGAGACACAATTTTATTTTTAGAATCTCTGTCCCATTGTTCATTTTCACCTGTCGAAGTAATGCCCTGTAATGGCAGGGAACCACTCCAAAGTAATGGAGTCCTGCCCCTGCTCCATCAGGCGAGGAGGTAGAGGAACTGGAGCTGGCTTACTGCCAGACCTCCAAGACTGGTAGATCAGATCCAGGTAGCAGTGCATCCGAGCCACCTGGTTTGGTGTGAAGGAATCCGTGCAGGTGTCATCTTCAGGAAATACAAAAAATTAGGAATTAGAAAGAGTGTCTAATGATAAAAAAAATATATTAATTTTCTTATAAATCTTTTAATCTTTGTTTTGACACAAGTGAAAACACCTTATTTCTTAAGTCATTAATTAAATTACCATTTTGAGATTAATGCATGAAACATAAAACACTAACAAGCACAGCAGAAAAATAAAATTATTTCACTTAGTAAAATTGCTCAAAATAAATTGTACAATAATCTGAAAATGAGAACTTATAGATATATTTGGTAGCTTTAGGATGCCATGGCATTGTTTTGCAATTTACACTGTTTGTAAAAAGTCAAAACTCTAAAATGTCATGAAATATTGACCAGCAGAAGTGGTACCCAATGATTTAAGATCTAGAAACATCACACAAATTAAACTTTCCATTCATTTATATAAAAGTTTGGAATGTTTTGTTTTTTCATTTCTGAAATACAAGGTTTTCATAAGTCAGCTATGACATGAGCTTGCAGAGAATATGACTACACTGTTAAAAATAAAGGTTCCTAAATAGTTTTAGATTAAACCTATATTTCCAGACATAGAACATTGCTTGTGTGGTTTACTGTTACTGTACCTTATGAATGATATAGGTAAATGGGTTCAGTTTTAACATGCGGCCCTGTATTGAACCTTATTTAAACATGAGTGTGGACTTTATATGTAACTACATTGTGAATGGGTGGAACTGTTGTAGGCTGAGTAGGTGGATATATGTACATGAACTTTGAATTTCCATCATTAAACTCATAACTGCACAACTTATAGTATCAAATAATGTGTCTGTATTTGAACTGTTTAAAATAAAGTGTTATTTAAGTGATGCTATAGAAAAACCATATTTTTAAAATACTTAAAAAAAATTAAATATTCAGAGGCTTTACACATAATTCAAAGAACATTTATATTATGGAAATGTTGGTCATGCCATTAAAACTTCATCTTATTTACCAAATAATTATTTGTGAAAACCTATGTCATCATTCAAAGAACAACTAGTAACAGGCAATGAGGAGCTTACCAGCGTAGCTCATGTAATTTCTGTACGGCGTGTGCTTGAAGGAACGTTGGCCGCATGTATCATTCCCAGGCTCTGGGTCTCTGCAGTATTTATACTTGGGTGTGGGGTTTGTATCTGCACACAGATCTCCAGTTTCCAGAGAAGGTTCTGTCTCCAGACAAGCATCGTTACAGGACTCAACTTCCGAGATCCCCCTGAAGACATGGTACAGTCCGAGGCTATGGCCGATCTCGTGGATCATGGTGTGCGTGTGGCCAAACGTTCCATAGAATGAGGGGTTCAGCACAATCCCACCTCCAAATGGGAAAAAGGTTGAGAGATAACACAACCACCAAAGCATTTCTCCTCATCAAATCAAAACTAAAACCAAAAAGTATTTTCACTTTTTTCATTTCTGTTCATTGGAGTTTACCTAAATGTGTTAAGGCCTCTTTATCCCAAGGCCAGGTGGCCACTCCAGCTAGATCTTCATCAGAGGAGTTGGCGAAAAAGACGTTCAAGTGTGTGGAGCCATCCAGGTGTAGAAGCTCCTTCAGTTCCTTCACATCCATGAAGGCTCTACGACAAAGGCAGCAGAATGGGACAATTTAATCACAAGATTCTCTAAACCAGAGGTGCCCAGAACCTGGTCTTGGAGATCTACCACCCTGGAGAGCTTGATCCAGTTCACCTGACACTAATATTATGTTCCTGAAGGCCTTCATGAATTAAGGTATTTTGGGTTAGCGTTGGAGCTAAATTCTGTAGAGAATCAGGAGTAGTCATCTGGGTGAGCATTTAACACCCACATACACTGACATACACAACATTATTTGGGACAGAAGAACCTTTTCTCTAAAGAACCATGTTGGATGAAGAGATTTGTGCATGTGAAAAACCTTTAAAACTTTAGTTTGCAATTTAACAGTTAATTTTAGAACCTTTTCATTGTGTAGATTAAAACACTTAAACAGGCTTCTCACACTCACATATATCATTTGTAAAAAATAAATAAATAAATAATGATATGATATATGATAAGCCATAAAATATAATGAAATGTTCCTCAAGGAAAATATGACAAAACCTCCTTTTGGCATGTTCCATGAATTCTAAAAACTTGAAATTCTAGAAATTTGGAATACATTGTCAAATGAGTCACACAAGATTATTTTATATTCTTTTATTTTACCAAGTTAGCAAACAATGTACACAGTTAGACTAGCATGCTAACTCACTATAGTTGTAATCAAACTATGAAATAGGCATAGAAATAAAAATAAATACATCTTTATAGCAAGAGGTAAATACAAGGACTAGATAATAATAATATTTTAATGTTTCATATACTCCAATGTTTACTTTTTGTGCATAGAAATCACAGGTAACCCAACTACAAATTAGCAGTTAGACCTACCAATTCATTTCTGTTTCCTTTCCTACCTGTACAGTATTCTTTCAGTGTCTCATTGTCTTATTCTCTGATAATTGTTTTTCTTTTGAAATCCATAATAAAATATGTGTTTTAGTAATTCAGCAATGAGACAATGCTAGTGACATTGCTAGCTATCTAGCTTGAAATTTGGCTTCTGTTGGAATCTCATGACAAGCAATGGATACCAGTGTAAAATTCAAAGGCTTTTCACTTTGACATTACATTTGTATTAACACATTCTGCTAACACATAAAGCTAGTCAAATTTTGCACACTCTGCACTGACTGCAGGACATGCAAATGCTAAAATAGCACTAAAAAGCACTTCTAGAAAGATGGCAGTCAGAAATGATTCTTTAATCAACACATTAAAAAAAGCAATGGTTTTCTAAAGAGTCATTTTTAAGTGACTTTAAACATAAGAACACTGCAAAAAATGATTTTCTAACTTAGCGGTTTTGTCCTGTTTTCAATCCAAATATCTAAAAAATCTTAAATCAAGATACATTTACTAGACACATGAAATAGCATA
>JBBIGC010000041.1:5518497-5559201 GCA_037576955.1 Lepidarchus adonis
CCTTGGGATCCCTCCGGAAGAGCTGGACGAAGTGGCCGGGGAGAGGGAAGTCTGGGTATCTCTGTTGAAGCTGCTGCTCCCGCGACCCGACCTTGGATAAGCGGAAGAAAATGGATGGATGGATGGACAACAAGTACACCTGCTTATTCTAGAATGTTTCAAATGGTGTAACTTAATATTCAGGGAACTTTTCATTCTTATTTGACTATTATTATAATGCAATTTCTTTTTACCTTTTTTTTTACCTTGTCAGTTAAATAAAGAGGATTTTTATTGTATTATTATCTTTTATTCTCTTTGCCCTGTAAATGCTCAGATACATTGTAAATGAGTTTTTTTCTCAATGTATTTGGGAAGGAAAAGAAAAGCTGTTTGAATGATTAATTCGATTAAGAATTTTTTTCCACTTTTGACATTTTTGTATTTTTAAAACATTTGTCATATCTTTCTACATGACAAATTTTCAACATCTCTTTATCGCTTAGAATGAAACATTCTGTTACTTTAAGACTGTATGCTGCCCGATTGTGGTCGCATCACAAAAACCATAAATACTAAATGAAATTAGCAGCTGATATGAGCTGCATGGACTATGTAGTGATGGTACTTTAATAATTTTTTTATTTCAAAACACTGAGAAAAAATTCAGATGTGGGTTCTTTAAAATTAGGATAGCAGTCAAACACTCATCAGTGTGGCTACTATGTACAGCTCCATTCCAGAAATTACCAATATTGAGTCTTTCTGTTAATTTCCCAGGCCTGAAACATGACCACAGTTATGATCTCTGCATGTCCATAGAGAAGCTGTGGTGTCCACCCAGATAGAGCAGGTTTGCCTGAGTTACAGGAATATGCTCTCTTCTGGGGATTCCTGCGGCTCCTCTGCGTGATATAGACAGAGAAGTAATGTGTGTGGGTGAGAGTGTGTTGGTGCTTTTGTGTTCTGCTCTGACTGTTTTCTGCTTTATGTCATGACCAGGCCGGTCAATCGTAGCCTTGCCTTTGGGGGGAAAGGTTGATAAATGAGGCTGGTTTGGTCACGACCAGTTCCTGGAAATTCCTCCTCTTTGGGGCAAAGCTTCCTCCCTCCTTACAGCTTCTTCCTAATGGCACAACTTCTGGTTGGTGCATCAGCCTTCCTTGCACACTTGTTGCAGATACTCAGGCACATATTCCACACAGGAATGAGAACAAATACTAAACCTTTGAATACAGTAAAGAATCACTGCTGTAAATGAGATGTACAAGGTTATACAACATAATTGCTTTTGACTGAGGTCTGACATGGGCGGGGCTTGATTTTGTTATTGTTTTTTTCCAAAATGTGCTCATTTCTCCAGAATCATCCACTCTAGATTTAAGCTTCACAAACTATTGACAGGTACAAACCACAACAAGTCAAATCAGGTAGAACCATCGGAGAGAGGGACTATAAAGAACTTGGCTGACAAAGTTACTCATTAGTCTTTCTGTGAAACTTTTGCTAGGTTCTGCAATTCCTATTGGATTAGATTAGATTAGATTAGATTAGATTAGATTAGATTCAACTTTACTGTCATTACATATGTATAAATACAGAGTAATGTGATTCAACGTAGCATCTAATCAGAAGTGCAAAGAGCAGCAAGTGCAATAAATACAGTATATGGATTATTGAATATACAGTTGTTGAATGCAGTATGTACAGTTAGGAGCAGAGTAAAAAGGTGGGAATAGATATATAGATAAATATATACATATATAAATAATATGCAGATGTTCAGATGTACAAATGGCCAATGTACAGATGTACAATATATATATACATATATGTGTGTACAGGGAAAGGGTAGAGGATTTAGTGTGTGTGTGGATGTGAAGGGTTCAGTGGGGGACTGAGTTCAGTAGTGTGACAGCTGTGGGGAAGAAGCTGTTCCTAAACCTGCTGGTTTTGGTCAGAAGGCCCCTGTAGCACCTTCTGGATGGGAGGAGCTGGAAAAGTTTATTGGCCGGATGAGAGGAGTCCCAACAAAAATTACCTCATGAAAAGTTTTTGCTTTGTTCTGTGTCAGAACAGAGCTTTGAGCGTGTGCAGTGTGTATGAGCAGGGACTGGGAGAAAGAGGTTTTGGACAGTTTTTCACTGTTTTTGCTGAGATGTTTATATTTTATTCACTGTTAGTGTTGAATAAGTGTCATGTGTGTTGTTGGGTGAGATGGGGGTTTAATAGTGCACTGTGCTAAGGCACCGTCAGTGTGGTTTTTACTGCTGTGGTGAATGTTGAAGCATTAAAAAGAGCATTTCTATCTATATTTCATTATGTTTCCTAAATGCTTTACTGTAATATGAAACATTCATACATGTTACTGCTGTTAATAAAGCACAGTGCTGTTCAATAAAGCATCTGCAGCATCATTACATGCATGAGTTCTGACTTATGTCAAAATTCGAGTTACGTCACATTCAGAGATACTGAACCCTGGTGTAATTTGAGGAACCCTGTACTAGGAAAAGTAGTAGAACAGTGCGACAGGAAACATAGCAGAAATACAGGGCTTTAGAACAAGGACTTAAACAAACACAAGGGTATAAATGCTGAGACAAGTCACAGGACACCTGGGCATAGGAGGAGACAGACGAAGAACAAATGACTTAACGAGAGGGCAGGGCAGAGGCGGGGCAAAATTTTAGCATAAAACCTGGCAACACAAAAATCTTAATGTCAGCATACAATGTTTTTTTATTTTCCAAATACCCAAACTTGGATTACTGGTTTCCATTCCATAGTTTCTACACATGTGACCTTTGCATTAATACAAAACATGAAGTGAATTGACCAATTTTATGATTGTCGTCCTTTTTCCACAGTTCTGACCTAGATTAAAGAGGTGATTGTGCTCGCAGGTGATTGGAGTGAAAAGCGCTCTCATGTGGACAGATGAATATTTCAGTCCTTTACATAACTCTTCTCTCCGGGGGCATTAGATGTTCCCACTTTACAGAGTTGCGTCCTTTGCTCTGTGGAGGACGGAGGGATGCAGGCCAGTCAGGATTTGTTTCTGTGTGTGACAGTGACACTTCCGCCCCATTGAGGTAGGAACATCTCGAGCTGCGGTCTCTTAGGTCAGCCAGCAGACCCGGTGGCAGCCAGGCACTGGCCTCACTGCATAAGCACTCAGGGCCAATGTCATCATTCTACATCGTTCTACACAGAACTGGTATATACAGCAGTGACACCGGCTCAGAGCAAGCAGAGGAAAAATGCGAAACCATTCGGAAGGAAAGCTAAGAGCTAAGTGTTCTGCAAATGATAGGTGAGATACTGAGCCCTAATGGGATTATCTAATACTAACTAGGACGGTATGTGCTTCTATAGGGAAACACAGTCCTGACCAGTGTGATCCTGCCCATGTTAACTATGTTATAATAAGGAATATTTCAATATTCTATATCAAATATTACATGCTACACATGACCAACCTCACTAACCTCAAGGTGCAATATTCAGTGTAACTGTAATCACTGCTGTTACCATAATTTAATTTTAATTTAATTTTACCATAATTTATTATTTTTACTGCTTTTTCATTAAAAAATCACAGATTTTTACCTTGTAGTTTTTGTTATCTTTGTATTTATAGGACCTTTGTATTTTCTACCTTGTATTTTTAGTACTGTGTATTCTCTTTACCTTGTATTTTTATTACCTTTTATATTTATTATCTTTGTATTTTCATTAGTATAGGATGCATGTTATTTTTATATCATTGTCTCTATGTCGCAGTCGTTACATAAGCAATTTCCTCAGGGACAATAAAGTTTTTCTGATTTTGATTCTGATAAAAAAAAAACTGAAATTGCTGATAGAAAAAATATATAATTATAGCTGATATGATGATAACGGTATACAGGTAAAAAAAATAAATTATTTCCTCTCTAATTGTAATGAGGTTACTCTAATTATACTAATTATTTCCTGGAAAATGATTCATGATACTCAAATTTCCCTCCACAATACACTGTAAGAGTATAATTACTATACAGGGATGGCTATGCAGACTCTGGCACAGAGGGAATGGCCTGGTTCTTTCTGTGTGGAGTTTGCATGTTCTATGTATCTGTGTAGATTTCTTCTACTTACAGTGCAAATATATGCTCAACAGGTGAACTAATGAGTCTTTATTGCCTTTAGGAGTGAGTCTGTCTCTCTGTGTGTCTCCAGGATGCCTTTCGCTTTATGAACTCTCTATTAAGGGGGTCCTGGGACAATTGGTTTTGAAAATGAAGGCGTAAATATAGAGGCAATGTCTACTTCAGCTCAGAAATTTTTAGCTTTATAGTAGTATGATTAGATAATGATTAGACCAGAACAACTCACTTGTTGAGTTTATGGCGCTCATGCTCGTTCACATTCAAGGCCATGCAGTTAGCATTTGAAGGAGGCAACAAACACACTAATTAATAGATTTCAATATCACCTGTTATAGCAGAGGATATTTTTTCTCCAAAGATGCTGGAAACCTTGTTTGGAAACATGGCATCATGGAAGCAGAAGGACTTTAAATGCCAAAAAACTTGTTATTGGACCTTCCAGTAGATCCAAAAATATATATATACAGTACATATAGGTACATAAACATATACAAATACAACATGAGCACAACATCTCAATTTCCACTCTGGTCTCCTGATTTAACCTCATTGAAAAACTACAGGCGTGAGCTTAAAAGAAAGGACAGAGGACCCTGGAGGTTCTACAGTGATTCTAAATCCAAAAGTGGTCTCACGTCATTGTTCTGTATTTTCCATTCTCATATGGCATTAAAAAACGCAACTAGTTTCACTACTTAGTTACAAGAAGTAATCAGAATTTTACCAACAATACTGATAAGTAATTTATGGGTAACATAGCTGCATAGTACTCATTTTATGTATTTTGTCACAAACAAATAAACAAACAAAAAGAAATCTAGAGTTAGGGTTAAAAGAGAGTAATTTCAAGTCATTCTGGACTGCTGCCTTTGGCCCATTCTTGGTGAGTTCCAGTTGTGTAGAAGATACAGTATACAGTCAAACACTTGCCCCCAATTATCTCGCCAAACTCACCTCTCGCCATGAAAGACTGCAGAACAGATTTCCTTTCATGCTATTTACCTTTTAAGCCGCAATGCGCAAAGTGTAAGGTGTATGCATTTATCCATCTATAGCTAGCCAATCTTAGATCTGTGTTAGCCATAGCTGTAGCCTAGAATGCGCTCAGTCATGCTAATTCTATAGGTCAGCTGCTGCTGCTGCTGTTGGTGGGTGGACGGGCAACATTAACATACGATGGACCAATCACTGAGGCATCCTTGGTCTGCTTGGTGTCTGGACCATCAATCAACACAGGAAACTCTGCTGTTTGACTGACAGCTGGTTGGTTTGTCCTTTCAATAGTCTGTCTCCGCTAGTATGACCAGTCGCATGCTACATTTTAATTTCAGCCTGGCGACTATTACAGTATTAGTTGTAGCTTCAATTCTGAGTTTGCGAACATGTTTGTGAATTAACCCAAAATGTCTGGTAAACAAAAGTTGCATTATCTGACTGCTGAGCAAAAAAAGGAAATTTATATCTATCACGGAAAAAACTGGTTAAAGATGCAGCAGGATATTCAAATTCGAATGAATTAAAAATCTTTTCTTTCAAGCTTTATTTTTTTTAATTTAAAAGCTTTAATTTTATTTTTTTTAATCTGTCAAAGAAATGGGTTGTCAAAGAAACATCACTAATTGGCTTTGATAGCTCACCACCCCGCCTCTCGCCAAATTTAGGGCCCAGAGCAATAGGGGTGCGCTAATGGGGTTTGACTGTATATATATTTACAAGGTCTGCAGTCAAGACTCCAGGGGCCACACACCCACAGGTGTTTTGAGGCACAGGTAATCAATGGAGTTGTAAATGTATCACTGAACCTGTTCAATCACTCTCACTTGTTATACTGCACAAATGTTACATTTTTGCGATGCCAAATCCATGAACACATTTCACATTCAGTTCCCTCTTTACTTCCATGACTCTTGTCCTTTAATGCTTAAAGTGGGGCAGTGAATGAAAGCAGCTTGTGTCTGTTTCTGCTTGATGTACAGGTTTATGTGCCACTTTGGCACTGCCAGCATACCCTGGCCTGGGGAACGCTGTGTTCTTTAATGCAAGCCATGAGAGAGCCAAGTTGAAGATGTGCTCAGAAAAAATGACAAGTTTGTCCTCTGCTCTTGCCACTACCTCCACTTCACCCAGAGAGCCCTAGCCCTTTTCGGACCATTCAGGGGCTCTTTAGAAGACATTATTATGATACACGAGCTCTTAAGAAACCTGAGATCTGACCATGAGCAGTAAAAATTTCCTACAGTTCAGGTAGACAGCCTTGAATCTGGCTTCTGGAACGGCATGAGCACGAACTAAACAGTTTTGATGAAAAGGGATCCCCAGAGGAATGCAGGGTGTACTTGCAATGACTAGCTTAGTGACTTGGAATTGCTCTTTGGCATAAAACTGAAATATGGGCAAAGCTGTCCTGAAGGTTTTAGGTCCTTTACTGAATATTGTAGATTACAATTGCAAGTGTTTTTGAATATATTTTCAGGAAAATAGCTGTGACTTTGACCTCACATGGAACTGTGAACTCCTCTGAGCTTTATAAAAGGAGATAAGATACAGTAGAACAATCTCCATATCCCTTGCTAGAGATATTTATTTGAGGTAATGGTACATTGTATATTCTAAGGAATTCATAACCCAAAATACTCTACTGTACTCTACTCTACTCTACTGTTAACAGAAGTTGACCCTGGAGTATGAAAAGTTTGATCAGTTGAAAGATTCGTAAAAGCCATTGAGATGTTCTAAGCTGGTTGAAGAACAGGTTTGGATCAAAATCTCCTCTCCAGGTCTCCAGCCATTGCACAGATGTGTTGAACTCTGGACTGATTGAGGCCAAACCAGGGATTTGACAGCAACAACAAGCAACACTGGACTTCCATGAGGACAGATCTGGAAATGGTGAAGTCAACACATTGACACACGAAGTCAGTGTTTACTGAGTTACTGTTAATTACAACTACAGGGGGTTCTTGAGTTATGTTGGGGTTCCATTATTCTCGACGTAAGTTAGAGCTCAAGCATGTAATGAGGCTGCAGAGGCTTTATCGAACAGCACTGTGCTTTACTAACAGCCGGCAACATGCATGAACGAGTAGCACGCATAAAGCTAACACCAGTCTCTCTCATTTTACACTAAAGCATTTAGATAAACGTTGCTCCGGATAGAAATATATGTACCACCACAGTACATTGGAAAGCTGAACAACCACACTGACGGTGCCTTATCACAGTGCATGCAACGTATGTCGAGTGCGACATAACTCGAGAACCCTGTATACTAATATTAATGTTTCGTAGGAGGAAAAAAAAAATACAGATCTCTATATTGTATGTCTGTCCACCACAAACACTTTGAATGCATTGATATTCTGTTTTAGCAAGTATGGATTTGCTAAATAAATTACTTCAAAATCTAAATGACAATAAGATAGCAACGCAAATACGACTGGAGAATCTGGGTTTGAAATTTCTCTCAGGGGAACTGGCTCTTTTACCGTAACTGCTTTGTACACAAAACTGCAATTGTAAATGTCAGTAGGACACATTGATCTAATAGACAACACACTTACTGTAAAACACAAGCTACTTAATGCAAGGTTACATTCCCTTAATGACCACCGGGGGGCATCCTTTCCCCCACCTCTTCTTCCTGCCACCGGCCCTACCTCCCCTGCTCGTTCCACTTGGTATTTCCCTCGTTTGTCCTCTTCCCGATCCTCACCTGTGTCTGTCTGTGTTCTATTGGCCCTGTCTGTCTCCCTCTGTACCTTCCGCATGCCATTCCTGTCTGTGTACATCTCCTTTTTTGGTTTCCTGGATTTTGTCTCCCTTTTATTCCTACCCTCTGTGTTTTGTGTATTAAATAAAGACTCTTGAAAAGTCATATCACTTGCTTTGTACACTATGCCAATAATGGCCAACACAGTAATATGTTGGTGATTTCTAGCAAACTGAACTTATAATGGAAAGCAAAACATTATGGATGGTAATTGCAGATTTTTCTGCTGCTGCACCACCCTAAACAACAGAGTACGTATATGGTTTTAATGGCCATTTTCTATTAAATGCTGTGCAACCAATGAGTTTATTCTGAGAATCCAAAAAACAGGAGACAAACACAAGGGAAGAAAACTCAGCTTGAATCTGTGACAAAACAATACTTCACTCATCCTTTCCATTTTGTGATTTAAATAGTCAATACTCAATCTTTGTAGTATTGTGTGAAACCAGATCTAGGGATAATTTAACACAACTAAGGGGGAGAAATGCGTAAAATAGGTAAATCAAATAAAGTGATGAATCTTCTTATGTTCCTACAGCAATCACACATTCTGAAATATTACATTTACTGATTTAAGACAATTTCACTTCCAAGACATCTGCTTTGCTATGTATACAACATTTTCCCTAGATTCGAGATTGGATTGTATCACACCTGCCAAAAAATCACTGCAGTAAATCAATTTGGTTGAAGTGAAGTTTCCTTTTGAGGCAATGAATGGGGACGGATCAGTCTTTCCACTGAAAGGTCAGACCCGTTCCCAGTTACAAGACCTGTATTTGTCTAAATCCATCAATCAATGATGTCACTTTTAGATAAATAATGTAATAATAATTCATATGGAAGCAACATATGCAATATCTCATAAGCCATCCAAGTAATGCTATCAGGCTACCTTTAAAGTTCAATTAAATTACAGCATAATGAAATGGCCTGTGTAATCAAACAAAATGGAATGAATTGGATAATTAATGAGTTGGTGTGGCTAGTCTTTCAGTGTTAGGCCTGTTGTACACATTTTATTTCCCCTTTCTTCTGGCACAATGAAGGGTTTGAAGCAATCAGTCCATCACGTTGACATCTCTTTAAAGTTCCTGACGTCACTAGCGCAATATCTAGCCAAAAGAAAATTGCATTGCCTCTCAAGATTGTGCCAGCGGTGGAACGTTGGTGACATGATAGAAGAGACTGAAGCCAAACACCAGCGTGCTCATCCTTCACTAATGAATTGCGTTTACTTTAGATTTCTTTGGTTTTAGTTTCCATAGTCTTTCTATATGTTGTGTGTGAAAAATTATACATTACACAATAACGTTCAATGTTTTAACATGAGCTTCAGCCAATGTAGCGTCAAAGGAGCTCTTCATGAACCAGAGGCACCAAAAGCTCGAGCGGCTGCTGCGTTTACTGAATAACAAGCTAATTAATGCCAACATAGTGTGCTGTCAGCAGACATTTTACACAAGCTGCAGTAATTCAAGGCAGGCGATGATGCAGCCCATCCATAATTGTGTTGGTTTAACGCAAACAGCATTGCCACTAGCCCATAAAATGAGAATAAAGACAAAGGTAGCCAGTGTTTTTCATTTACATCACAAAAGAGACTGGAAAACCAAATGCAGGAAAGAAATAGTTCAGCAGGATCAATAGCAGCTTGGGAACTGAAGATGTTTTCTTTCCTGTTACCATAAGAAAGGCTTCCACGTCTGCCATAATTTAGCAGATTTCACAACGTCTAGGTGTGTGTCTGGCTGCTGTTTGTATATATTATTATATATTATATATTGCAGTGTATTCAGTGCAAACTTGACTCCAAGGTCTTTCTTGAGTCAAAAACGATCTGTGTTTTAATGTCATGGCTTTAGGAGACTTTGCACAGAAGTGGCAAGTGCTTAAGTGGCTCGTATTAACAGGAGTCATGCTCTAAGGCAACAAACAAGCAGCCCTTTTAGGGTGCTGGACAGGCTCTTGCTGTTTCTCTACCAGTCTGCGAAGACGGCGCAATGGACCTCTGCCAACTTACACAAAGCCGGTTCCCCCACCGGCCTGGAAAGAATACCTATAGGAAACTGTAAAGACTTCAAATGTAGCCTGCAGCTAACGCTCGATGCAGGACAGATCTGACTGCACTTATTTATTTATTTACTTTAAATCAAACAGACCACATTAAAATGAAGGATATTGCAGTTCCACATGAAACCCCAGAATGACATTTAATTCAAATAAACTGGCTGAACACGGCTGCGCAATCCAGAAAGGGCAACGTGAGGAAACATTTGTGCTTGCTGAGGAAAGAGATACTGTTACGTTCCTGTTCCCTGCTACTAGCTTCACCTTTACACCCACCCCCACACCAGCCACCCCCAACAGTGCTTTAATCTTGCTCCCCTCGCCTTTTCCTCCTGCTTTCTTAATATTAAAGGGGTCCTACTGCTTTTCTGGTGCAAAGCCATCAGGAAAAAACACTTTTGGCTCCCTATAGAATTGCAATGAATCATTCCTTACAGTATGAGCGTGAAGAACTTCTTTAATTAAAAGAATTCGTTAAGAACCTCCACAAAATAAAGTTTCTCCTAGAACCAAGCAATAATCCACTTTAATCTTAAGAGTAAACCGCCACTGGTATTTAAGTGGGCACACACATTTGTCTAAAACATGCATCACATTTTAACATACAGTAATAGTTCAGCAAAAATCTACATGGTTTCTCACTTGATCCAAATGTATTCAATTAGCAAAGACATTTTTAAAGCCCAAGTCTTGTTTTGAATTTAAACTGCGAAGTTAGTATTGCTAACAAACACTCGAATTGCTCAAACTGCAATTAGCTCTTCATTAAGATGTTACAGATCATGGAGGTGGTTTAGGACGTAGTACAGTTTACTGTTCACAAGGCAGTTGTATATTAATCCACAAATAATTGGGATTTTTTTCTGTGTGATTATTAAATTATTTGTTAGCAACATTAGCTACAATGCTAAACCAAAATTTGGAAAATAATTTGGATATTAAACCTTTATCACCAAAATATTATTATAAACCACATAAATCATTGTTGAATGGTTCTACTTAAAATCATTTAATCTTGCAGTGAGTGAGTAACCTTGTTCATACAGACAGATTTTTTATGCTAATGCTAATGCTAATGAACGTTTGATTGGTCCATTTTTATTTGTCCGTTTATCCTGAAATGTTCACACAATGTAAAGTTTTCAAAACCCTTTGGAGTAAAGCCATACAAATAATAAAATAAATACATAAATAAATTAACGAGTTAGCATAGCAACATATGGCTAGGTATTTCTCACAATAAATGAGCTTGGAGAAGCTGTTTGTCCTTCTTCATGCATGATGTATTCAAAATGAGAATTTTAGAAGGAGATAAAGCACAAACCGCTCTCAGAACAGAACAGCCCCAAAGGATCTTTTCTAGCTCTGACAATTCATGAACTGATCACTGTAATCCTGCAATCCGCCTGTAAACAACAAAAAGTGTAAACATGCTCCATATATGTTCTCACAAACAAAATATCAGAGATGTTATTCAAATCCATTTCAATTAAGCTCACAAGATTATTCCAGGGGAATAATCCTCATCATACAAACAGCGAGCAACGACGTCTGACAGATGCGGGAGAGAGGATATAGACCAGAGATCATAGCTTATCCACACGGAGGGAGGTCAATCGATGCCCCCCACCACCACAACCACTTCTCCCAAAGGTATTGTGTGCAAGCCTGGGGAAGACAATGGGATGAGCCTTGCATCAATAAATGAATTCACTTCACCACAAATCACATTTTCAGTAACGCATACTCTGGTTCTTGCTGTTTCAGCATGTTCTTCTGCTTCTCAAACATTTTTTACATTCTTTACAACATTATTCATTATTATTTAAGATTTTTAGAGATATATTTAAGATCATTGCCTGTACAGCACTTGTTTTGGACCATTAATTGGCTTAGAACTTTCATAATGCGTGTTTTAAAGGTGTTCTCCCTCATTCACAACAATGGTTCTTCAAAGAACCACCCTTAGGGAAGCATGAACGGTTCTTCCATGACATCACTCCAAAGTGTTCTTGAGGCATGAGGCAACACATCCATTCTCAGTGAATTTGAACTATTAATCCAATAAATCATTTTAGATTTGACCAAAATGACGAAACTAGTTCAAATTCTGTTCCTCAGGCAAACCATTGCAGACCATTTTTAAAAAGTATTTTTATTTCCTGCAATTATGCTCTTTGTAAAGCACATTCAACCATTTCAAAGGAAATTCAACCATATCAGAAACAAAAAAGAATTTAAAGTCCTTATTAACAGAATAATGGGGCAGGATACATAGTAATAAATGTGTAATAACAAATAGAAAAAAACAATGGCTTATAGAAAGTTAAAAAAAAAATTCAATTTATGATAAAAAAAGAGTAATACAAAGTTGGAACAGCCAAAAGTCATGTATGTGTATGACAATGTAATACATGAAAAACTTGCTTTGACTTTTGGTTGTTCCAACTTTGTATTACTCTATTTTTATCATTAATTGCAGAAGACTTTTACTTTCTATAAGCCGTTGGTTTTTCCATTTGTCATTACACATTTATTACTATGTATCTTGCCCCATTATTCTGTTAATAAGGACATTAAATGCTTCTTTGTTTCTGATATGGTCGAATTTCCATCATACAGAAGCTCCATTATGATGCATCTCTAAGCGCCATTGTCTGACTAGTGAGTTTGTTATGCTAAACGTATTTGCCTTGAGTTTTCGATTGTTTCAGTGCTTTGCATATGTCTGCTGCAGATCCAGTTTTGTGTATTTGCCTTAGCTGCTACATTTACCACTGAAAACAAGCCGTGAAAGGAAATGGGGAGGAACCTCTATTGTTGTGCGATTGTGTATGTTTGCCGCGAGTCCCTGGCTATTCCAGGCTTGTGTTCCAGTATCCATAGTTACTCGTCAACGCTTGCATCTTAATTCGCAAGAGTGTTCTCATGGGACCAGCCCCCACCCCCTCAGCACCCTTCTGGAGGGTTGACCCCCATGCCCTCACCCCTCAGTGCTGGCCTTGCTCTCCCTGAGCACCCCTTGACCTTCAGCTCAGACGTGGGGCTCGGCATGGGACGTCTCTTTTCCAGATCAATGCTTTCTGGCCCTGCCCACCCCAGAGCTTTCAAAACAAGCCCATCAAAACAGAGTCCCTTCTCTCACACCCCCAAACCCCCAATGAAAACATGAACCGCAAAAAAACAACTACCTCTAGGAAGTGACTGCACCACACGAAAGGTAGACCATGGTCCAATGCCCCGGGACGTTGAGAGGCTTCTCCCATTTATCTCAGCAGTGAGAGTCTTTCTGAACACATTATCCATGTGTTTTGTGTGTAAAAAGTAGTTGTTGTGTGTTGGAAGCTGCAGTTGGTTTCTCCAGCCATTAGATGGATGTGAAACTCTCAGAAGCTCCACTGATTAAGCCCAAACCAGCGGTTTGATGGTTTCTACAGATAATGTTGGGCTATAAAAACTGGTAACCCAACACATTAACAAACATGTACTGTCTTGCACTTTACATCATACTTTTAATATTGCCTTTTATGCTAATTTCACATCTCTAAAGCACATTGGAAATCATCTATGTTTGATAATGTGCTTTATAAATAAACTGTTCACTGTATTAATTTTATTTGTACTGATTCCAAGTGATCTTCAAATAAAACAATAAAAACTAGTGAGTGCCTCCACCAAAATCTGCAGTAAAACTCTGGAGGAGATGCCTTTGGAGCTTGTTTCCAACCAATGAGTATTTTGAACACTCATAGCCTTGATAGCACTGTTTTCCCTCACACAGAGTTCTTCTAATGTAGAATACGTTCAGCCATACGTGGGATCATGTGAAGAATTCCGGCATCATTTGTTGACCATCAGTGCCAAGATGTTTGTGGCATTTTGCACTACAGAAATCATAACGTGGCATGAAACACAACATCAAATGGCACAAATAAAAGGATGACCAGAAGATTGATGTCAAATCTGAGTTTATTTGAATCTTGAGCCTCCAAGCCTAGTGGACTTTGTGTTCTAGGAAGCAGTATTTCCTGTCCTCTCATGGAATCTGGAGAGAATTGAGAGTTAAAGTTAAAAAAAGAGAGAAATTAAATGAAATGGGGGTCAGAGCAGTAAAAAGTAAAGACTCTAACCGCCAGTCAAACGTGAATGAAATAGAGATGGTTGTATAACACTGGTATAACGAGAAGATCTGAAATTCGGCCCATCCAGATTTTTTATCAGGTCAAGGCCTGACTGTCTACCACAACAATGTCCAGTCTGCTAATGGATATGCCAGTGTCTACAGCACCTACCATACTGGAAATGCACATCTGGCTTGAGTAACGGAGCAAAATAAACCCGGTGGTCCATACTCAGTCCATTCATTCATCTCACAGGACCCAAATTACCCGATTCAGACTTTCTTCGTCCGGCGTGGGCTACAAACTGGGGCCAAATAAGATTCATTTCCAGGCGAATATAGACTGTAGCCATGTTTGGGTATAAGGGCTTCACCTCCACTAGTCTACACAAAAATAAAAACGCTCAAAAACGTGCATCTTAGATCTGGCATATGGACGGCCTTAACTATAACAAACATATAAATCTGGTTCATAACTCACATGATCCAAACGTTCTCAAAACAAGCTCAGATCACGGCTACCTGCTGTTTCCTATTAGATCTTTTTCATCAGTGTTCAGACCCGCATGATTCATCCGAGGCAGCTCAGTGCACCATGATATCTGTTTGAGGACAGAGTTCAACCCCCACCCCACCTGCGTGTCCTGTCCCGGGCGCCCACCTTTGCGTATCGATTGTTCTGGGAGTGGAGAGCATGGGCAGGAAGCCGAGGGGGACTGGTGTGGAGCGATGTGGAGGAGACACCTGACTAGAGGAGATTTTAATGGCCTCTGGCAGGTTCCTGTGGCCGTGTCAGTGTGGATAAAGTCAGCTTGCTAAGCCACGTAGATTCCACAGAAGCAGGTTCAGATCCCTATGCTAGCTTCTTTGCTAGGCCTTTCAGTTTAAACCCCTTTCCCTAAGGGACATCCTTAGGCATCCATATGGCTCCACAGTTACAGCAGTCATGATGACGGGGATTTATGGCAACATTGTGGTTTTATCATGAGTTATAGCAGGTCATGATCACCGCTGGGATGGCTTGCGCTCTCCAGCTCTTGGAAAAAAAACGACCCATTGGGTTGGACATATGCAATGTTCATATATATGACAGGAGATATATGTGGGTCATGAATAGATTGGTGTTTTATTAAACTATAAATCTGGCCTTAAAGCAGGGACAGAAGTTTTGCACTAACGTTTAACAGAAAGTTCATTTTTAGCCAAGCTTCTCTGCAGTATGTGAAACTAGACGGGTGTATGTGTGTGTGTGTGTGCGCGTAAGAGTGTGTATGTGTGTATCTCGCCCACAGCTGACACAATGGACTTCATCTATGCATTAAACCCCAATAGCTCATGTCTTGTTGAGAGCAACCAAGAAAACTGCACGAATGCCCCCTAGTGGCTGTCTCTGGTTACTACACCAGATTTCATATGGAATTGAATGCTTTGTATATTCAGTCCACAACTGTATAGATATAATCATAATTATAATATTGACCCATTTTAGATCCTAAGATGGTTATTTTTGGCTAAATTAGCACATGTACCCTTTTGGAGACCATGTCCTCCTTTCTAAGAAGCTCTTTTCACTGCTACACACAAGCACTGCACCTGACTCTAAGCGATGATGTCATCTCTATAGAGAACCCCTCCCCCATCTGTATGGAATATTCTGTGCAGACTTGAGAGCTGGTGCATTGAGACACCTTAATTTTAACGATTACGACATCCTCTCTTTCTCTGGTTCATTCTGCCAACGCATAGAGCTCCTATACTGCTCATAGACATCGCAGAAAACAGAGCAGCTCCATAACTGTCACTGATCAATCATCTTGCGTGTGAAAGATATGATGCAGATATGTAGGTTTTAGCTGCACTTTGAGAGAACATTGATTTCCCTTTGTCCACTCTTTCAACAGATTAGAAGAGAGATTAAGACCTTTAAGAAAATTTGGGGTGAGACACCGCCCATGGGGGACTCTTCTTTGACATTTAAGATGACATTACAGGTGTGCTCTAATTCTCTCTCTCTCTCTCTCTCTCTCTCTCTCTCTCTCTCTCTCTCTCTCTCTTTCTCTCTTTCTCTCTCTCTTTCTCTCTCTCTCTCGCTCTCTCTTTCTTTCTCTCTCTCTCTGTCTCTCTCCCATTTTCTAAAGACAAAGCTTGCCAAAAGGAGGTCCCTGTCCCTGGATGCGATCTCGTCATATTTTGTCATACTGTCTACTTTTGCCTCAAATGAAAGCTGCAGACATAAATAATACAATGTTATTTGAATATATATATATATATGACTGGCCTTTTAATTTCTTAAAAGTTCTTTCATACATCTCAGAAGAACCTCAAAAATGGCCATAAGTTCACATCAGCCTGTGATCTAAAAGGAACTTGTTTACTCACAAATAAAGAAGGGAAGGAGATCTGCCCATATCTCTGGGTTTAAAGTGTTGGTCTGTCCGTCTATCTACCTATTATGCAATTAAGCAAGGGAGAGCAGCTTCCTTTTACCTTTTGTTGCAGAAAACCTGCTACTAAACCAACAAAGGTTGAGCTGAAGGAAGCTGGGAGGCAGCCTGCATGGGCATTGGCTCAGATCTGAGAACTCCAGAGCAAAGTCAAAGTGAGGGTTATAAGTACACAATGATCCCACAGAACGAGCTGCAGGTGTGTGATGACCAAAGTTGGGAGCTGGAGCTAGAGTGAGGGGTCAATAGGTGGGCCTTTTGTGCTCTCTGAGTCTTGGACAGCATTGTGGGACCTGGCATTGGCTCACTAGTGTTATCCAGAACACTGTATAGCACCAAGGGACCCCCTGATGTCTTGATGTCCTCTTCTGCTGTGGGGAGGTACACCCTTGCATTGTCACCATTGGCTCACTTTGTAAAACCACGACTCGAGCTGGAGTGGTATAGCTTCTCCTACTCAGTCTGAGGGTCAAAAGGTACTAGAAGACCCCAAATCTGGACAGTGAGATAGTGAGCTTGTACTGAGAAATCTGTCAGACAGGTCTTTGCAACAGCAAAAATAATATTTTTTTCAATAAACATCTCAAATTCAGACATTTATTTCAATTTTTTTATGAACCTGTGAAAAATTTACAAAAAAATAATGAAATATATGAATTATATCAATTTACATTTACAACATTGGGCAGGCAGTCTTATCCAGAGTGACGTACCTTTCCTCTAAACTTTAGGTTTAGACCCTATACTTCAAAACAGTACTATAAAACAGGGTATGTCACGATACAATATGCGATATGTGGTCCATGTATCTCACAATAACAATACAGTAATTCTGCGATAATTGGTATATCACATGACAATGACATAATGATACATCACAGAAACATGAGGATGTTTAATTAATTAACATAAGTAACAGCAATGCTATTATTACCTTTCCCTTATTTGCTTTACAACCTCATTCAGAAGTGTGAAGAAAACACTTTTTTAGCTTCAAGACTTTAAGTCAAGTCAAGTCAATTTTATTCATACAGAGGTTTTTACAACTGACGTTGTCACAAAGCAGCTTTACAGAGATTATAGAATCCGGGTCCCTAATTATAGGAAGAAAACTTAAGAGGAACCAAGGCTCAGAAGTGTAACCCATCCTCCTCCTTCTGTTCCCCTTTGTCAATTATGACAATTCAAGTTGAGCTAGCATCATGCTACCAACTGAACTACAACTCCCATAAAGCAACTCTTCCCACCTATTTTCCCACACCAGAGACTACATACAGTGTGACGGTGCAGAAAATAAATATTTGGTCAATAACAAAAGTTCACCTCAAACCTTTGAAATGTAACCTTAGTTGGCAATGACAGAGGTCAAAAGTGTAGTTGGGATTTTAGCCCATTTTTCCATGCAGATCTTCTCAGGAGCTATTATGTTTTGGGGCAACACTGACTTTCAACTCCCTCCACAGATTCTCTATTGGATTGAGGTCCGGAAACTGACTAGGCCACTCCAGAACCTTGAAATGCTTTTTATGTAGCCACTTCTTTATTGTCCGGGCGGTGTGTTTGGGATCATTGCTGGAAGATCCAGCTACGTTACATATTCAGTACTCTCACTGATGGATAGAGGTTTTTGCCCAAAATCTTGTGATACATGGCCCCATTCATTCTTTCCTTAATACAGGTAATGAGTTCAAACAGGTGCCATTAATACAGGTAACGAGTGGAGAATATAAGAGCTTCTTAAAGAAGAAGTATCAGGTCTGTGAGGCCAGAATTCTTGCTTGTTTGTAGGTGCTGCACCATTATACCAATAAATTCTTTAAAAAATTATGTGATTTCCTGGATTTTTTTACATTCTGTCTCTCACAATTGAAGTAAACCTATGATGAACATTACAAACTCTCATCTTTTTAAGTAGGACAACTTGCAGAATCGTGTGCAGTATGTGTGTGTGAATTCTGTCAGTTACACACTCAACTAAGTGTAAAAAAATGCAGGGCAAAACTTCTATTCCATCCTTTCAAATGTGGTAAAAAAAATTCACAGATCACAGAATTACAGACTAGAATTTCTCAGTCTACACAGTATTAAAAAGAACTGAGTGTAAGTGTTTTGCTCGTTTAACCACGTATCTTCCAAAGAGGCAGTAAGTATTCCTCCATGCTAATCAGCTAATACTGAAGAGTTGGCATGATCACATTTGCATGTAAACCTTTGCCTACACTACCCGATTATTAGCAGCTTCAGGAGCTTTCGGTGTTCTTGTTCCTGTGTAGGAATGCCAAAGAACTGTAGTTGTAAATCTTTCACATTACAAATAAGACGATGTTACGCTAATTGCTACATCATCACAGTTTGTGCTTATTTACACATTCGGCATGCCAAAAGAACACTTGGTCTTACTGAGTGATCCCAGTAACGACGTCTTGAAGAATGAAGGCTTTGTCTTCAATCCTACTAGACAGATATCTCTTCAAAGAACAGTCAAAATGAACAGGAAAACATGTCATCCAGCAGTCACCACAATGCTCAACTGCTCAGCCAAAAAAGTATCATTTTCAAACAGACAGACTATGCTTAGCCCTTGGCCAAATTTCATTGTTAATGGCATTCTTCTGTTTTTAATTAATTAAAACTAAAGTAAACATCTGACAGCAGACAACATAAACCCAGTAAAAAGGCTCTATCCAGGCATATAGGTCTATGTAATGATGTGGTTGGCAGACATAGTGTCTGTGGTAACAGTAATGGGAGTTTGATTGATGGAAGGTGGCTTACCTGTTCTGTTTGGGACACAACAGAGACAGCAGAGCAGCAGGGGAAGTACAGATGTGGCGAGGATAAGTCATACCAGGACGCCCTCCATCACCAAACACATACTCTTTCCTTTCTCTTGGAAACAATGTAACCCAATCCTTCCTTGGATTTACCTGCCATCCAGGATATTTGTGGGGAACATGGTTTGAGCCAAGGACAAGTCACATTTCAACTGTGTGTACTTATAGTTCCAGTGCATATTGGTGTACCAAAGCTGGGCATTTCAGCCCCAAAATAAACCTTTGGATAAAAAACTGATGAAGTAAAAAGAGATGTTCCAGAAATGAAGATCTGAAGCATGTATTAAAAAGACATTTAAATTTAAAGCAGTGGGTAGAATCTTGGTCTGTTTTCTAAAAACGTGTGGTCAATGATGTTTGAAACTGATTCAGCACTTAGAAAAAGCTTTGGAAATCTGAAGGAAATTTTTATCTTAGTTTGGGATTTTGTAATGCGACCGGCGAACAGGATGGAATGACGGGGCCCATATGCAAGGGGGAACGAAAAGAGAGGAACACACTCACACCATGACCCGGCCAAAAGTAACACAGAATGAAGCTGGATGTGAGTGCACTTCACGCTTTGATACAAGTGTGCTGCCCTCTGACCAAAAGAGGTGGAAAACCAAAAATGGCTGCCATTCACTCAAGCCTGCTGAATGACAGTGTGGTGTAGGGCTAATGGAAAACCTCCCGATACCCAAAGGACTGCGGTGTGACTACCGATTGAGTGAGTAGTCCACGAAGATGTGTGCATGCTAAAATCTGTGCAGTGGGCAACTCAGCAGCCTGCTGGGTACTTTTAAAGTGACTGCGGTCAATTATCGGAAGTCTAAAATCAAATATCAAATTACTGGCGGACTCTGGACATGAGCAAGCGAGAAAATTCGCAGTTGTGTCTGACCAGAAATGTCTGGAGGAGCTCGCAAAGGCGGTCGGAAGCAACCAGGCTATATAAGCAGATGGACCAGCTGCCTCATATCAGCAGCTAATTGCTCCACAGCTCACCGCTTAAGCTCCTGCAGATAACATCACCCACCCAGGAGCACCTGCCTCTCATCCAGCGAGGGCAATGCCTGCCTCCTCATGCTGCCGTTCATTGAACGGTGCCCATCGCCAACTGGGGCACCGCCCCTTACAAATTTAAATAACTTCACACTAATAAAAGCAACTGTAATCATCACAAAGTGCACAACATATAAATGTGACCTCTCCATTTAACCCAGGCAGCTATCTATAGCACCCGGGGAGTGGAGTAGTGGGACGGCCCATTCTCAAGAGTACCTTTATTGTTCCTAGGCTGGGACTTGAACCTGTGCCCCTAGAATCGCAAGGCAAGTTCCTAACCACTAAGCCAACACTGGGTAATGAGTAAAGTAATTAGTAAAATAGAGTAAAGTAATCCCATTACTATTTAAGAGAAGTAATTAGTCATTAGTAATCTGTGAAAGATTTACAAAAAAATAATGAAATATATGAATTAAATTAATATATAATCTCTTATTCTTTATATAAGGAGGTTAAATTGGCACATCCTGGTTAGCAAAAAAATTGTTTTCTTTTTTTATAATCAACACACTCAGACAACATGGTCATGTTGGAATCTTTACCTTCACTGCTTTAAAACCAAAAGGAATGTTATCAAATATCCTTGAAAGGATTCCACAGTTCAGAGCAGATTAATAGCTATTTCTCTTTGTGTTATTTGGCCCGTTTTTTCCATTTGACTTTGGCAGCCATCTTGTTGATAATGTCTTCAGCACTTTTCAAACCGAACCAATGCCTGTGAATATTGTTTACAACAAATGGAAGTTGAGAGACATCAAAAGCGTAGGTCCTATTTCCATAAAGTTAAATGGCAGCTATATAATTTCATTTTTTGATGGCAAAATTAGTATTTATGACTGAACTGCCTATTTAAGAATTTATAAGCATCTATAACTGAACCCAGCATCAATGAATAGGCAATGGACCGTGTTGATTTTGTCTCCAGTGATCTTGCTTGTTGCTTTACTAGCATGTTGCTGCTGCCCAATGAGTTTCATTATACTGCCCAGTGAATTGAGAAAACTGCACAGTTAATAGGCACAAAATATGTGTGAAGTCTCCTGAAATTGTTATAGCGTTTCATCATCGGTAAAGCAGAATGAGCTGCCATGCTTTTATTACTTTTTAACAATCTCATCACTATGGTGGAGGTTTATCATCTGCCCATAAATCCTGAAAGTGAGTTGCTCTTCTGTATGAATCTTGTTATAGAGATTTACAAATACTTTTTATGAGCAATAGTCAGTAGACACAGAGATCCTTTCTGTAAATACATCCACAAATCCTTTCTAAAGTCGTTCAGACTGGGTCCAGCACTTTATTAAGGTCTTAAGTTGTCTGAAATGGCTACATTTCAAGTTTTATCAATTTTTAAACCACGCGGACAAGACCTGGGTTTGGTTAGTAGGTTCAAAGTGGTTTGTGCATGTATTTATTGAGATGATTCAGATGACTACTTTACTTTAAGTGACCTATGGACTTCTAGTGTTAGCAATGTTAGCCATGTTCCAGTCAATATGTTATGATGGGCCATAGGTTGGCCCCTCTGGGACCCGACTCATTTTGTCTTCACTCTACACATGGATTCCCTGTGAGGCAGCTCAAACAGGTTACTGATTTAAATAACTTCCCATTGCTTTTGGTCATTTTTGCGCAAACAGGAAGATACAAAATTACAAAACCTGAAAGCCCTCCACAAAATCTGGATGTATTAAGAGAATGCCCCAATGGAACACAGATAAAACATTTAAAAAACCTCTTTAAAACCCAGTTAAAGAACAGCTATTCTACTGGTTAGCCCATATTGACCCATATTTACCTATGCTAAGCCCTTGCCCAGGTCATTAGCCTTTAATTAAGTGCTGTTAATTTATGTTGTGTTGTTAATTTATGTTGTGTTTGCATGTATGTAGCACCTTGGTCCTGGATGAACGTTGTTTCGTTTCACTGTGTTCTGAACTGTATTTGGTTGAAATGACAATAAAAGCCTACTTAACTTGACTTGACTTAACTTGACTTAAGCTGGAGCCCAAGAAGCCCAGGTAATTCAGCCCAGGTGTAGCTGTAGTACTTTGACTAATTTTCCTTTCACTGCACCTTAGAGATCGCATTTGGGTTTAGGGCGGCCCATTGGTTCCTGCTCAAACAGGAGGACAATACCAAGTCTCTCTGTAATGATGAAATTCGCGTCTACCCTTCAGTCGAGGTTAGGGTGAGAATGTAACCTGGATGGTGGTGACAACCATGTGTAAAAGGAAGGGATGTCCCATGCGAAAGGACTCTTTGAATGAGGGGAACAAAACGGGTTGCTCCAAGGTCAAATGTGGACCCTAGAATCACCTTTATTGGTTACCAACTTTAATGATAGTCGTTTTAATGTTTTTCTCTATTTTCTTTGCATTTTAAGGATTGTTTTAATCTAGTTTTATTTCCTTTTTCCTAGTTTTATTATGTTCTATTAATCTAGCACATGGAATCACCCCAGAGTTCAAGATATGTTGGCATGTCACTTGAAGTGAGGGTAGGCTGCAGGCACCCATGAATATGTCATTCATCTGGAAGTGCTCAGGTTCGGACTTGGGGGAATCAAAACTGCATAATCTATATCCTCTATCTTTAAAATCACATTAGCAGAGTAGTATGACCCCACCCCCTTCCTCTAGGGGAGATATGGGACTCCATATTGATTCCGGTCAAGTACAGCGTGCATCCTACTTAGCGGGGCAATGTTATATTTGTGATGTTCTCAAACCCAATTAAAGTGGAGTTGAATTCAACGTTCTAGACGTGACCTATGGAAACACAAACACGGACAGAGATGCTTTGTGTGCTGATGGACTGTGTTCATTCAAATTAATATTTGTATTGTATGACCTGAGAGAAATCCTACTCACACAGTTACATCAGGGATTTGATTTAAGATAAGTTGGCAGGAGAATTAATGTTGTACACTCTGTTCTTTGCTGAAGGACAACATATGACTTGTAGATTTATGACCCTGTGATTTACAGGTTTTTCCTTTACATAAGGGCAAATAAAGGCATTTCTCTTGGCCACTTGTGCAGTGTATTGAGACAGTGGTATTTCATAAAGTAACATTTCATATTGTAGATTATTTTGCTTTTCACATTACATGCTATACATTTTTTTTTAGCAAATTCCATTCCAGCAGTGAATGTTGCTACAGTATAATATAATACAGTATATAATACAGTACTTTACAGAACTTTTAATTTTTTACAGAGGAACTATTTTATTTACAATAATAATAATAATATAATATTATTTATATTTATAATTATTATTTTATTTATAATAATAATATAATATTATTTATGTTTATAATTATTATGTTATTTATAATAATAATAATATAAAAATTTATATTATGTGTATTATTATTTTATAAAAAACTATTAATTTATAACTATTAACTAATTTTACATTATTACTTTATTAATATCAAATAACATCTTAGTAATTAATAAATATCAGTTAACACAGTGAATGTTGTGACAGTGTATAATGCAATATAACTTTGTATTTTATTTATAATAATTATTATGTGTATTTTTATTAACATTTCATTTGCATTATTTTAAAAATAAGAATAAAAAATATATTTCATACTGTATTAATCCTTAATTCGCATTTTTTCCAACCGAGGCTTTAGCACACACACGGAGCAGTGGACAGCCAATGGAGTCCAGGAAGCAGTTAGGTAGGAAGAGGTTAGGTGCCTTGCGGGCTAGTCTCAGGAATTCAACCCACAACCCTTTGGTTGCAAACCCACTTCTCTAACCATTAGGCTTGTGGTAGACTGCATCCATAATTTCAGTCATTCATTCATTTTTTAAAAACAGGTTTAGGTTGCTGGGAAGCTGGAGCTGATCCCAGGTGACTATGGGCCAAGGCAGAGTTTAGGGGAACACAGAGAGAGATAACCATTCACACACACTCACACCTTTGGGCAATTTAAAGTAGCCAGTCAAACAAAACCGAAAGCCTTTGGACAGTGGGAGGAAACCGGAGCACCCGGAGGAAACCCACGCAAATACAGGGAGAGCTTGTACATTTCACACAGAAAGGCACCTGTGGTCGACCCGGGGACCGAACCCAGAACCTTCTTGTTGTTCTGTGCCCAGACTTGCTAAACTATTCAGAACATTCTGACTTTTCAGTGTATTGTGTTTCCTAGCTTTTATGTTACTTGTTTCCCCTTGCAGTTGAAATAATGAGTATATGGTGCTACATGCTATCGGTTTTTACAGACTCCACAAACATATCACCAGCAACAGACAGAAGACAATGGACTAAAGCAAGGAAGTTATAATCTTTATTTGATGTTCAAAATAACTACAATTTTCCATTTAAAAGTCCTTTTGATGGTATCTTTACAGTTCTTGAACATTCTGCCAAGGATGTTCTCCAGGTTACCCAGACAGGATGTGCTTGATGAAAGAAACGTAGTTTATGCAGCCATTGGTGTCCTCTTGTCCAACCATGAGACGGTCCACCTCGTCCTCAGTCATTTTCTCCCCCAGAGTGGCCAGTACGTGACGGAGTTCGGCTCCCATCACCGTGCCGTTGCCTTCCTTGTCAAACACCCTCAAGCCTTCCACAAAGTCCTCAAAGGTACCTTGGTCCTTTGCTCTGGAAATGTGCTGCAGCATGGGCAGGAAGGTCTCAAAATCCAACATCTTACTGTTCATCTCCTCAGGCTTGGGCTTCCCCAGCACCGCATGGACGTCAGCATTGGTGGGATTGTGGCCCAAGGCCCTCATCACATCTCCACACTGGGCATACCTGATTTTCATCTCACCAGTTGGCGTCTCATCAAATAAGGTGAAGGCATCTCTGAACTCTTCAATCTGGTCTGGGCTGAACTCCAACACGATGCTCTTCAGGTCCAGCTTAGGGTCTTTGGGCTCCTCTTGGACTGGAGCAGGAGCTGAAGCTGGAGCCTCTTCCTTCTTAGGTTCTGGTTTCTTGGGCTCTGGTTTCTTGGGTTCCACTTTTTTGGGGGGCATGATGATCACACCAGAAGCTAACAAATGAAGAGCAAGTTGTCTGAGGCAGCTTTGTGCTTTTATACAGCCATTCCAGAGAGTGAGATACGCTTTATCAGAAGCACAGCACTGGCAGGCTATAAATGGAGGTGAATGAAAATAGACTGGATGCCACAGTGGAACGTGTCTGTCCATTAGATTGTGAGACCATCCAATCATATCTCTTTTTCACAAATAAGGTTAAATGATCTTCTTTAAATTCTGTATTTCTACTGCAAAAACAATGCCATTTGCAAATCTGTAAGCCATAGTTGCACTTAGGTTTTCCTGCTCATTGTTTGAACTGACAGAAAATAGATATATTCTTTAAAATAAAGATCCCTAAATGGTTCTTGGCCTGGACTTGTGACCACTAATAATCTACTTATCTACTCAGTCATTCATCGTTCATTGTTCAAGCTGATTATCTCTGGATTTTGAGGTGATGTTAAAGTTAGGGTTCAATTTAATTGAATAGAAATGTACATTAAACATATCATAGAAACACAAATTTGAAATGTAATGTTCTGTTTTACATTTAATTTATATTTAAATCCATTCAAAACTGCTTTATCCATTTAGGGTCATGGGGAAACCGGAGCCCCAGAGCCATCACAGTTTTATCATGAAAAATAAAATTAAAATGTGTTGCATTTAATAGATAATTAGTTGAATGTTTGTTCACATTAATGTTGAATGAAATTCATACTCATTTGTAGAATGTTTTCTGTATATGTATTTACTTATCAAAGTTATTTTGGTCATTTTAAATGATAAATTCTGGTATGTAATGTTCTGAAAGAACAATGTAGAGGCTAAAATGCACTAAAGAGAACAATGCAGAGTTGAAAATGTGTAATTATTCTTGTTGGTCAGCTCTGCTTCGCCAGATAGCTGATAAAAGGAGGAGCTATGAGGCTTTTGGAGATAAGGGGAGAATGGGACAAGTAATTGTTCAGGGAGCAGAGAAGTGGAGTGGTGGGCTTTACATCAGAAGATGCCATAATCCTATGAGGCGGGCATTATGCTGCTCTGATGCTGTAGCAGCTCCCACTTCACTTGAAAAAAATGCTCCAGTATTTTTAACCTAATCTCGGCCTTCGGTGTGTATGGAAGACAGTATATGACCTTGGATGGTAAAGTCCCAGTAGAGAACAGACAGGCTGGAAAAAGGCCCCTTTCACTGCCCCATTGACTTCCATTATAAATGTGAGCAAGCCCATCTGGTTGGTCCCATCAAATTACTGAGATGCAAGCTATGATAGAAAGATATGTACACGTGTGAGGCCCATGTGGACCTGTCTACCACCATAAGCACCTCCAAAGGACATAGTATAGGTCAAACTGGACCATGGAACAATGGTGGCTTGGTCTGACGAATCACATTTGCTTTCACATGAATGTGTGTCATTAACCTAAACACTTTTACAGATCAAGTGCATCCCTCCAGGGCAAGGGGTGTCTTTCAGGAGAGTTCAAAGTGCTGCCTCGGCCTCAAATTCCCTAGATCTCAGTCTGATCGAACATCTATGCATCTCGCAGCCTACAGGGCTGAAGCTAATTCCTGGTGAAAGACTGGCTGAAAATGACCTTCTTCTATGTATTATTATATACATTGAAGGTTGGTCTGGAAATGTTTAAAATTAGATACTGTATATATATTATAAGATGCTCAAAACTTAATTACTGAGATAACCCAAACGTGAAAATGAAGAAGGCACCAAAGAAATGTGTAGTTTGAGGACAGATGGCATCAAAAACGTTTCAGTTTTATTTTTTCCTTTCTGCGGGGTCAGTTTCTATACAGAGCATTGACATTGCAAACGCATATAATAAATATATGTAAAATAACCACAATCATACAAGCAGTATAGAGTAAAGACTGATTTTTTTATTTGGTAGGCAGTTGGCTTGAGGTGCATTGTGCATCACTTTGCCAGCAGACAGGCCGTAGCGATAAGACAAGTGATAAGGGGGATACTATTCTGAGATGCGGGCGCATTCCACTGCTCCTTGGGATACCAATTATGGCAGGCTCTTGGGGCACCCAGAACAAATGAAGCATGCCAAAACTCATTTAAGGTGAACAATGATATCTACCCCAAACAGGAGTAAGCTGTGTAATGTAATTTGCAGCCTGATTTTAGGGGGAGGTTTGTTTAGTCTGATTTTTTGCTTGATTCTGAGGTAATCTTCCTAAAAGTGTCTGAATATCCAGAGGAAAATGTCTCGAAATCAGACTTAAGGCAGTAGCGATAAGCAAGAACTGTCAGAAAGTGTGTTGGTGTCTTTCCTGCAAAGCAAACGTCTGCTCTCTAGTGGTAAACTCTTGGTAATACATAACCACATTTTTTTATGGACAGAATGAGTTTCAAATCATCTACAATTATACAATTAACATATTACAAAGGAAAAAAAAAATTATCCAACAATATTTTTAGATTTATTAATTTATTTATGTACTTATGCCCTTTGTAATGACACGTCATGTAAGTGATCAATATCTGTCGTTAAGAGTGAATGTTAACTGTCCACTGAGAGCTAGTGGCCCAGCTGGACCAAGGGTCACTAATGAGAGCGGTGCCTCGAGGTGCCCGACCATATTGACTTCATTTTGGTGCACGCTGAAAAACAATGGCCAGACATACACCCTGTCCATCATACAGCACAGAAAATGTGTTTATAAGCCAACAGATGACTGATTAGTCATTTCCCATTTATTTTTATGCGTTTATTTATTTATATACTTTACTTACAAGATGACAACTCGAGGAAGCGTGTGTATAAATAGAAAGGCCTTTAAAAGGAAACACTACTCAAATGCACTTCCAAATCTCCATTTCCTCATTCGGGGTCACCACCGATAACTTGTGTATAAATAACATGAACACTGACGAGAAGGAAGTACAACAAAGTACAACGGTGTAAAGCAGCTGCGAGTGGAAAAAGACATTACAGTTCACCCAAAGAACTCTCACATGGTCATGGCGTATACTGAGGTTATCGACAACAAATGATGGTCATCATCATACAAAGAGAGAATACGGTGAAGAGAGTTCCTCTTAACCCCGACCCCAGCCTTTGCTGAGATAAAAATTCAGATAAAAGAGAATTGTCCATAACAGAGAAACAGATTCACTCATAATCCTTCTGCGGTTCCCCCGTGTGGCTCTGCAGGCAAGTCAGAGGAGAATATTAGTGGGTTAACAAATACATTCAACCATTAAAGTATATTTAAATGGGAATTCCACCACTTTTTCAAAACTTTGGCTTAATTAACTCAAGAAAATCTAGAGGTTTTATGTCAAAAGTGCAATTTTCAGCAGAAATGTTCACAGTAGTGGCAATACGCCATGACTTTGCCCTTGGGAACAGAATGCCAAAGATTCAAGACCCAGCCCAGGTGCCACTGAGGTACTGAGGGGTGAGGACGGGGTCCCATTTCATTGTGGTGCACTTTGTATGACCGGGTGTATTCACAATGACAAACAGTCTCATTAACTTCATATGAAATTTTGATGAAAAGTCAATCAGTGACTAAAAAAATGAATTTTTAAAAAAATACGCTCAGGTCTCCTGGGCAGATGTGTTCAGTCATTTGCAAGAGGAGCCCAATAAACAGTAAAACGGCAGCTGTGTAGAGCACAGGCAATCTGTAATCATTATATCAAGATGGAATGCGACGCCCCATGACTTCACCACTACAGGTTTGATTCCACCTGAAAGCTACTTGATGTGTCATAGACAGTAAAGCGACAACAGCAGGAAGGAAAGTCCCTGAAAGTGTCCAAAAGACGTTTTCTGACATCAAAACAAAATTTGAACAGAAACAAAAAATGACAGAGACAAAGTAAAGAATAACTGGCCGTTTTTGAGAAGGCCATATATATTGGCGCATTTCATAGTCAATATACCATTAATTTTTTTGTATACCATAAACTGTTTATTGTCTAATATACTACCACCAGACGTTTGGACACATTCAAAGTTTTTGCAGATTTCTAGACTGATTGATCTTCAGTTCTTAAAGTAATGATGGTCGGTCGTATCTCGTTACTGAGCTGAATGGTTCTTGAGATAATATGAATTCTATGAATAGGGGTGTCAACTGTGTCCCAACCTGACTTCTGCACAACAAAACTGATGGTCCCAACCCCATTAAGAAGCAAGAAATTCCACAAATGAATCTGACAAGGCATCTGCGAAGTTAAAATCATTTCAGATGACTACATCATGAAGCTCATAGGCCAAGGGTTTGCAGCGCTGCCAACAAAATAAAGGGTGGCTACTTTGAGGAATCTAAAATCTAAAACATTTTCAGAGTTATTTATAATTTTTTCTTTGCTACATAATTCCATATATTGTGATTCATATATATATATGATGTCTTCAGCATGTATCTACAATGTAGAAAGTAGTAAAAATGAGGAAAATATTGAATGAGAAGGTGTGTCCAAACTTTTGACTGTTAGTGTTTGTTCCATTCCATTGTTTGGTCTTTTGGTCTTGTTTTGTGCCTCTCTGCATGGAGCTCACAAGCTCTCCCCATGTTTATGTGGGTTTCCTCCGGGTGGCCCGGTTTCCTCCCTTTCCATAGGTTGAGGTCTGCTCTAAATTGCCAATAGGTGTGAGTGTGAATAGTTGTCTGTCTCTGTGTTGCCTCCTATCCAGCGTGAAACGTGCCTTGGCCCATAGTCAGCTGGGATTAGATCCAGCTTCCCCGCAACCCGAATCCGTTAAGCTTTTTAGACAATTAATTAACTCAGTCTTGAGATTCTCAGGTTCGGACAAGGATTTTTAGTCATCACTGCTATGAAGACTTAACAACATAACATAAAAACTCTACGATAAGATACAATATGCGGCCCATGTTAATGAAAACATCGTGGTACCGCAATGCTGTGATAATCGATATATCTGAGGATATATTTGCCTTATTTGCCTTATTTATTTGTGTAAATACTTTTTATATTTTTTGTAATTCAATATTACTTTATTCTATTTTTGCCTTACTTTATCTTACCTGTAAATTCTTAAGCAACTTCTTACTTATTGCTTTTCTTAATACTCTGTTTGCTGTCCTGCTGCTGTAACAATGTGGAATTTCCCACTTGTGGGACAATAAAGGTTTATCTTATCTTATCTTATATCGAATGACAATGGCATAGCGATACACCACAGAAATATGCCTTATTAATTTGCATAAGTAACAGCTATGTCATCGTTACCTTTCCCATATTTGCTTCGCGATCGTGGTCTGCTTCACCTCTGATCCTCTTTGTCACTTAGCAAGTAGCACCAACATCATGCTACCAACCAAACTACAACTCCCATATTTTCTATACATAGTTTTAAATGTGGCTGCGAGTTTTCTGTTGAGAAGGTCTTTTTCAGCTTTCACCCAAGTCTCCGGTACTCAGTCAAGCAGCGCCACCCAGAGGAGAGAAGAAGTAGCGACGCCGGCGAGTCAAATTTGTAGCGAATGTTTAGTAATTTGAATATTGATTTTGCCGTCTGTGTATCGATTATCGCATCACGTGAGCAAGGACAATGATATATTGCCATATTGATTTTTTGTCACACCCCTAACCAAATTAGTTAGAAATGTTTTAGGAATTGGTGGAATTCACCTTTAAAGTACTGTATTTCATCATGGATAGCTTTAAAACATACCCTCTTCTTTCATGTCTTTTGGAAACAGTCTCTCTTTCACTATGGCATTGATATCTGTGAAGATGTCATCTTCTTCTCGGTCTGCATCAACCTGATTGGAAAAAAACTGTTAACTCACAATAAATAGTGCAGAATTTCCATTTTTTTCCACAAAAATTTATACCACCTTCTTAAAATGCTTCTTTATGCAAACTATTGTGACAACATTCAAAAGCAGACATTATACATATGCTCTTTAGTAGAATGTACAGAACTAGAATCTCTCACCCTGATGATCAACCCTCTCTCCTGGTAATATTTGGCTATTAGAGTTATGTTGTGCTTGAAGGTTTCTAGTCTTTTCTCGATGGCGTGAGTGTTATCATCAGGCCGACCCTGCGATGAGGCCCGTTTCTCCAGACGTTGACGGAGCTGCTGATTGGAGCACGCTAACAGAATCACCAAGTCTGGAGATCCAATCTAAGAGGAGGACAAGCATGTCCAGAATTAGATTATGACTTGCTTATCTACTTAGGTAATTGATAGTAACAAATCACATACTATCACCTCCACAAAAAAGATCTTAACGTTCCATATGTGTCAAAGCAACAACAGGTTTTTTTTTTTACTACATTTTGTTTCTAGTTCATCATGAAATTATTCACTGTGGGAATAACAGCTGATTATAAATGACAGAAATATGGTAAAACCCAATTACAGGGTGTCCCAAAATTCATGATACATATACATTCCTAAAAAAATACACAAGAAACTGGGTTTATTCATGTTTGCAATGACTCCTTTGTTGATGTTAAAAATGGAATAATCTCTTATTTAGCAATTTATTAAACTTGTATAATGACTTTTGGGACACCTTTGGAACTTTAGCACCGCAACTCATCAAGACATTTTGGAGGGAAAAAAACAACACATCTCATTCAACAGAATAACCTTAAATAGAACTTTCTTACATTGTAATGTGTATTTTTTAGATAGTTTGAATGTGGTGGTTTATTTTTCCACGCTCGTCTAAAGTACTTCAAATGAAAACTGCCCTTTTAAAAGTATAGTGAATATTAAAGAAAAAATGTATCAATATCATAATTAACTATTATATTAGTTCTGGAAAAGGTCCCGGAAAAGAAAAAGTGGTATTCCTCCACAACATCAATGAAATGCTGTACACAGTAAAACCAAACCTTTGTGTTGTGATAACCCCAGACCAGCCATAACATTAACACCACTGACAGGTGAAGTGAATAACATTGACTAACTAGTCCAGTGGTTCTTAACCTTGTTGGAGGAACCGAAACCCACCAGTTTCATATGCGCATTCACCGAACCCCTCTATAGTGAAAAATAAAATATGATTTTTTTCTTGTTCAAAGAACAAAACCAACACAATTCTGCTGGTGCGAGACTAGAGTTTCTCAACTTCATGCAGATAGGAGCTCACTACCATCACCTTCCGTGATACATGCGAATCCATGTTGTACATATTCGTCTGACCACTTTCTTCTTTTGCCCAACATAGTTAGTATGGATTAAAATCTTAACAAAAAAAATCACACAAAGTACTACCACGACAGTCACACGCTGACAACTGAGCACTAAATTCCCCACAGCACCTGATTGGCCAAGCAGTGTAGCATGATCATCTGCAGCCAGTGATGGCCAAGCGGGGTGTCATCATGAATTTACATGATAATTTAGGTGTCACCGGACCTCTGTGGCGGAGGCTCTGCAGAACCCCTGAGACAGACTCACTGAACTCGATTCGAACCCAGGTTCAGAACCATTGATCTAGTCATTGCAATGGCACCTGTCAGGGGGATGGGATGTATTAGGCATCACTTGAAAATGATGTACTAGAAGCAAAAGCACAAAGATCTAAGACCTTATTTTGATGGAGCATCTCCAGAACACCAGGTCTTGTGGAGTGTCCTAGGTCTGCAGTAGTAAGTACCTACCAAAATTGATCCAAGGAAGGAGAGCTGATGACAGCAGTCAGGGGATATACTAGAAAAGTCAAAAAAGTGAATGCTGGCTCTGATAGAAAGTGGTCAGGACATATGATGTACAACAGTCAGAGTTTTTTCTGCTGCATGAGGGGGTCTATATTAGTCAAGTCAAGTCAAATTTATTTATAGAGCGCTTTTTATAACTGACGTTGTCACAAAGCAGCTTTACAGAGTGTATATTAGGTATGTGATGTTACTGTTTTGGCTGATCTGTGTATATTTTGCAATAGCATTCATCCAAAAATGTCTAAAATAGGAGCGTTACAAGAGTAAGTGGTTAAATATTCTGGAAATATCTCACACATAGAGTATATATCACAATAAAAGCAATTTTGGTAATTCTGTAGATAATGGTTTAATATACAAGCTAAGTCTCTGAAGAGATAAGTCTTATTACATCGTTTTATTGAAGCTTTATTGAATTGCTCACTTGTTCCTCAAACGTGAATGCCTGTGATATTTCCCGTGGGAATCCATCCACAATGAAACCTTTGGCATCTTGTTTCTTGATGAACTGATGCTTCAGCTCCTCGATTGTTGTCTCCTATAGAAAGGATAACTAGATATTTATTGTTGGTTCTAACACATTGTGCTTATTTGCATACACATTTAATAGATCTTCCCTTCTTATTTCTTTGTGAATTTAATAAAGCTAAGCATCCTAGCAAGAAATCTCAAAGGCAAACAGAGCTCATACTTGTAAACATTGCTCCTCTTGAAGAGAGCTGGGGTTTTGTCCAGCATGCGCCTTCATAACAGCTCGAAATTATTAACCATGTATCCCAACGGATGCAATATTTCTGAGAAGCACTTCAGACAATCTGTGCAGCTGGTGCTGGAAATGCTGAGGGATCCATAGTTGTTGTATTGATATACTAATAAACTTAAGTTGTGTAATCCCATGGTAAAAGATGCAATTAGAAATTGCTTTTTGAAATCGCTTGTGGTGTCAAGAATTAGCAAAAATTTGTCAGAAACTGAATCTACAGAACATCTCAATAAAATATTCACATTTCAGCTTCCAAACACTAATGTAGTGTCAATAAAAAGTGTGGAAATTGTACTTTTCTCAGTAATTCAAAGTTCTTTTCAGGCATGTGGTTAGGCCCAGTCCAGCATTTTCATTCACACTCCTCTTGACTCGAGCTATCCAACTACACCTTTAATCCATATTATGCATTTCACTTATTTTTTATATTTGTCACTGTGTGTCAATGCGTTTATGTTTCTTGTTTATCCAGTAAAGCTCAGTATTACTTTTACGTTACACCGCCTACGCATCCCACAAAACCTGACATAGTTTAGTCCATTTGCTAATGAGATGCCTATAATCAAAGAGTGGGCTCGAGAGTGACGCTCACAGAACCGTACCTGAGGTGCCAGCTCTCCGTTGGCAATGATCTGAGCAATTAGCTCCCATTTTCTATCACTGGTCGCATGGTGCAGCAGCTGGTTCCTCAAAATTTCCCCCACAGACACACACTCGAAGTCATAATGAGCCGCAATCTTAGCCGTCTGAGTGCCTTTACCGCTGCCTGGACCACCTGAAATGAAAGGATGACAAAAAAAATATGAAACTAAAATAAAATGAGCCATGGTGGTGTGGTGCTTAGCACAGTAAGAAGGTCCTGGGTTTGGCCACAGGTGCTCCAGTTTGTGATTTAGGTTGACTGGCTACTTTAAATGGCCCGTAGGTAAGTGTGTGTGTGTGAGAGAAAGAATGGTTGTCTGTCACTGTTGCCCTGTGATGGGTGGGCCTCCTGTCCAGGAGTGCCCATAGTCGACTGGGATAGGCTCCGGCTTCCCCCAAACTGAACAAGTGATTTGGATAATGAATGAATTAATAAAATGACTGAAAATTGTAATAAAATTAATGTTGGAATTAATCCAAAACATTGATTAAACATTTTTAAGAGCAAATAGACCAATAAGACAGCAAATGAAAAACACTATGTAGCTGTAGTGTTCAACAATTAAAAACTTAACACTCACCTATGACGAATATGATGTGCGGCCGTGATTTTGATGGGTCAAAGACATCATACTCCTGTATTAGTCCAGAAGACTCTGTCATGTCAGAATCACTCTCAATGGAAAACTGAGCTTGAATGGGGGGCAGCCTCTCATAGCGTCTGTAGGGCCCTGGACCAGGACCAGGACCAGGACCAGGACCAGGACCAGGACCAGGACCAGGACCAGGACCAGGACCAGGACCAGGACCAGGACAAGTACCGCTGTCTATGAAAGTAAAAGTGGTGCATCATGTCAGTATGTTCTATTTCATTTTTATTAGTGGATAATGGAAAAATGACTGATACAATTAAACAAGCAAATGTAATTATGTGTATCAAAAACCCTTTAGCTGATATCTGATAGCTACAGATATTCTAATATCCTTCTGTAATGCACTCTACTGGAAGTCACTCGAGATAAGAGCATCTGCTATATGTAAATGCTATATCTGATTCATATCTGATTCAGCTATGTAAAACTATTCAGTAATGTTCAGCTGGTTTTTAAGCCTGTTTTTGATACTAGTAATTACATTACATTCATTAAAAATGTACATATACAACAGATAAAATAAGTATTGAACATGTCACCAGCTTTCTAAGTAAATAAAGGTGCTATTGACATGAAATTCTCACAATATGTCTATTACATCACATCCAATCCACAAAAAATTAAACCATAGATGTCCATACATTAAGCTACGTGTAATAAAACAACACAGAGAAAAAAGTATTGAACACAATGAAGAAAGGAAGGTGAAAAAAAGAATGGAAAGTCATGACACCAGCTGAAATCCATCAGTAATTAGAAAGCAATCCAGCCACTCAGTGCAAAGTAATATCAGCTGGTTCAGTCCTAAGTAACGGCTATAAAAAGGCATCTCATCACAAAGGCGTCACACAAGAAACATCTCATGACGGGTAAAACCAACAAGCTCTCTCAAGACCTTCGCAACCTTATTGTTGCAAAAGATACTGATGGCATTGGTTACAGAAGATTTTCTAAACTACTGAAGGTTCCAGTGAGCACTGTTGGGGCCATAATCCACTAGTGGAAAGAACATAATTTTACCATAAACCGGGCACGACCAGGTTCTTCCTGCAAGATTTCAGACAGTGGAGTGAAAAGAATTATGAGGAGAGTTGTCCAAGAGCCAGGGATTACTTGTAGAGAGTTTCAGAAAGACCAAGAATTAGCAGCTACATCCACGTTCAACATGCAAGACTACATTAAATTAATTAATTTTAAATGTATTAATTAAATTTTGCTGACCAACATTTAGACGAGCCTATGAAATACTAGGAGAATATAGTCTCTTTTTGGATGCCATAACACACACCATTGTTGGAGGTCAAAAGGCACTGCATATAAAACAAGGGTGGATGTTTCAGCAAGACAATGATCCCAAACAAACTGCCAAAAAAATCTCAATATGTCCAAAAATACTAAGGAAAGAATTAAAGCTCAGAGTTCATAGAAGGGGTCTACAGAATGTATGCAGTTTCTCCATACAGGAGGTGACTTGAAGCTGCCATCACCAACAAAGGTTTTTGTATGAAGTATTTAATACATTTTAGTAAATGTCTTCAATCCCTTTTCTCTGTGCCATTCCATTTTATTTAATATAACATAATGTACGGACATCTATGGTTTGATTTCTTTGCATGTGTGGATTTAATGGGTTGGGGGGGGGGGGGGGGTCACCCAACTATTAATTCCAAGGCACATTATCTTTGTCAAAAACCTTGACTTAGGTGATGATCTGATCATATTTTATGACTGACACCAGGTTCAAGCTCTCAAACAACAGCCAAAGCCATGGCGGTTTATTGCCCACATTCGAGCATGGAGGACTGAGCTGCCAAGTTATAATCTAATGCACAACTCATGAAGGGGGCAGCTCAGCCATTCACCACCACAACTAACACACAATACCCCCAAACTACCCAACTAAATTCCAACACATAATAAACACATTCCCACACCCCAAAACACCATAAACACAGCGAATAAACCCCACAAGTGCCCAAACCCACAGTCTGTAATGCAGATTAACTCCCAAGATGGCGCCCGTGCCGACCAATCACCAGCTTTTTTTTAATCATTTGGTCACATTCTCACTAAAATCAGTAGTACTGAAATCAGTAGTTACATTACAGTAATTAATTCCTAAATTAAAGCAAAAATTCTGAACATCATCTCAACACATGATTCAGACCTACCCAATTTGCAGGGAGCTTTCTTTCCCTGGGAGGCATTAAGAGGTGGTAGTGGTTTCCTGTCAGGCACAATGAAGGTGTCCCAGGCCACACATTCAGGACCGCCAAGCTCTCGCGTTTTCTGCAGGCAGTTCTCCAAGAAGCCCAATGGATCCTCAGGCCGGTGGTACATCAAGCCAGTCAACATGCTCTGGGAAAGAGAAGAATCTAAATCTTAGAATAAATCATAAATAATTGTCCCTTCACATGGGAAATAGGTTTATCACTCTATTAATCATGCACTTTTCTAAGGTGCTAGAAAGGGTTCTTTGCATGATGCCATAGAACAGGTCCAGCACAGTTTGGTGATTTCCCTGATCAACCCAGACCCAAACTCATCTGTTAAATGGCAGATTTAGGGAGTGTGACTGAGGAGGGGAACTACCAAACTGGGCTGGACACCAGTCGTCCAGGTCTGACTTTGGACACCTTTGCAATAGAAGAACTATTGTTGGTTCTCTAAAGAGCCCTTAAGAGGGTGGTTTGTAAAATAAATGCTTTGTAATTCAGTTGTGTGAGGGTGAAGAACCTTTTTGAAGGTGCACTTGAGCCTGTGCACTTGTAGCTGTGTATTTTTTGAAAACTTGGCTTTTTCTATGGGTTTTGCCCTCTGCCCAAATGTAAATGCATTTTTTCCCTGAAAGCCAAGATATATCAAAAATATTTCTAGATGAAAGTAATTGAAAATGCTATTTTTGCGTTTATGAATGGACAAGAAAAACCTTTGGTAAAAACTGTACAACTTCATCTCCTTGGACGTCACACTGTGCATTTGTTTATATCCGTCTATTGGAAAGACTTTCTCCCAACAAGGCTTCTGATTGGCCAACATTGCTCTACGGTTTAGGGATATATCGGCGGCTACTTTGGCAAGCGTTTGACATCGTTTTTTGCGTTTATGTGTGGACAGAGTTATTTTCAAAACTATTCTCGTGTGGACAGGATTTTTTTTTAATGAACACAAGACATTTTTTCAAAAATACCTGACTACATGTGGACTGGGCCTAAAGAAAAATGGAAAAATTTTTTTTACACATATTTCACTTGCTAAATTGCACGGAACTTCTACAGCCCTGTATATAAAACCTTTTGTGGCAGCTTTTATAGGAGTGCAGGTTTAGGGTTTTGGAGACACTTCTAGATCCCTACTGCTTGTTTAGTTTCAACAACATATTTAGTCATAGACACATTATCTGATACAACATGTTGATGGTTTTTGCTTAGAGTGAGGCCCTTACGCAATTATTTGTAACCCTATTTACTTCAAAACTCAAAGTAAAATGGACCAGCGAACAGCTCTCGCCCACACACATGCACACATCCCTTCCCCAACCTGTGCCCACGGATGCCTGGACCAGACTAGATGTACAGGTGAGATGAAAAGAGAAAGAAATGAATAGTGTGGTGGAGAAAATGATAATTGCAAATGGCCACTCTATTCAGCCCACACGGAGGACCGCCTGGCTTGTATGGGGAGGGGTGGACTAAACCAGTCCCTAATCAGTCTTTTTTTTCTTATGATGCTAATATAGACACTGTGCACTTACATGTTAATCTGCACAATACACAGCTCAAGAAATAATCAGTTACTAAATAAAGCAAAGGAGCAGGCCAAGAGAGCTGGCTGCATCTTTAATATTAACCCAGTACCAGACAAACAGGTTCCCTTCCTCTTCAAAAGCAGGTTGATAAACAGGTTTCATATCATGTTTCCTATGATTTGAATGAGACATGAGATTTCTGGATAAGATGAAGAAAGTAAAAACAATCTGAGAAACATCTATGAAGAGATCAGACATTGGACTATTTTTGGAGAACTAGATGTAAAAAAAAAATATATAATTGAGTGCACATGAGGTCACTCAAGTCAATTTTTATTTCTACAGCACTTTTTACAACTCTCTCGGCCCCAGTGATGGGTGATCTTATCGTGGAAGAGAAAAAGGAGCAGCAGTTCCAAGTATACAGGTGGAATGTAATGAATGTCATTGGAGTAACTTGGGTCACTGGTTCCTTGCTGACCATGTTGCTTCCTCAGGAAATGGTTCAAGTAAACAGAATTTAGATTCCGAGATTGAAAGTTGGAGACTGATTCGTCATTTCCCAGTAATGTAACTTTGACATAAGGATAGCCTGAATTCATATTTATTGCTATATAGATCAAATTATAAACTGAATATCTATATATATATAAATACAACAATAACAAAAAGGTTTTGTTTGTCGTGACCTGATGATCCAGATTTCTATTCCTGTGCTTCATAAAAAGTAGGTAATTTATAAATATAGCCAATGATTACTTGCCATAATTGCAAATGATTATTTAATTACTTTAATTACTACTATGTTGTACTATGATAGAATGATCTACTGTTCTGTACATGCACACACAAATGCCTTCAATTACACAAAAATCTTGTTTAATAAATTGTATATTTCTCAATCTAATGTATTCACAAGTCAGAACAGATCTGATTGTTGTGCACTGTGTGTTCTGACAGACTTAGTTAAGTTTTTCAGCTACAGGAGCTGTCCTTCACCTGTACCATTCACCAATTCACCGGTTTGTCTTCTCTGGATCACTTGGTATGTGCTAACTATTGCATACCCTCCATAAGACCTACCATTTTGGAGATGCTGCCATTCAGGCTTCTAGCAATCACAGTACAACCTAGAGTTGCTCAGATCCTAACGCTTGCTCATTTCTCCTGCTTTCACCACATCAATTTCAAGTACAACTGGCTGTTCAGTTCTTGTGATGTAAAGTAAAAGTGATTATATGTCATTGTGAACACACCACAGCACACAGTGCACCACAACGAAATGCGTCCTCTGCATTTAACCCATCACACGTGCACACGTGGAAAAGCAGTCAGCCGCACCCAGCAGCACCCAGTAAAGTGGAGATGGAACTTTGCTCAAGGGTACCTCAGTGGTACCTGGGCTGGGAAACCCTGCGAACTTCCGAAACTCAGGGAAGCTCATCTTCAGCTAGTCGTCCTCATTTGGGTCTGGGCCTGACTGTAGTTCTCCCTCGTAAACGACCTGAGTGGCAAATGCTCACATTCGATGGCGTATGGCACATTGGAGAGGCATCCTGTTCACTGATGAATCTCGGTTTTCACTGTTCAGAGCAGATGGCAGACAGCGTGTGTGGCGTCATGTGGGTCAGCTGTTTGCTGACATCCACATTGCGGATGGAGAGGCCCATGGTGGTGGTTGGGTTATGGTATGGGCAGGCGTATGTTATGGACAACAAACACAGGTGCATTTTATTGATGGCATTTTGATGTACAGCGATACTGTGATGAAA
>JBBIGC010000041.1:5563851-5577927 GCA_037576955.1 Lepidarchus adonis
GTGTGTGTGTGTGTGTGTGTGTGTGTGTGTGTGTGTGTGTGTGTGTGTGTGTGTGCGCGTGTGTGTGTGTGTGTGTGATGGTTCTGATAACCTGAGGGTGATGGCTATATTCAACACTTACTGTTTTTCGCTCACGTTGATGAAAAACAGTCATGAACCTTGGCTCAGTCTAGTCATGAGCAAGTGTGTGAAAACCATACCAGCTGCTCTGGACATATGTGATCCAAGAAACAATATGAACATTTATTAGTTAGGCTGTAATTTTGCCTTTTTTTTCAAACTCAGAAGCACATACAGTAATGAAAATCAAGAGTAGATTTACTAAAAACAGTCATTTATTCATTGAAACAAAAATAGGTTACATTGTGATTTAAAAGAATAATCTATTGACTTGTGTACTGAGCAATAATTGTATGTAAAGTCCATATCACTTTTCCAGCTATTCTTAATGAGTCTGGATGGACATATACCTTCCTAAGTTATAATTAGTCTGTTTTGTTTAGTTTACTTTTCTACAGAATCAGCTTATTGAAACCAGAGCCTTTTATGCCCCATGGAGATACACCAGCCATATGCCAAACACAACACATCCTATCTGGTACAACAGCTTCATATTCATTGCATTTTGTAATATTTTTTTCATTTGCATTAGATTTAAATACAGCTGTTTGTAAATTTTGAGCAACAGCTGTTGTGGCACTGCTCTATGTTGGTTTGTGTGAGAGCAGTTAGTTCCAGTATCTTTAAAAAGTAATCAATATGTTAATAATTTTCCATGGCAGTGCTGACTCCAAATCAGAACAAACACAATCACAGTGCAAGTACTAGAATAGGTGAGCTTTTTCTGTTCCCTCAGACATTATGGGCTAATTGTCTACAATCTGGTCCACCTCTGGCTCTATTGACCATAATGAAAAAGTCTAGGCCAGTATTTCTCTGTGATCCCCCTACATTTTATCTGTGTGTAATAACCCTATGAAGCCTTATGTAAGGTACGGTTTGGTAGCATTAAAAACAACGATGGATCTTTTATTTTTAAAAATATTCTCAGATATTATATAATTGTTTGGAAAAACAGGATTGTAGTCTACAGAGATGTGCATGGATACTTCAGGGATGGGATAACCACTCCTAGTAGTCCAGTACTAAAAATTACTTTTTGAGTTTTTGTTTCTAGTGTTGGAGGTAACATGGTAGTAATAATAAAAAAGTAATGCAATTACTTTTTCCTGTTAGAAAGTAGTGTATAAATTCACATTACAGTTTCTGTTAGTATACATTGAGTGAGAAACATGCAGAGCCTTTTAGAGGTGCTCAGGTGTGTGATGTGATTTCTCATTGCAGCAGTGGGATAACCAGTGTTTTGTCACCCCAACATGCTGTTTTTAATATATTTTAGGTAATATGAGCAAGCTGACTGCATGAATTAGGAAATAAACTGATAACCCGGACAATAACTTTCCATTGCTGTTCACATGGCTGATCTATCAAATTTGAAATTTATGCAAATCTGAAATGTATGGATAGAATAACCTAATAATAATAATCAATTGTATTTATATTGTATGTTACATAGAAAAAAAGAAGCTAATGAAACCATGATAAATAAATTAAAAAACAGCTGACAAGATTAAATTAAGAATCAAGTATTTTGCTAAAAAGAAAAGACCCCGAAAACTGTCTGTAGATTGTGGTGCCCTCAGAGTGTTTGGAGGGTAGTCCTAAAGTGAAGCATCACAAAAATCATTTGTCAAATCATTTTATCGTTATATTAAACCATTTTAATCAGGGGAAAGCCAGACAGGGATATTAATGCATGTTTGAAGTCATTTCTTTCTTTCTAAGAAAATGACTGAGAGGACCATTGTATTTTTTCTGTATTTTCCAGTTTGTACAGATTTGTTTGGGGTTTCTAGAGTAATGGAGGAATAATGAATCCTGACATTACTTTTTACAGGGAGTAAAATGAAGTGAAAGTGACCATTTGTCAATGAGAAACAATCAGGGAGCAGTGTATCAGGTACCTTGCTCAACCTGTGGTGTTCACTGAGTCTGTGTGCAATAATCCAGTTATTATCATCCTTATGACATGACATAATGTGCAATACCACTGCAAATATACTGAGCAATTAGGTACAAGTCTGCTCCTGCTGATAATGTGCAATACAGTTGGTGCTACCACTGCAGGCCTCTCAGAGCTTGTTTATTTATCCTATTTATTTATCCTATTTTATCCTATTTTATTTCTAATTTTATTTTATTTCATTTTATTGTTAGACTTTATTTTGTTATTATATTCTATTTTCTATATTCTTTTTATTAGTTTTATCCTCACCTTATTTGACCGTATTCTATTGAAGTACAATACTACTTTTACCACACCTGTATTTTGTGACTGTGTCTGTATGTCTGTTTGTCTCCATGTGTATTCGCAGCATAAGCAATGTTTTACTGATTCTGATTCCATTCACAAGGGCAAGGTACTAACCATTAGGCCCCAACTGAGTAAAGAAATGAGTAACGAAATCTCATTACAGCTTAAGAGTAGTAATTAGTAATATGCTATTCATTACTTTTTTCCTGCTATGCTGTATTATGGAAAATACACAAACCAAATTTGTTACAGTTTTTCTCAGATTTTATGTGACTTCATACTATGGTGTTATTAAACTCAACCTGAAATCAAAATAGGCAGTTTTACTTTGTTAATGCATGACTCTGGTCAAGACTATTCATGATATATTATTTAAATGTAAATGTTACCCTTTAAATAAAATATAAAATGGCCTTTGATATTTGGCAACACCAGTGGGTGAGAAAACTAGAATATAACCAATTATTCCACTTCCATCTCCTAACACTTTCTACTACCATCAAGCAAAACGAGACTCTCCCTAATACACTGACAGGGTTATCTATCTGCAGCCTCCATTACTGTTATTTTATTGTATGTTTATTTTATTGTAACCCACAATGACCAAACGACATCTCTTGGCTACCTATTAAATAATTACACACTTACAGCTGCACACCTTTGTTTTTTTGCTATATTTTCTTTGTTTTTATATATTTCTCACTTTTGAGCATGGTAGCATCAGTGCACAAGTTCACCCTGTTTGTGAATTATGAATAAAAACTACAATTACATTATTTTGTGCCAAAATTCACCCCCAACGTCTTCCTTACAGTTAATCACATATCAATACATGATCTCTTGCAGGTAATCAAATATCACAATTAGTCAAATTGCACATCCCTAGTAGTCTACTGTTCTATGCCTTATTTTGCCACTGTGCAAAAGCTAACAGTTTCTTTTACAATAAATCTTGTGCTTGTTTTAATTTGTGCCTCCCATCTGGTATATTTGACTTGAGCAAAAGCTCAAGTAAAGGTAGGATATGATTACATGAGTCTGCCAAGTCTGATCTTGCTACTGAGTCTGACAATGTTATGATCAAATCGCCTAAGTCTATGTTAAGTGGACAAGTCAGAGGTCAGGAAGTTCCCCACCTCAGTCACTATACCTGGCAACCTACAGGGTGATCCAGGTGTGCTCACCAAACTGTGCTGGTCACCAGGACTGGATCAAAACTGGGAAAGAATGGCCTAGACTTTATACCATAGTTCTGAGCCACATTAAGGGGTCAGCCAGTTCCTCCAATGACTGAGATGTATCCCTCTCAGAAATGAGCTCCAGGATATTGTCAGGGCTTTATCAGAGCAGTGGAAATCAGGTTGAAGAAAAGCAGCGGTGTCTAACTGGAGTCTTCTTCAGAAGGCTTGGACTTGGGTTCAGAGTCTGTGTCATCCTTGTCATCAGGATGGAAGGAGACTCGCTGTTCATCCATACGTTTAGCCTGCACTCTCTGAATGAGACTGAAAAAGTCTTCATCTGGATCTGGAGCTGGAGGCAGAGAGCACCTCTGGTCATTGATCCTGGAGGACTGGCGGAAGAGACATTGTAAGTGAAATTGAGTGAAAGATTCATTTCTTCACTCAATTTTTAGATAAGGGACCTTCCATTCAATTGCTATTCTTCCTCAAATTACCCTCTAAACCCAGACCTGGGACCCACTGCCTTGCACAGTTTCTACTAATCCCTAACCCCATTCACTGATCCAGGTCTGCAGGTAATCATCTAGTTTCTCATGAACTGGTTCAGGTGTGTCAAAGGTAGAGAATACTTGAAATTGTGCAAAGGGTGAGTCTCCAGAACTGGTTTTTGAAAAATGACTGTTATGTGTAGGGATGCAACAAATACTAGTATTACTATTTATCTGATACACACTGCAATTACAAAAACCCTTGTTAAAACATTAAATAAATATAGTTACAGATAGTTACAGTTACATGAATACCTTGATTAATCAAAAACAATGTCTATTATCATCAAAGGTCCAAAACAGGTTTCGTTCACCTGAAAAAAACCAGTATGACTTAAACATTGTTCACATTTTTAAAATGTTCCCTCTATTTTCTAGTCCATATATAGACATTCAGGGGCAAAACTGCATTTATAATGTCACGAACAACAGTCCATCTAAATATACAGTGTAATGCAAAAGTTTGGGCACCCCTTGAACAGATTTTGGTGATTTTGTAAATGAAAAGATGTTAACACAGTCTCTCTTGGACATGGAAAAAAATACCCAATATTTTCAGCAAACATTGATAGTTACAAAAATAGATAGTTACATTATTATGGTGTTGTGCAAAAGTTGGGGCACCATACATAATCAGTACTTAGTAACACAGATTACTTTTGTAATGAGAGATAACACGGGGCAGGCAATCAGAATAGGGCTCATTTACCTACATCAGGCATAGTAAGCAAAACTTAATTCTAAGTGGAAAAGAAGAGATTGAAAAATGGTCACAAATATTTATTACAGCTGTTTTCTTTATATAAATATACACAAACACCAAAAAATAATAATAATAATAAATTAATAGTAAAATATGAAATGTTTATTTATTGGTAGATAAATATAAAATAAATAATATGAAAAGCTATAAGATAAATGTAATAAATCAAGCTATATATGGCGTTGAAACAAGATAAAACTATTGGACTTGTGGTCAGTGTATCTGACATTACCTGATACTTTATGAGCATATTAAAGAATTCATCGCTCGGCTCTTGTGCATTGCAGGCTTCACAGAGATGTCCGACGTTGTTCTGTGCTATCGTGGTGCCGAGGCGATCTCCTATACTGGCCCGCTGGTCGTCCAGCCTGCGGCTCTGTGAGCTGGCTATGAGGTCGAAGAACTCCTCAGTCTGGTTGAGGGAAATTATGGAGGTGGCACCGGAGAGTGGTGGAGACTGGCGTCCGGGTGTCAGGGCGCCAGGCGGAGCCTCTCGTGGATGGCCATTGGGCTGCGGAGAGTGCTGACCACGCTTGTTCTCCATGCAGCCGTTCGTGGAGTCACTGAGGATTGCAAGCAGGCAGTCCTCATTAGAGGAACCCGGTCCTCGGCTTGAGACAAGAAGAAAACAGTTAGTAAAGTGAGAAACTACAGTGAATCTAATTAGATGAATGCCATGCTCTACAGTCAGTTTCTTGGGTTGCAGCGTTCATGTCTTTATCGGTGGTCTAGAACATCTAAACACTTTGGGACAGATTTCAATGCCTAAAGCTTGAACTACGTCATGTTTTAGGTGATGAAACACCACTAGTACAGTTTAGGCCAAGAGAAAACCTTGGTTAAACTTTATCAAGTGCAGTTCATTGCCTCAGTGTGCACTGTGCACCTGCTAAAGTTTCTAGAGGGTCAGACAGAGTGGTCACCTCCTGTAATGAGCCAGTAGGTGTATTTTTTCTCGAATTGCAGCGTTTTTCAGGAAAGGCACTTCTTTAAAGGAGTAATCACTAATGCTATGCCAGTATCGACTACGCAGCTACCTCCGTTCAATATAACGTTACATTATCCCTCAATAGACCCGGTAGAAAGATTCTCACATTCACAACGCAGTCAAAGGCCTGAAAAGTTGTTCATCACCAAAACTAGGTCAGAGTGAATAACCTAGTTAGAGCTGGCATGATGCATGAAGAAAGGTCCAACAAAGTTTGAACAATCGCACATGAAAGCAGGTTCCATCTTCTCATAGAGTTAAACTCCTCATGTGAGCAGAATAATGAGTAACGGTGGTTATTTCAGAGAGAAAACATGCTAAGTCCTTGGACACACAAAGGTCAACCGTTCAATGGCATGACAAACAGTGTTTACGCATACAGGACATGTGCAAACTCTCTTTTTCTGAAGAAATGATCTCAAACTTCAGAGCTTGGCAGAACAAGCGGCTGCTCCAGCTCCGAAGCCACAGCCCAATCACTGAACTGAATGGATTCCTAGGTAGACATTACTCAAGCACACACATACACACACCTTTCTCGCCCGACACCCAAACGTGTTTTGTTATTGAGCAGAGGTGTCCAGCTCGCTAATCTTCTTCCACACCGTTAGAGAGGAGAAATGATAAACGGGAAAGCTCGCATAATCCAGCAAAACGTGGTGCACTTCCCATTCTCACACACCCAGCCTTCCCTGTGAGCGGGCTTGTGTCTCTTTTAGAGGGGGAGAGAGGAAGAGAAAGGGAGAGAAAAGGGGGGAGGGGGAGAGGGGGAGGGAAGGGGTGGGGGGGTGATGGGGCGCAGTTGCCCCTCTCGGCTTACATCACTGTTGCTATAGGAACTGGAAATCGGCTCCCAAATCTCGCTCCACACACACACATGCACTCCCAGACACAATAAGAACACACATATACGCATGCACGCACACACACACACACACACACACACACACACAGAGGTTGGAATTCCTGCATTGTTGAGTTCCATTCATTGCCTCTTTAGAGGATGGGTGTTTCCACTATTCTGGCCACTCTCTGGCCAATTGCTGCTTAGGCCCAGTGGTCAAAATTTTATTTGATTTTTTTTCCACTGCTGTGATCAATGGAAACATCTTTGCTGGTCATGTGCTGCTGCACGGACGAGGCAGGGGTTGGTTTGGGGGGTTACGTATATGGGGGTTGCAATAGCGAATTAATCTGAGGAAACCAAAGCAACACAGTGTAGCCTGGGGCCCTGCATGGACTGAATGGATGAATGCCAGTGGGTTCAGAATGCCCGAGGGAGGAATAGAGCTCTCTCTCTCTCTCTCTCTCTCGCTCAGGATCCCCCCCAATCCAGTTCTCTGCATGCCAGCCAGCAGGCAGCTGCTAGTGCAAGACTCAATTTGTGTGTTGGTCTCAGAGCCACTGCTATCTGACCAACCTTGAGACACACACTCCTACAGCTGTTTCTCCCCGCGCCATCTCTGCAGCCATCTCACACCTCTGCACCGTGGACCAGCTGCACTTGTGTGACCAGATTTAATGGCCGCAGTGTGACTGATGCATGAATGAGCACTGCTGCCTGTTGGATTGGTTGATTGATTTATTTGCCGTCGATTTAGTTTCAGTTGAGGCTAACATGTACTCCATGACTGTCACTGGGAAGCTGGAACTGATCCCAGCTGCCTATGGGCCCAAGGCAGGGTTCACCCTGGACAGGAGGTCAACCCAACACTGAGCAACACAACAGACAACCATTCACACACACTCACACCAATGGGCAATGTAGAGTAGCCAGTCAACCTAAAACACAAGCGTTTGGACTGTGGGAGGCCCAGGAGAAACCCACGCACAAATGGACATTCAGGTTCTCTTATCTTCTGTGCTGCAAATTCTGATCTGAGAACAGCACGTCATGATGTGACCTTGCCCAGGTAACCACCAACAGGCTACAACATAGAGGATCCCAGTTGAGTTGATACTTATTGGTACTTTTTTCAGTCTAATCAGAAGCTACAATAAAAAAATTAAAGATTTCTTAGTATTTATTTATTTATTCATCTCATATGCAGCTATATAACTACTACTATGAATTGTACCATCATGACATATACGATGGTGAATTGATTTCTGTATTGTATCTATAAGAAGCAGTGAGTACTCACCTGGAGAAGTGTCTGGGGAGCAGCTGGGGGGTGGGTGCCTTGCTCAAGGGCGTTTGTTTCTGAGAATCCAACCAGCCACTCATCAGTCACGAACTCACGTCCCAAAGTAATAGGCCACAGCAGCCCCCAAATGAGAAGAGCTGTCAACGTTTTGTTAATAAGTCAGTCTGGTAATCATGAACACAAAAGACAAATATGGTTTAAATATTACATATTTATTAAACACATCCAAACTAAAATTTGACAAACAGAAACCAACAAAGCGCTAAGAATGCTGGGAAGCTTCTGCTAATTTGAGGCCATAAAACTCATATCATGCTAGAGTAAATCGGTCATAGGCCTTTCTTTTTTATTGAACCTACTGCATCTTCCTAAATTATTAATTATTATTGTTTAAGATGTGTTCTTAGGCTTCTAATTTTTTTCTGAAAAAAGGCTTACAGGTTCATCAGAGTAAATAGGAACTTTTAATTACTAATTAATGACTTACTGTTTCCCAGGGGTATAAATATGACATGAAACACTCTTCAACAAGGGAAGGAAACAAGAACATGCTGTTTGTGTAAGGCAGACGTGTGTTGACCTTCATAAGTCTGGTAATGGCTACAAGAAAATAGCTACTCGCGTAAACCTGCCAGTATCTACAGAAACCTGCCATCTCACACAGTGAGGAGAATGGTAAGAGAAGTAAAAAAATGTCCAAAGCTCAGTTAGAGAACTGCAACAAAGAGTGGTATGTTGGGTTCACAAAGTCTCCATGACAGCCAACTGCTTGGGAGACATGCAAGGGAAAAGCCTTTTCTTACCTACAATCAGAAATGTACTTCAACTGGGACAGTGTGCTTTGGTCTGATTAGACTAAAGCTGAGCTTTCTTGCAATGAACATTCTCAGTGAGTCTGGCCTGAATTCAAAGATAAGTATGCAGAAAAGCACCTCATGCCCACTGTAAAGTAAGATGGAGGATCTGTGATGCTGTGGGGCTGTTTCTCTGGCACTGCGACCCTTGTTAGTAGGGGTGTTGACAAAATATTAATATGGTGATATTTCGTTGTCCTTGCTCACGCAATATGATAATCGATACACAATATGGAATAATAAACATTCGTCCACCAATTTGACTCAACAGTGTCACTATTTCTCTTCTCTGGGTGGCGCTGATCTGCTGAGTGCAGGAGACTTGAGTGAAAGCTGAAGAAGATCTACCCAAAGATAGCTAGCAGACAGAATGTCCCAGCCACATTTATATCTAAAGTCTGACTTTGGCTTTTAGAACATGGACAGAACAGACTGTAGATTCTGATGGTTGCATCTCTGGGCGTCTCTTTCCCACACATTAATAGTAATGGATGACGCTACAAGGGAACCCTGTCAATGTGAGTAAACACACATTGCTGGAGATGTTCTTTAAAAGACTCAGTAATCAAGTAATCAAGTGTGCAGAATTGCGCTTCCCGCCCAATATCTATCGTTTGCTGAACTCTCCTCAACAATAACTTAAATCAGCCGTTCCATAATTCATCTGGTATATACATGTTTAAAACTAGCTGACTGTAGCAGAAGGCGTGTTCCATGGGAAGCAATGCATTGTGGACTATGTAGTGTCTGCTGCGGGAAAATAGGGGAGTTGTAGTTTGGTTGGTAGCATGATACTAGCACAAATTGCCAAGTAAAAGGGGATGAGAAGTGAAGCCCTGAAGCCAAAGTTTCTCTGCACTTCTGACTGCAATCGCAATGCAATTATGGGAGAGATAACAATAGCATTGGTGTTACTTATGTAAATTAATAACATTTCCCAGTGTTTCTGTGATGTATCCTTATGTCATTGTCATGCGATATATCGATTATAGTAGAATCGCTGTATTATCGTTATCATGGGCCACATATCGCATATCATATCATATTGTATCATAAGATACCCTGCGATTCCCACCTCTACTTGTTAGGGTGCAAGGAATCATGAACTACCAGGACATTTTAAGCTGGTGATCAGGAAATATTGTGCAAAGAGGAATGGTAAATGATTTCTGTAACCTTTGAAATGTTATAGGAAAAGATTAAGCGCTGTCTTGTTAGCAAAAGTGTGTTTTATGACATATTAACAGCAGGGGTGCCAATAATTGTAGCACATATGATTACATGTTAAAAATGTATTTCTTAATGTGAGATTTTTCCCAATGAATAACTGTACTTCAATTAAAAGTTGGATTTTTCTCTTTTTTGTGTTGTTAGCCTATTTTTTTAGAAAGTCTATTAGAAGCCTAGAAACACATCATAACCAGGGGTGCCATTATTTGTGGAGAGTGCTTTATGCCACCAATATGAACTTAAAATAACTTAAAATATACTCACTATGCTCATTTTATCATGATTTATCACAATTTCAACATTAAACTACACAGTGAGGTGCTGCGTGTGACATGTGGTTTAAGTTTATTGGCTGCTCATAGTTGCCTATAGGTGTGAATGGTTGTCCGCCTCTGTTTTGCCCTACAAAGGGTTGTCTTCCTGTTCATGTTGTACCTCACCCTGGTAGGGATCGGCTCCAGCTTCCCCACGATTAGCAATGGATAAGTGGTTTGGACACTGAATGGATGGGTATACAGTGTGTACATAAGTTTTGCACAAAAAATCCTTAAACAAACACAATTATTTTATAATTGCTAAATATAGTGAATACATGTTAATGAAACATAATTTATTTGGGCACATCAGGTGAATAAGGCTAATTTGTAGTTTCTGTATTGCTACTCTGTTGTTTTAGATTAATGTATAAAAATATAATGCAGTCAGATTTCACTGCATGATCTCCTGCAGTGAAACACTCAATCTGAATCTGCACTCTCACTGCTCCTCACTGAAAGTTCTGCTTCCTTCAAAAGAAACCAAGCCTTCACGCTTACCCTTCATCAATACGCACACAGCAAAATCTCTGTTCAGCAGCCCACTTAGTAAGTGCGCTGAATGCGAGGAAAACCGTGTGCTTTTGTTCGCTTCACGTGGCCATGTTTTTAACTCAGATCTCACTCTCTTTGTAAAGCTCTGGCCAAATGAGCCACTGTATTATATTTGAAGAGACAAAATCTGTAGAAAAGATCATAGAAAAATGAGTTTCTACAGAACGGTGACTTATGAGTGCAAAGACCCTGTTTAAGATATAATGAACCTTCACATACTGAACCATCTTTATTTTTTCTTCATTTCTTTAGGGAACACAACCCATCACAGAGAAAGACAACCATTCAGACACACTCACACCTACGGGTAGTTTAGAGTAACCAGTCAACCTAAACCACAAGCTTTGGGACAGTCGCAGGAAACCCATACTAACCAAGGGAGAGCTTGTACACACAGAAAGGTACCCAGGACTGACCCAGGGATTAAACACAGGACCTTCTTGCTTAGGGGTCACTGCACAACCATGTAGCCCATAAGGATTTATTGATATACATATTTCAGTTTATTTTGCTAATATTTGCATTACTACACTGCCATATTTAATTTAATTTAATTTAATTTAATTTAATTTAATTTAATTTAATTTAATTTAATTTAAATTTAAATACAATTAAATTAAATACTTTTATTTTATTTAATGTAATTTAATTTAATGTATTTAATGTAATTTAATGTAATTTAATGTAATGTAATTTAATTTATTTAATGTAATTTAGTTTAATTTAATTTAATTTAAATCCTTTATTGTCCTGCAATGGGAAATTTATTCTCTGCTTTTTATCCATGCAAGGCAGTGAACACACACAGCCAGCACAATGGGTAGCCACTATCACAGCCCCTGGGAGGCAGTAGGAGGTTAGGTGTCTAGCTCAAGGGTATTCAGTCTGGCTGGTGGTGGGAATCAAACCTGCAACCCAGTTTCTTCTGATGAATCATATTCATTCTTGACAAAATAAATGCTTACGCTTGAGACATCTTTACTGAATTTATTACATTTTGCTTCTGTTTTTCCATCTGTACACTTTCTTATAGTTAAGTAACTTGGGGTTAGTTGAGTTGTTTGCATTGCTGTCAAATTGAATTGATTTTTATAAACTGCAGGTGCTGGATACAAAGCTAATGTAGACCTGTGGGTTTCTACGTGGAATATTAATCATTATAATTATTATTAAATAGTAATTTTAATAAAAAAAAATTAAAATAATCTTTCTCTCAGTAATCACTATAAGTTTGTCTGTTTGAAATTACCATGTAAACACGTTTTTAGTGCATCATGATTTTAAGCTTGTAAGTTGTAATTTCAATCTATCACAGCGCAATACAGAGGCAGACAACCATCCCCAAATACATGCACACCTATAGGCAATCTAGATTAGCCAGTCAAGCCTTTGGAGTGGGAGGAAACTGGAGAACCAGGAGGAAACCCACAGAAACTTGTACACTCCTCATAGAAAGGCATCTAAGACTGAACCCGGGGACTGAACCCAGGATCTTCTTGCTGTGTGGTGACAATGTTAAACACTAATGCTAATTTGTGGGGTTTAAACCTCTACTAAAAAAGAATAAAACTTTCTGGAGTTACAGTATGGGGGAGAACTCTGCATCTGTACTGTGTATAGTGCATTAAAATGGTGTAAACTAAGTGTTTGCTCTATGGTGAGTAGATGGGTAATGAATGAAGCTCTTTACTGCTGTGCACTGATGGATTCTGTGCTCTCACTCACTCAATGGCTGTTCTGTGAGACGGGGGGAAACCCTGCTGCTGCCAGAACACAGTCACACTTGTTAAAGCATGGTCGCAAGCAGGAGGCCTGCACCTGGGTGCACTTGCAGGCTTTCCAGAAATCCAACGGCCTTGATTTCAGACCTCTTGGATGTCACGGTTCCCCAGCTCTCGTCTGGTGTCCAGCACAATTTGTTGTTTTCCATCACACTCACTAAAGCTGGCAATTAACAGGTGAGTCCATCCAGGTGTGTTTGAGCAGAGGAATCAACAAAGTGGGATGGACAGAAGGCCTCCAGGAGCAGAAATTAGGAACCTTGTTGTGCACTGTACAACAAATCTGCTAAAACTAGAACCGACATTAACGCTGATCTGAGATACTCGTGTTAGTTTTGCGAGACAGGTCAAGGCACGACAATGCAGTGGAAGAATGAGCTCAGATCAGCTCCGGGAGTGCGATTGGGGCGACAGGATGTTATTTTTACACCATTCTACTGTCAGCTGTGGAATGCTTCAGGGAATTACTTGGAATTGAACTGCTGCGGTTTCCGGATCACTCAACAGGACTGAACAAAAATAGTAAAATAACCAAAATAAAAAAAACTGATACATTTTTAAAAAAAATATTATTATTGTTGTGTTTAATAAAAAAAACTGACTATTGTCTGGAAGAAGCTAACATTTTGTGTATTGTGTATTAATTATAGAAATGTTTATTATATATATTGGTATAGGTATAACATTTTAGACCCATTGTTTAATCACAGTTCCATTGCATTTTGAATAAAAAATGATCTGAAATTGTTTTTAGAATTTATGGCTAAAATAGTATTCAATGAAAATGTTCTGTTAACTAAGAGATTAAATGAAGTTGACTAAGAGATGGCGTTCATGAGTGTACTGATCAGCTATAACATTAACCACTGACAGGTTTTCGGTGTAGTTCTTTCATTACAAAGGCACCGGTCAGGGAAGTAAGATATATTAGGGAGCAAGTGAACAGTCAGTTCTTCAAGCTGATGTGCAGTAAGCAGGAAAAATTGGCAAGTTTTTGGTCTTATGTGATGTTTAGAGCATCTCAAAAACACAAGGTGTTATGGAGTATTCCAGGTGTGCATTAGTTAGTACCTAACAAAAGTTATCCAAGGAAGGACAATTGGTGAATAGGTAACAGAACCATGGGTACCCAAGGCTCATTGATGCATTAGGTGATTGAAGTGTAGCCAGCCTGGTCTGATTCCAAGGAGGAGGTCCTGTTGTACAAAATGTTCATGCTGGGCAATATGTGTGTGTGTGTGTGTGTGTGTGTGTGTGTCTGTCTGTCTGTCTGTGTGTGTGTGTGTGTGTGTGTGTGTGTGTGTGTGTGTGTGTGTGTGTGTGTGTGTGTGTGTGTGTGTG
>JBBIGC010000041.1:5578027-5595332 GCA_037576955.1 Lepidarchus adonis
GAGAGAGAGAGAGAGAGAGAGAGAGAGAGAGAGAGAGAGAGAGAGAGAGAGAGAGAGAGGACGGTGGCGGAGGGGGGGCTGGATGGAAAAGGGAGGCAGAGCGATTGGACACAGGGAGAGACAGAGAGCGGGAGTGAGAGACATAGGGAGAGAGAGGGGGGAGCGAGCCAGAGGAGAGGATATTGAAAGGGAAAAGAGGGCACAGCTGTAGAGAGGGATGCAGGCTGTTTCACTTGCTCTCTGTCAGCTCACACATCACCCAGGTGGGACTGCAAGTGGGGAACGGCCGCAGTCTCTCAAGGACCTAAAGGAGGGCAGTCTACTGTACCTCCGCCTGTTTGCTTCTGTGGCTCTGCTGGCACTGTCATGCCACTATGCCAGCCATGAACAGGCCAGGGTAGGTGGAAGCCATTTCTCTCCATCTTGCTCTCTCTCTCTCTGTCTCTCTCACTCTCTCTCTTGTTTTTGGTCTAGTTTACTTCCTCCACTTCGCATGCACAAGCTTCTAAGAATGTGTCTATGCTACATTAGGAGGTAAAAGAGACCCCAGAGATTCCACCAGAGCACTGTGAGATCAATGCCGTCTTTCGTGCGGGACGATGAAGTGGCACAAGTCTCGAAATCCCATCCCGATGTAACACGAAGCCGCAGGATAAGGCCCAGGCTCTGACCCCGAGTTAGCAGAGCGAGTGCTAACTTTGCTTTTGTTTCCACAGGTTTTTGACTAAAGCAGGTCTGAGGCGGCTCCTGACGTCAGATGAAGTATGGAGCTTCGGAAGGAAGAGAAGCTCAGGAGAGCAAATCCCAACGGAGCAAGAAGCTCTGCAGCAGACAGTCGGGTCCAAAGACTGTGACCCCAAGCGCTTCTTAGCATATGGCCATCGAAGTTCTGGCCATCATGCCAGCGCTGGGAGAAAAGCGAAGATGGAAGATGGAAAGCGTCAGCAGGAACCGTCGAAAGCAGACCCTATGCTGCATGGTTGTGGTGGGTGTATTTACATGCTTTTAGACGAGGCCTACTTTGGTTCAACAGCTGTCACTACAAATTTAAACTTCATCAATGAGAGAGAGAGTAGTTCTAGCCATGCTGCGCTGTCAGTTTTGAGACTTTCCCCCAGTCATAGTTGAGGGGGCTGTAATTCATCGTCAGTGCAGATTTACAGCCGACATCCAGCATTTTTGCTGACTCATGCTTTTAGCTCAATGAATCAGTCCTCACCCAGTAATAGAGTGGCTTGCTATGGCGGCCTGTAAATGTATCTGCACTCAAAAAAATTAAATGTTGGATTTACCTGCAAATGTTATGTCAAGTGGTTCCACACAAATGTGTTAAGTAGCTTCTGAAGCCCCGTTTACACTCTAAATCCAGGACATTATCTAGATACGTTCACCAGCAGTATTCAGGCTTTGCGTCATTCGTGCCGGCTGATGTTAAACTGTATATTTCATAGGGTCGCATTGCGTGCCATGGAAATCCTGGTAAACAGGAGGACTTTTTTACTAACAGCACTTTCATTCACAGTGTAGATGTAGTACAGAATACACTTCTCACTCCTAAAGTTAAACACAAAAACTAGATGGTAAGAAACTCACAGAAACATTTAGAATTGCATCAGTCATTAAGATAATTCCCATATATTTCCCATAAATTTATCAGCTTCTGTTCATACATGAAGAGTATTTTTGTCTGACGAGGATTAAATATGAATCAAATTAATAAATAAATGAAGAAATAAATAAATACAGATAGCAAGAAGGGCCTATATTTATAATAATATAATATAATCCATTTTCACTCGTGTTGTTGCTAAAGTTTTATTTCTTGTGTAACCTTTATTTAACTGACACAAGTAAAAAGAAATGGCCTTTAAAGTCCTGAATTCAATTGTGCTTCATAAATATAAATTATTTTTGAATTTGAGGCCTGTAACACACTAAAACCTTATGAACAGAAGATAAATAAGAGTGAAAAGTTCAAAGAATATTCAGGTTACAGGGTGCAGAAACATTAAAAATAGGCAAATTGGTAACAGGTGAGGGAAAAACAGTGTTTTGAGGATTTTTTTTCTCAGAAATGTGTTTTAATTTTTTTTTATTACACAAATCACAATTACACAAAGATGACATGTGGCTCACCACTTGTGTTAAATTCATGGGTGAATTTTCAACTCAAAAAAGGAGATTTCTCATTGTAAGATTGCAAAGAATTTAGCTTTTTTATCATCTACACTACATAATATTGTAAAAATATTCAAAGTATCTGGACCAATCTCAGTCCATGTAGGGCATGGCTGGAAACCACTTGTGTCACTTTTCAGAAGGCTTTTGATAAGAAACTGTCATGACATCATAAATATAGGCACATGCAATCAAAATGTTGGGCCTTAACACAGTCTGACACTACATCAAGAAATATAACCTGAAACTGATCAGATCTATACAAAAACATGGGGGAGTTCTCCGGGCACAAGCTTATCTAAAATGGCCTGAAGAGCAGTGGAAATGTGTGGGGAAAATGGATGTCACAGTTTTTATGCCAGAGCTGAAATGGGCCGACCATTATGTTATCAGTGATAGGTGAAAAAAAAATTATGGTATGGGGGTGCATCAGTGCCCATTGCATGGGTAATCTGCAAATGTGTGAAGTTTGGGATTGCACCCTGGGATTTTAGAGAAACATATCCTGACATCAAGGCGATTTCATTTTCCAGAATATTCAAGGTTATTTCAGTAAGACAGTGCCAGGTCTCTTTCTACACACAATGGTGTGAAATTATCAGATATTAAGTCAACTTCAACCAGTAACTGGGCAGATTCAGAGTCTTGAATAAAGCAAGAATGGGCAAAAATTCAAAACAAAACTGCATCAGTTAATATCCTCAGTTCCAAAACTATTATACAGTTTTCTTTTTTTTAAGGTGATGTAACACAGATGTAAACATGCCCCTGTACAAACCTTTTTGAGTGCGCTCCAGGCCTCAAATTCAAAACTTACAAAATACATTGAATTTAAACGTTAAGACTTAATCTAGCAATTTTTAATTGATGAAAGCAGAATAAGTAATGCAAGTTAATGGAATTAAGTCAGATCTACATAATTTATTCAAGTTATTACTCTACCACCCAATTCTGGTAATCACTCTCAGCAGATATTTGTTTCTCAAATGTATAGCACTGCAGTCAGAATAAAACCTTATGTTTTAATATAACTCAGAGACGAAGACTGACCTTTATGCTGTCAAACTTTGGTTGGATGGACAAGAGTGAAATCTTTTTACATGCATTTAATTAAGAACATTCAATCCTTCTCCATTTTGGAGATTCAAGATACTGTTTCTAACGGCAATGCTAAGAAAGATGCACAAAGGCAGGTAGACAGGATGGAAAGAAATGCAGAAGGTGAGTAAAACATGGATATAGACGAGACCAGTCGCCATTGAGGAAGATGTTGGCGTTTTAGAAGTAAACCTGACAATTGACATTTTCATTCAAAGACAATTTACTCTTTACATTTATTTACATGAAAATGAGAACATTCAGGTGACCAATATGTTTGGTAACTGTTCCGTTTGGTTGTCCTTGCAGAGCATGAGCCTGAGAAGAACCCTCAAAACTCCTTGCAAGGAGTTAAAGGTCCACATCATGAGAAATTGACCCCACCCAGTGACACACACTCAGGAGAAAAAATACAATATCCAACTGAAGTCACTTGGAAGCCCATCAAGAATGTGCAGCACTTCACATCAAGACAACACAATCAAACTAGCGGCGGGATCACTGACAGGGCTCCTATTGTGTCTAGTCTGTCATCCGACATAGAGGAAGATCTGCCCTATGATTATGAAGACAGCCATAAGAAACCCAAAGAACAAAGAGAAGAAAAGCATCAAGAGGTTCTGAAGACCTATCCTGCCTCCGATGGCATCTCTGTAGATGGTGACCAGCCAATAACAGACAACGCGTCGCTCAATGTGGAGAACAACCAACGGTCGCAAACTGTTTCGTTGTTGAACAATAACCATGAGATTTGTGACGAGTCAAGGAAGAGTGACTTAAATACAGCTTATACACGGACATGGCAGAATACAAAAGAGTCCATCACAGATAAAACACATTTGGTCCAGACTCTAAGCAGTGATCTGAAAAGGGGAGAGGAGAGCCCATCCTGTGATGACAGCCTTTCTGAGACAGAAGATAAATCAGAACCCTTTTCCCTCCAGAGTGAAGCTTTCGTCTGGTCTGAGGAAGAGAAGGATGTTTTCAATGATGAGAAAACTGAAGCAAGCACTTTTTCTCTGGTCTACGCAGTGGTCCCAGAACCTTCTCTATATTACTATAAACCCAACGAGCTGGGTTCCCACAATGTTTTTCATTACAAGAGGGAAATGACCATGGAGTGCACCCTCTCTGAGATCTTATCTCCAGTAGATGAGGTTTTATCTTATGGAAGTGCTGAGCTCCCTCCTTCGCTTAAAGGTGGTGGTTCTTTGGGACCAGACAGCAACAGTTTGCAACCTCCTCCACCTGCCTTTGAGATCATCACATGGACTAGTGAGGAAGATCTTCCAGCTCCTGCTGACTTTGTTGAAGATGTTTCCATTAACAGTGAGAACCTCCCTAACCTTCCTGTGGACTTGTTTGCAAGTAGAAAAGAAATAAATAGTCTTGGGGAGATTGAGGCAAATAGCAGTGATGTTATTGGAGATGGGTGTAAAACCCTTTCACCTGCAGGACATGATGCAGGAGAAGAGTGTTCGGAGTACATCAGCTCTCTTCCTGTGGATGAGAGTGATGAGATTGAAGACCCTTTATCTTCCCTTCACATTGGAGAGAAAGTTCTTGTCTGCAACTCAAGACCTGGAGTGTTGAAGTATAAAGGAGTGACTGAATTTTCTGGGGGGGTTTGGGCTGGAGTGGCACTGGATACTCCCAACGGAAACCACAATGGCACTTTCAGGGGTGTGAAGTATTTTACATGTGAAAAGAACCATGGGGTCCTGGTCAGAGCAGAGGATGTTCTTCATCTGCAAAGAGAGCATTGTGGTGATTTTAAATCAGGTTTGGATGAAGACAATCCTTCAGATGAGGAACCTTTAAATGGCCAAGATGGAAAAAATGAGAATAAACCATCTGGGAATGGACAAAGGAGGCATGAGGATAGCCAAAGCTCTTGTGGACATGATCCATCAGCTCCGACATGCCAGCAGGAGCCATGTGAAATCAATGCCATTAGAGAAATGTCCAATGTCCAGAGTTGCTCAGGATTCAGTGTACAACCTGTGAAAGTGAGCCATTCTTATTGCAAATCAATTATACACTACCTGTCAAAAGTTTGGGGTCACTTTCCTGTGGATCCTGGAAAAAAGGAGTAGGATTAGGGTTCACCTTGTCTTATAACCCCTTTATAGAAAGTGCATCGCAACAAAATTTTAATTCTATCAACTATCAGCTATCAACAGAGCCCTGGGAGAGTAGTGGGACAGTAACTCGCTCAATCTCCATGGTGCCTGGGTTGGGACTCTGTTCACAAGGGCAAGGTCCTAACCACAAGGCCATTACTGATACAGTATGTGTGTAGAAGCAATCAAATATAGCACAAGTGCAGTTACATGGCATACACTATATACAAATCAATCAAAACTGATCAATAAATTAGGTGAATGCATGTTTGGTGCAAAAATTGGTGCACCCCTAGAATACTAATAAGTGCTGACATCACAATAACTCCTGCCATTATTCTCTTGGTAGGACTATTATAAATAATGTCACAAATCCTTACACATGTTTTACATTTTCCTCCAAATAAATCTGCCTAGTCTTCTTTTTTCAGACCATGCAGCCTCTGGAATTGAAAGTGACTCACCATCATTTAGTAATTATTATTATCTTATTAAATATTCAAATAAAAATGATAAATAAAGCTCATTTAAAATGTCTTTAAATTAAATGCTGATTGCAGGGACCTCCTGAAAAGTGTGAACCTGTATTTTATGGCTATTGTGGACATACTGTCAAACCTCATTATCTCACCAACGTCGCCTCTTGCCATTAAAGTCTGCAGAACAGATTTCCTCCTATGTTATTTACCTCATTAAGCTGCCAACCTCGCCTCTCGCCCTCGCCACAACATGCAACATGTCTGGTGTATGCATTTCTCCATGTATAGCTTGCCAAACTTAGGTCCTTGTTAGCGCTGTAGCCTAGAACGAGCTCAGTCATGCTAATTCTATAGTTTGGCTGCTGCTGCTAATGCTACTGCTGTTAATGTTAACGCCGCTACCACTGTTTTCTCATTATTAACTCATTCTCGATTAACTCATGCATGTAATGATGCTGTGGAGGCTTTATTAACAGCTGGCAACATGCTAGCATCATGCGTCATGGCAACATGAACTAGCAGCGTGCATATACTGTAGCAAACACCAGTGTCTCTCATGGGAGTCCAGTATTACCATAAAGCAGTTAGTAGGTGTTAGTGATCCATTATCCTCACCACTCGCGCCTTTCACCACATTTAGGGCCCGGACCAATGGGGGCAAGATAACGAGGTTTGACTGTACATAGACACCCCAAATTCGGCATGGCGACCAATTCTTGGAAGAGTCTTATTGAGAATTATGGAGGCCACTGTGCTCTTAAGGGCCTTCAGTGCAGCAGAGATTTTACTGTAGCATTCCCCAGACTTGGTCTGGTCTCTGAGCTTTGCAGTGACCTCATGGCTTGAGTTTTGCTCTGATATACATTGTCAGCTATGAGGCATTCTTTAGAGAGGTGTGTGCCTTCCCAAATCAGGTCCAATCAATTTAATTTACCACAACTGGACCCTAATCAAGGTGTAGAAACATCAATTTAGAGAAGTGATGTAGAGAAATACTTTATAAAGCCAATGCGCTTAATTTTATGGTGTTGAATGTTCAAAATGTTGTTTATGTTTCATCTGAACTTCTACTTTACATTGAGGAGAACAAGCACCTTCTGGAGGAGTCTGATGTACTGATAGAGAGGTTAACTGAGGAGATTTTTGTCGATGCCTTGAAGAGTGTACAAGAGACCAGGAAGAGACGCAGGCGGATAATCGTCTCTAAGCATGAGAGTAAACCTATCGACTCTGTACGTAACCCAATCCATGGTTCCGCAGGAAATTACATTACTAATGCATTAATATACATTTATCTCACAAGTCTGAACGCTCTTTTCTCAGGGTTTTAGGAAAAGGGAAAACAGCAGCTTTACAGCTAACAAGCCATGTCTCATGGATCAGTGGCATCAGGTGTTTCCCAAAACTCCTCCACAAATATGGGTCCAGCCTCATGAGCACAGCATTGTGTACAGAGGGATAGATGCCACAGTTGATTTGCTCTGTGGCCGGACAGATGCACTCAATGCACTCGATGCCTGTGAGACACCAGGCTACTTAGTAGATGATAAAAGCCGCAAAGGCTACAGGCAGGTGAGTGCTTCCTACCGAGCTACTGGTTGTTAATGTATAGACTTCCATGTATGTACATTGCTATTTTTTCACTACACCCCAACTCTCATTTCAGGTCATGTTCCACTTAGCATCTGATATACTACATGAAGTTTGTGCCAATATATTGGAAACGAGTACTTCTGTCCAGAAAACGAAGGAAACATTAGTGACCTCAGCTCTGGAGATAAATGGGCAAATTTCAGTCGCCTATTTAAAGGTAAGATCATTGAGTTTAACTCTTAAGAAACATGTATGAGTTTACCAAGTACAGGTTTCAGGGAAATAAAGATGACTACAGTCTATTTTGTTTTTTACAGCACAAAAAATGAAACTATAATACTGTATGTATTATAAATGTATTACAAACCCCCAACAGGCACGTGCCTCCAAGCTTTCACTTTCTACCTCCATGTTTTTACAGAATTTATTCCCTAAAAGGTATAAAACAGCTTAAAACAAACCTCTGATTTCTGAAGAATTTCTGAATTTCTTATATGAGTAACGTGTGTAATTACTCATTTTTTCCCGCAATATCTGAAGGTTATTGATGGATATTAAGTGGCTCTGTTTAAACTTATTGCTGCATTCGGTGCTAAACCACTCCCACAATAACAGCAGCCAATCACAGACAAGTATCAGCGCCGAACAGACAGAGGGATGATTGTAGTCGTGATGTTTTATCTCCTGTCAAAATAAATGTGAAGAAGCTGCAGGACATTTTGTGGCTGTAAATACCATCACCATTCCGACTGTGAGGAGAATAATAGCCCGTCTCCAGCAAACGCCTGTCTCCATTAAACGCAGGGCCGTCCCAATAATTCTTTGAATAAACTCCAGGGCTACTACTGGAAGATATATTGTAATAATTATATATTTTTATCATTAATATTAGAAAAGAATGGCACCATGGTGTAGTGTTTAGCATTGTTGCCTCACAGCAAGAAGGTCCTGGGTTTCCTCCAGGTGCTTGGATTTTCTCTCACTGTCCAAAGGCTTGTGGTTTAATTTGTGTGAATGGTTTGTGTGAATGTGTGTGTGGTTGTCTGTCTCTGTGTTGCCCAGTGGTAAACCCTGCCTTGTGCCCAAAGTCAGTTGGAATCGGCTCCAGCTTTCATGTGACCCCTCACCCAAAGCTCTAATATTTATTTACATTTTTACACACATACACATACACATACACATACACATACACATACACAACTTCAATTATCATATGTTTAAGCCAGGCCTGGGTGGTTGTTTCACGTGTGATGTAGTAAATGACTATATCGTGACCATTGAGTATAAATCCTAACGTTATTGTTAAACAGCATGTACTTCGCTCCATCAGAGCAGACAGCTCGCACCCCGGTCCATCCAGAACACTCTCCTAGCGCATGTGCGATCTGTACCTGACTAACTGTAGAGAGAAGCGAATGTGCGGAGTTTAGTGAAGACCCACACAATTTCAGAGACATTAATTGGAGATGGAGTCAGACGAATTGGTCCCGAAGAAAAACAGCACTGGTTCTGTTATTGATTTATAACTTCATTATTCATAACTTCAGTTTAAAATAAAGTAGTTTCTTATATTAAACTTTGGTTTAAAATAGTCTTTGCTAAGTTAAAAGTTGGTTTAAAAGAAAGAGTTCCGTGTTAAACTTTAGTTTAAAATAAAGATACAGTTCTGTGCTAAACTTTGGTTTAAATGTTTTTTGATATATTATACTTTGGTTTAAAATAAAGTTTGCTATATTATACTTTAGTTTAAAATAAAATCCTTATTTACTATGTTAAACTTTGGCTAAATGTATTCTATTGCTGTCATTTTATGCAATATAGAGCCGAATTTATCATTTATACAGTGATTTAGAGGAAATGTCAAGGTATCGAGATATATATAGTATATTTTGATAGCTTAAAAATATCGCAATATATATATTATTTTTAAACCATATCACCCAGCCCCAGTTTGTTAAATGTCATGTAAACTTTAAGATCAATGTTATAAGTTATTTAGCTTATATTTTTAATGATTAAAAATTATATTTTTAATTAAAAATAGTTTGTCCATTCAGGAAAAATTTAATATTAGATCTAGGCCCACTTTTTGATCAGAGAAGATAAAGGTAAACTGTCTTACCCTGGAGGCTTCTTCCTCCAAATGACCATAATGCTATTGCACATTTGCAGTTGCACAATTTGTTTTTCGTTTCAGACATAATTATGACCTCTTTACATTGTTTATTAGTGAAATAATGTTGGTGTATGTCTCTTATGCCTTAGCCTAGAAAAGTCATTTCCAGAGGTGCTTCACCACTGGTTCTGCAATCTAGCGCAAGACTAGTCCAAGAAATCTGCCCTTAGTTTCAGCTTGCACAACTAACCTAAAACTGTTGGGGAATTCCACATGTGTTTGAATATTTCAATTAATTCAAATGTTAAAATGTGAGTGTAGTTGGTGGTTATGTATGAAATGCTCCATTGTAGAGAAACATATGCATCATTAATAAACACCGCTGTGAGAGGAGCCAGACATGTATAATAAGTATAACAGAGGACAAATGCAATAAAATCAGATAAAGGAACATTGAAAAACAAAGGATCAGCTTATAAACAAGACAAGACTAGGAACACTTGGTGAGGACACTAACAAGAAGGTGGGATTATATATATGTATAGATACAGATACATATATCTATATATATGTATAGATAAGGTTTTATATTAGATAAGGTTTTATATTTCTTTTATATTTCTTTTTTTATATTTTGCTCTATTTATTTCTTGTTAAAAGTGTTCTATATCTTTAAGTTTTCTATATATTTAAGGTATTTAAGGTCATGGGTGGTCGTCAAAGCATTTCACTGCATATCAGACTGTGTATGACTGTGTATATGACAATTAATAATAATAATTTGAATTTATGGAGGAGGTAACAAATCCAAACAATAATAAATGTTAATGGTCTGAAGCACATGGAAAATAAACAAAGAAGGGAAATTGACAGAGATGGAGGCAAGGTAGCGCAAGATGCAACAATATGTGGGGTTTAATTCCTTCGAAAGAAAACCTCACAGAAAGGTAATTACACTAAATATTTTACACACTGTTTTTGTGATACTTTGGAGAAGAAAGCTTATTTTTTTACATATAAAAATCTCCTTGTCAATCAAATTGCTACATCTGGACACTAGACATTGCAACCCTTGGATATTATCAACACAAATGTACAGAAATCTGAGTCATTACGTTCTTCTACAATGCACCATTTCATATAAAATGCCTCCAAAATATACAGAGGGCCCTTGAGGTCAACATATAATTCATGGTTACGTCGCTAGTTCTTTAGGGGAAAAAATTTGGCTCCAAGTTGTGGGATTTGTCGTGTGTCATGAGGAGCAATACATTGTGGACTATGTGGTATACGGTGCGGGAAAATAGGTGGGTAATACAGGTGGAAAAAAGGTGGAAAGAGTTGCCTTCTGGGAGTATTGATGGGTTGGCATCACATATATGGTAGTAGTACACAGTTGAACGGCTACTAAATGTTTTACGATAATGCTTCAAAAGAGACTGGTGTTAACTATATGCATGTTACTCATTCATGCATGTTGCACAGGTTCCGACTTATGGCAAAAATTGATTTCTGTCACATTCGGGGGAACGGTACTTCAAGGGACCCCCTATATATTGAATTGCCTTTTCCACCATTTGCATGTTAAACTTCAAATTTAACCTGAGATCTGAATTGTCCAATGTGAAAATTCCACTGCTACACAAACTGCTTCCCCCTGTTCATCACTGTAGTTCACGTACTATTCATTGTGGATGCATTTTTCTCCACACATTTGCCAACATAGTCTTTTGTGGGTTTTCAGTGGGATTTAAATACAGTCAGGACTAATTTCCCCAACCTCAAATCAATTAGCAAGCAGTGTTGCATCTCACATTGCCTGAGAATATCCAGTCATATTTGGTGGTTGACCTCTTTTAAGTGAGCAGAGGTGATAAATCCCTACAAAGACATTAAAACATCAATGTATAATTGAAATTACTTTATCAATTATTATATATTTACCCTATAAAGGATGTAAATAAGGTCAAATGTGAACTATTTGTGCAAATTATATTCTTATTAAGGCTGCAGTGAAAAGGGAAGCTCAGAAAGTGCTTAATCTGGAGCGCACTGATCAACAAATGACAGAAATCCTGCAAGCACTGTGCAAATACTGGTACACGAAGAGGGACCGAGTGGACTACATCTTGGTTTGTTCAAATCTAATAAGAGTTAGTAGCATTGCTTTGTTATGGGCTGTATTTTTGATGACTGATGTTTGCATTTGGTCTCTTTCTAGATTCAGGAGCTTCAGAGCGAGGAGAGGCAATGGGTGGATTACAGCACTGATCAGTTCACCGTAAAAACACGAGTGGCAGAAGAGATCTTTGAGCTACTTCTGGATGACACTATATCAGTTCTTAATCGCATATACATATCAGGCAACAAATGATACAAAGTTAGCACTTTTACCATAAAATTACACAACTGTTTTTAAGACAATCTCAGTTTTGATTAATCTAAATTAAACCAATGCAACTTTGTAGTATGTGTGTTGTAATTCAGCTTTAAAATCGGTCATTTGGATTCTTTCTAAATGTATTTTATGTGTAATAGTTTTGTAAAAGAAGATTTAATGCCATGTCCCAGCAGGTCATATGACACTGAACAGGAACTGGGCCTACAGGATTTCTGAAATGTAATCTTTTTTCCATATAGAATAACAAAAATACTTGTTTGAGATTTTTACATGTAAAAAAAATATATAATAAAGTAATAAAAGACTTTTCAAGGCTAAAAAATGCACAGGACCTGATTTTAAAGACTGGTTTATGTGTAGGGTTGTCTCAGATATTACATAACTACAATATTTAAAAAAATATATATTAAATTAAAATTAATTATTATCTTCACAAACACATGCCTACATTTCAACAGACAGAAATTAAAAGCTATGACTGGCTTGTGCCTTATTACAATGTAATTGTTACAAAAAAAAATGAAGAAAAGCAAATGATTTATGGGACAATTTATTGTCAGCTAAAATGTAATGATTACATTAAATTCCCTGGCAGGCCTGACGTGCCAAAAACGAGCATAAACATCGGAAGACCAGGCAGGGCTAATACAGTTATGTGTGGCAGGTAGGAAGTCAAGGCTTTATTGAACCTTTATATTGTTTATAGACAATTTTACACCTATAGCTTGAGGGAAAAACAAAAACAAAAAACTTGGCCAAGATACAGCAGTTGCAGCAAATAACCAAGCAAATTACAATGGTGTGAAACAGTGATATCTTTTTTTTTTCATGTTTGTCACACTTAAATGTTTCAGATCATCAAACAAATTTATATTTTAGTCAAATATATAAGGCAAAGACAACACAAGTTAACATTAATTGTGTTATGTAAGTACTGGATTTTATTATTAACGGAGAAAAAATTCAAACCTACATGGCCCTGTCTGACAAAGTGATTGCCCCCTCCTCTTAAACATAACTTTAAAGTAGTTCAACACACCTGAGTTTAATATCTCTAGCCACATCCAGGCCTGATCACTGCCACACCTGCTGTCAATCAAGAAATCACTTAAAAAAGACCTGTCTGACAAAATGAAGCAGATCTAAAGATCCTCAAAAGCTAGACATCAATTTAAGATCCAAAGAAATGGAACAAATGAGAAAGAAAGTATTTGAGATCTATCAGTCTGGAAAAGGTTATAAAGCCTCAAAATAATATTTGAGACTTCAGTGAACCACAGTGAGAGCCATTATCAGCAAATGGTGAAAACATGGAACAGTGGTGAACCTTCCTATGAAGGTCGACCAAATTTACCCCAAGAGCCCAGCGACGACTCATGCAAGAGGTCCCAAAACACCCACAACAACATTCAATGAACTTCAAGTTCAGTGTCAATTTCAAAGCTTTACAAATACTCTGACACTTCAAACCTTGTGCACACACTTGTGGACACTCCTCAACCATGTTCCTCTAAGCAGCTGTGTAAGACTCTGAAAATGAAAGTTATTGATGCCCACAATGCAGGAGAAGCTACAAGAAGACAGCAAAGCATTGTCTGCTTGCAGTTTACACAGTGAGAAAAGTAATTAAGAGATGGCAGTTCAGGGGAACTGTGGAGGTCAAGATGAGATCTGGAAAAACAAGAAAAAATTTGGAGAGAACTGCTCATGTGCTGGTCAGAACGACAAATCAAAATCCCCAATTTACTGCAAAAAACCTGCAGGAAGGTTTAGCAGACTCAGGAGTGGTGTTTCCACCATTCCACAAAACAGAAGAAAGAAACATTACCTGCATTCCCATCATAAAATCCAATGTCAGAAATATGCAACAGAACATCTAAAGAAGCCTGATGTGTTTTGGAAACAAGTGCTGTGTGGACTGATGAAGTTAAGATAGAATATATCTTTGGCCACAATCAATCAATAAAAAGGAGCAGCATTTAATGAAAAGAACATCTTGCCAACCTTTAAGCATGGAGGTGGATTTATCAGGCTTTGGGGTTGTGTTGCAGCCAGTGGCACAGAAAACATTGCACGGGTGGAGGAAAGAATGGATTCCACTAAATACCAGCAAATTCTGGAAGCTATCATCACACCATCTGTAAAAAGCTGAAGCTGAAAAGAGGACGAGCTTCTACAACAGGACAATGATCCTAAACAAACCTTGAAATCCACCATGGACGACCTCAAGAGACGCAAGCTGAAGGTTTTGGAATGGCCATCACACTGCCCTGATTTAAACATCATTGAAAATTAGTGGGTAGATCTTAAAAGAGCTGTGCATGCAAGACGACCAAAGAAATTTACACAACTAGAACCTTTTGCAGGAAGAATGGGAGAAAATCCTAAGTACTAGAACTGAAAGACTTATATCTCTAAAACGCTTTTACAAGCTGTGAAATCTGCCAGAGGTGGTGTTACTAAGTTTTGATTATGTAGGGTGAGCAAACGTTTGCACGGTGCCATAATAATGCTTTTATTTTTTATTTTTGTTCAATTTATGGCATAAAAAGATGCATCAGTGTTTGCTGGAAATAGAATTAATATCTTTTCAATTACAAAATCACCCAAATCTGTTATTTATCAAGGGGTGCCCAAACTTTTGCATTCAGCCACACACTTAAAAAGAAAATATTGAAAATAGTGAGCAAAATAAATTAAAAATACATTCCAAAAAATGCAGGGGAATGTCCTAGCACACCTCTTTTTTATGTTTATCCAGGTTTACTAAGCCCCATTACTTGCTTTTGCTGTTTTTCATCTACATTATGAGAGAAATAGTTGATGTCAGCACTGTTGCTCTAGAGATGCACCAAACAAACGCAGCAGAGAGGCGGGGCTCATGCGCAGAATCGGCGCCTGTGTGATGTCCTCGAAGGCACTCCTCTTGTTTCCATGGGCAGCAGGGGAGCACGAGCGCAGAAGCGCAGCTAATGGAGTTGGGGTTGTGTACCTCAGGCTACACTGCGATTAATTCATTCCGAATGGCAGGCCTGTTTTACCTTACAATTCTCGTTTTAGCGGGCGTATTTAAGTGTGGCCATACTGCTCGTCTGTATACAGAAGAAGACCCGGTGGTTATCCTAAACAGTGGCGATCTGAAGCAGAGCTTGTTCAACTCTTCGACAGCCTGGCTGATTCAGTTCTACTCGTCGTGGTGTGGACACTGTATCCAGTACTCCCCCACATGGAAAGCACTGGCCGGCGACGTGAAAGGTACATTTCTAGCTCCCTAGCTCGCTGAACATCCTCTTCCTGCAGCTGGGGAGAGGCTGAAGTTAGCTTATTTCTCTAATGTTCAATTCCACCTTAAATGGCGCAGCTGTTACAGTCCAGCGCCTTCAGCCGCAGCTCTATTTAAGGTGGAACGGCGAATTCGAGTTGGAAGGAAGCTAGCGAGTTAGCCACGTAGCTGTGTATTTTGTGAGAAAACGGTAAAACCTGGCGCGACCAGTGTTTTTTTTCTTGGCCAAGTAAGTTTTTGTAACCTCCCTCAAGCTATAGGTGTAAAATTGTCTATAAATATTATAAAGGTTCAATAACCAGTGTTTCCTGCGTGCTAGCATGCTAAACCGCACAACAGACCTGACCTGTGGTTGAAAAAAAAACCAGCTGCTGTTTTGTCGATCACAGGCATTTCTGCACAGTTTATCATTTCCACATCAACGTCGATCCATCCATGAGTTCAGCACCTGTGAGCACGTCCACGAAATATGGCGATAAACCCTGGATCTGTTTGTACAGCTGTGTTTTTCCACTACAGGCCATATGACCACAACCTCGGATTATTCCCATGTATTTTCAGCAATATTTTATGTATTTTAACAGTATGTATTTTAATAATAAGCTTTGTTTGTAGAGCACTTTTAAAATGTTATTTATTCTAATTTTTACTTTTATTTTATTTACCTGACATAGTTATTTTGTTACTTATTCTTATTGATATTATTTTACTGTATACTATAATTCTTACATTGATAAGAAATAAGTGACAAAAAATCTAATGATTTGCAAATACTTCTCCAATCACGGTCTTATTATGAAATCAATGTTTTATTGGTGTGATAACTCCCCACAATACTGATGTGTACATTAAGTATTTGCAATATAGACTAAACATTGTTTCATGGTATTTTTTTTTGTGATAGAAATATGAAAATTCAATGTTATCTTTTACAAACCTTGATCCCCAAACTGCAAAACACGATCCTGACCATCAAGTACTAAACTATTGCACATAAGGGCAATGCAAAATTATATTTGCAAATTAAATTTCCATACAAATGCACACTTTTATAACCAAACCTCTGGAAAAACAGACTGGAATGTTGCAAAAATGTGCAAATGTTTATTAAATACTATAAATTAAACAATATTATCAATGATATGGTCAGTATCACAATATGGGTATGAATAATCATGGATTTCCACTATTTCGGACCTAATTATCTGATCTGAGTTCACACCAGCAGTCCCCTTAGATACAGCAGTTATTGATCCAACTACTGGTTCCAACCAGGGAACCTAAGGAACTAGTGCAAGGCTTCTGAATGTGACTTGCCCTCTAGGCACGCATTTCTCGAGCCTCTTTTGTGTGCTAGTTTACACAGTGATTGCTGAGATGATTGTCTGGAGAAGAGTGATTTCAGAAAGCAGGGAGAGGAGAAAGTCCACCTTTGAACATGCTGAGGTCTGCCGAACGGCCTCCGTTGGATGAGTAATTGGATTAACAGCCTGACCCCCTCCGTGCTCATTAGACTGTCTTACAGGACTGTGCTGATTAATGCGATGTGTCTGTGTGAACAGGTCAAGCTGATTTGCCTTTGGAAAGCATCTTGTGTTGAATGCAGCCAAAGGTAATGATGCTGGAAAGATCTCAAGTTTAACACAGTTGGCCTAATTGTAGAACGATTCTGTTAGGAACCTTTCTCGGGTTCGCTAAAAGTAAGACGCATTTACATTACATTATTCATTTGACTCTATTGTCCTAGGAGTTCAACACATTGTACTTAGTCATAGAAAACAGTGCAGGTGCTACAACAGTGCAGATGATAAGTGCTACAGCAACTCTATCTGAAAGAGTAAACACGTTCTACGCTATCATTACGTGCTTATGAATAAATCTAAACATACGGTAAGTGCTACAGCATAAACAACAAGGTCTATTCATATATACGAGTGCTAAAGAGTCCAGGACATTCTTCTTTGTCATTAGTGCTTCAGCTGATGTTCATTTCTTTAAGTGCTTCTTTACCTATGAGCAGGAAAAACGCAGGTA
>JBBIGC010000041.1:5598559-5612212 GCA_037576955.1 Lepidarchus adonis
TAGTCCGGTGCGGCTAATTTAAGAACAAAACAGGATTTTCCCCTAATTTTAGCTTGTGCGGCTAATATTCAGGTGCGCCTTGTAGTATGGAAAATGCGGTAACCATATGACTGATCTGCGACCTGGGTGTTCATACTACAGGATCTCTCACTAGCAAGAACAAGTATCAGTTCGACCCTCAACTCCCTGTACAGCTCCTGAGTTTACATTGCCGTGACACCCCCTCTTTTCCCAAACTTACAAAGCTTGTGCCCCTACACGCAGCAATATCACATGGGAAATCAAAGCTAATAAAGCACAAATTTGGAAATTCAAAACTCCTGAACATCCCATTGTGTATATCCGGCTGTACATCTGCAGGGGGATTGCTCATGTGGTAGACGTTTCAGAGAGAGTTGGAGGTGAGCTCTTCATAATGCAGCTGTATTCACAATGTAATTTCATATACATTATCACGAGCCCTGAGATTTAACTTCATTTGGCCCAGTGCTATACTGACGGGAACCACACCGTGAAAGATGGATCCCACCGCTATTGCCCCTGGTCAATTGTGTATGATATTCTCCAGATATACAGCAATGCAGATCTCCAGTCCCAGTCAGCGACAAGGTCACAAACTTCTTTTATTGCATCTCAGGGTAGTTCTCACATAGGTACTTGTTATCACAGATTAACTGCTGAGTCACCTCCGAACCGAGGCTTTTGGCTGCGATTTCCAAAGTGCCTCTGCAACCTGGAAATTGTGGCTAAAGTCTTGTAGTGTGAACAAGGTGTTAGTTTTCATTTAAGTAAAAATCTAAAATGTAATATATAACATGGAACAGCTGTTTACTAATTGTGACGTATCTTGCACTACTAAGTTAATCAAAGTGCATTTAGTATAAAGAGTAAGTTTTGCTTAAATGTATGTTTTTCCAAGCTAATGCTAAAAGCACATAACCTTTTCGGCCCAAAAGTGGTTTAAACACTTGTTGATATGATGATTGCATACAATATATCAAGGTATAAAATGACTGGGCTTTGTCAATATTCTCAAGGTAATCAATCACAAATATCTACACTTATACACTGATATAAATTGGCTGTGAAGGAATGTTTTGTAAGGTGTTTCTTTGGTACGGTGAGGTAAGTCACCAACAAAAAACGGGACCACTTGTATTAAACCGGGGCCGACCACAGCAAGAAGGTCCTGGGTTTGTGCACCGGTTCCTTTCTGTGTGATGCAAGCTCTCCCTGTGCTTGAGTAGGTTTTTAATAATTGGATAAGTGGTTTTGAATAAAGATGAATTAATGTATTAAACCTGTTTTTTGTTGTTGTTGTTTTTTATTGAACATTCTTATACTTTTGATTGCCTTGTTGCCTGAAATTAATTGTTGAAAAATGTTGAATGGAATTTTAACACGAATTAGATGAACAATCATTATCTACCACTAACCAAATTATTATTTTTGAAAATAAATGCATAAATGAGTCTAATAATTGAGTCTGTGGTGCTTGTGCGTTGTAACTGTTGTGCTGTGTTTTTTATTCAGATCTCTGGGTTGTACCTGAGTGAGCGTGTGCAGTGGGTGGGCTGCCAGGGCAGCATGGTGACTCTGAGAGGATATCCCTGCTCCCTCTGGACCCTGTTCCACGTGCTCACCGTGCAGGCTGCCAGCCGACCAGACGCTCTCGCCAACACCGGTACCAACAGCCAAATGCTTTCAGCTTTTTCTCCAACAAGTGGCCTGAAAGCCTGTGTGTTATATTAAGCAGTCAGAATCCTCTAAATGACACTTGGTGAAGCAGCTGGTTTGTAAATGCTTGAGGAAGAAAACAGCTTTTCCTTATTTTAGGGTGGAAATTACAAATGCATCCCTATTTGAGGCTTCAGGAAATACTGTTTTGCATTTTTCTCATCCATTGTAATTTTCTAACTTGGCAGCAGAAATGGAATAGGTCACATTTAAACGATTGTGTTCCATTTGTATTAAACCAAAGCTCCTAGTTTCCTGATTGGTAAACCTGGTCTCTTTCTATTAGCACTGGAGGACGATCCATTAGCTGTGCTTCAAACAATGCGCCGCTACATTGGAACATTCTTTGGCTGCCGTGAGTGTGGCAAACACTTTGAGGCGATGGCACAGGAGTCCATGAGCCAGGTGAAGTCTCTGGATGAGGCAGTGCTCTGGCTGTGGAGAAGACACAACCAGGTTAATGCGAGACTTGCAGGTAATACAGTACAGTCCGCTGTTCATTTTGCAGAATTACAGGGGGTCCTCTGCTTACGTCAATCAAAACTCGTTTAAACTCGTTGGGACCATTCCTCTGTCAGTCCACCAGAGGGAGACATTCACCCACCTGATGCTCTGTTATGCCTTTTTCTGAGCGTTTTATTCTCTCTTTCACTTTCAGTTTTAAATTGTATTTTTTTTTAATGGTTGTTGCAATGTAACCACACAATTCCATATGTCGTACGACATAAGTCAAGGCCCCATTGTGTTTGTAAAACAATCCTTTTGGAATTTTAATAAGAATTGTTTGATTGTAATTCGTATATTTGATCTTTGCACATTGGATGGTATGAAACTGTGAATAATCAGAATTTTTTCTACATAGGATCCATGAGTGAAGACCCCATGTTTCCTAAAACGCAATGGCCTACTCCTGACCTCTGTCCAACGTGCCATGAAGAGAAGGATGGTCTTCATGTGTGGAATGAAGACATGGTGCTTACTTTTCTCAAGCAGCACTATGGTGCTGCCAACATTTCCCCTAAATACACCAGCGATAGCCATCCAGAACCCCCTGCTCCAAACAAAGCCATAACTGCAACCCCCTCCAGAAGTCACATAAAAGGAGTGAAGCCATCTGAAAATTCTCTGAAACATCTGAAGCGAACTGATATCAATGGGGCTGGTGAAGGAGGCTCCGGTGTCCAAAAAGAACCAAGGCCTGGTGTCTCATTCCTGGTGCTGGGCTTCTCCAGCGTGGACATGAGCTTGTGTGTGCTGCTGTATGCCTTCTCCTGCATGTTCCTCATGCTCATGTTCTTCTTCTTCCGCGTCCGCTCTAAAAGGTGGAAGATCAAAAGCCACCGGCCCTTCGTATAGCAGACAAGCTGCTTTTAGAGACTTTTTTTACTCCAACACCTGATTGTAATTTAGAAGACTCCTGCCAGAATTTGAAAGAACTTTTAATTTATTTGTTTATTGTATGTGATGTTTGGTGACGTTTGCCGTGAACAGAGGATCAGCCGAACTTGATATATGACCGACACGAGGAAACTCAATATTTATGTTTGGGGCCTAGTTGTAAGTGGAGGTTTGTGACTCCTACTACAAGTAGAGAGGATTCTTGAAAGGTGAAAAATATTTTATTAATTAAATTCACACAAATCTGCCTACTAAGGTCAAAGAAGTCTATTTTTATGGAAATATTATGTAGGACATGGATATTTATAGCAATTTTTAATGACTCAAAGCATGCCCCTGATTTGTCAGAGGACTAACATACAAAATGACACTGACCCCATGTATGAGACATCGAAATGCAACTCAACCCCATCCCGTAAGGTTGGCGGTTTAGCTGTTGACTCTTAAATCACTGCCTTTCATTGCCCTGCAGTTACACTGGAAAAGTAGAAATGCGGTTTCATTTTTGACTTGTCTCCTAGATGGTTCTTGTGTGTAGCCTTGACTCACTCACCTCTTGTAACCGTCCTTCATTGGGTTCATTCAGTTCATCTCAAGTCTGAGCCAGAACACTGGACCATGGAGAGTATGCACAAAGTATAAATGAATTCATTTTTAAGCAGTATCACAGCTTGTGTGGTTTAGTCACATTGTGTCCTTGCGTTTAGTGTTATTTCCTCAGGCAGCCACTGTTGAAGCATTTTTTTAACAATGACACAGTTCACTATGATTGATTTTCGTTTCTGTGCCCTAATGTTTCCCACCAGGGCATTTAGAGACCTCATTGCTTGCAGCATTTAACATATTTTTTTAGCTCTGCCACCACTACTGTGCAGCTCCAAGTACAAAGATAAGCTTGTAAAATACTAATACTAATATGAAATGCTAGTATTTCACTGAGGGCATGCTTAAATTATTGATAGTGTTTTAATGCGTCTCGTAAGGATCGAGACTAATCAGGATTCTTCTTTTCTGTTGAAATGACTAGTAATCCAGATGTTTTTTTTTGTTTGTTTTTAAATTTGTACTGCCACATACAAATGTGCATTCAGATTTGATACATTTTTATTAAAGATTATACAATTTCCAGGAGTCCAGGATTCCAAGCCATTTTACTCCTGAAATCCGTAACGTCCATGTGCACTATGAAGGGCCTTGTTTAGTTGAAGTTTGTTGAGGTGGTTGTTCCCATCGTTTGCAGCTTTTGACATTAATCTGCATTAAATGTGATCAGATTTGGCCTTTTTTTTCGACTTCCTGTTGAAGTCCTATGAGGAAATGTATTTGTTGATGAATAAGCCTTATTAATTCCTGCTTCTGTGGCCGGTAGGTTTGTGGGGTCAAAATAACAGCACAGAAAAGTGGCCTTTTCAGCTGCGCCAAAAGGACATTGTGTATTATTTCATTTTCAATGGTTTTAAGGATAGAATATTTTTCTGTGAAGAGTATTTTCGGGGCTTGTTGTGTACATACGTAGTCGTTCTCGTCCTCCGAGAGGAACTGTGGCATTTTGTACGACCAATAATGTAACTTGTCTTTGAAAATAAACTGTACATTGGCATCACTCGTGTGTTTGGAAACCGTTTCCTTCTTTTAAGTGCGTGTGAGGAAGCAGCACTTCCCCTACAACATTGTTTCCGGGACGTTTCACTGCGGCAAGGCTGCGTCCGTCCTCCAGCGGGCAGTGTGGAGCCTCCTCCTCCTCTCCTCCACAGCCTAGACTGCAGTCTCTCCTCTCTAGGGATGTCATACATGTGACCATGCAAGCTCTCCATCTACTCACATCCCAGCTGTCAAAGCTTCCAGATGTTGAGTCCAGCGTTCTCTATAGAAGGGTAAACCAATACACTACACCTCTTACGGGAATTTTCTTTTAGGGGTCGTGTCTGGACACTTATGGTTGAACTGCAGTGGGAAACAACAAAACTTTGTCTTTTTTTCTAAGCTGAAGCAGTTTCACCGCTTTTCTGAAGACCAGACAGTCGGGAGCGCTCAGCTCCTGCAGTATTTACAAGGGCGTATGTCTGACAGACATTATTTATATATTATCTTTCTTCCTCCCCCCCCCCCCCCCTCCTCTCTCTCTCTCCCTGTGTAATATCGGACACATGGGCAGAATATTACTGACATTTTTATGTTTCTTCCTAAATAGTGCTGACTCATGCTCCATCGGCGTCTTAGCCTTAAAAGGCAATGAGTCAAAGGCAGAGCCCCAGTGCCTTTCTCTCCACCCACCCCCCCATCCCTCCTCATCTACTGTGCTGAGTGATGCTGCTTTACCACCCTAGTGCTCCATATAGCCTCCCTCACACTGCAGTGCTTCGCCTGTGCGCCTCACGAATCACGGCAAATGCCCCGAACGCCTCCCGTCTGCCATTTCCTATAGAGACGTGACAACAGAAGCAGGAGTCTGCTTGTGTTTTTCTTTCTTTCTCCACCCTCCCACCCCCCTGTCTGGCTGTTATCTGTCTGATGCCGTGTTGGCACATCTGATTGGGTATGCAGACTCTGTACTGAGCATGCCAGCCTGTGACAGGGACTGCATTGCAGCGTTGCTCTCTCCTGGCACACTCCATTTGTCTGCCCTTAATGTAAATAATCCTGCCGAGCATGGCAGAGAGAGAGAGAGAGAGAGAGAGCTCCTGATGGATTAAGTGACTGCGCCTGTTTCGGTCTCGCCGAGGAGGTTGACATGAGGTGAATTCGCTCATTTCTCCCCCTCTTTTAGCCCCCGAGCCCCCCCATCTCTTTCTGATGCTCTAATAAAAGTGAGCCATTGCTGTGCCTCTGCCTGCCTTTTGTCTCTATCGCACATGCATGCATTTAACTCTGCAGGGCAATTATCCGCATCAGCCTCTCTCACTCTGTTCTTTCTTGCTCTCTCTCTCTCTCTCCCCTCTCTCTCTCTCGCTCTCTCTCTCCATGTGTCCTTAAATGACTTTCTCTCAGTCTCCCTCCCTCCCCCTCTCTTCCCCCGTCTCCGTGTCTGTGCCTATAGCCTCTCTCTCCCTCTCTGTGACATACAGTAGATGGTGCATCGATTGCACACAGACGCTCGCTTTCCCCTCTCTCGCTAGGAAGTCCTGTGCAGGGAGGAGAGGACGGATTGAGACACATCTCCCTCTCTCTCTCACACACACTCACTCTCTCTCTCTCGCTCTCCTTCGTTCTGCCAAGCTCATGTGAGGAAGCTGTCTGCCTTCTCTCTCCCGTCTCGGAGGATTCTGCTGTAGAGGTCAGGTAGTGGGGTGGTGGGACAGGGGAGGGAGGGCAGGGTTGGTTGGGTCAGTTTGCAGCTTCTTCTTCTGCTGCGTGGTCCTGCCAAGCTTAGTCAGAGTTGTGAAAGATGTAGACTTGTGCTAACGCTGGGTGGAGTGGGGAGAGAGGAAGGTGTTTTTGGTAGGAGCAGCATTTCTCCTCCAGGTTTCTCCTTTTTTCTCTCTCTCGCTCATTCTCCGTGACGTTGTGACTTCTGGCCGCAACTTTTTATGCCATTTGCATTGATGTTCTGTCTGTTTGGACCCTCCTCTTGCAGATGTCAACTGGGAAAGTCCTCTCTCTATGTCCTGTGGAGATCTGAAGCCAGCGTGATGTCTCAGCTCCTGCACATGGAGATCCCCAACTTTGGCAGCGCGGTGCTGGACAGCCTGAACGAGCAGCGACTGCTGGGCCAGCACTGCGATGTGGCCATCATGGTCAACGGTCAGGCCTTCAAGGCCCACCGGGCCGTGTTGGCCGCCAGCAGCCTCTACTTCCGCGACCTCTTCAGCGACAGCAGCCAGGCCTTGTTCGAGTTGCCCTCCTCTGTGGCGCCGTCCTGCTTCCAACAGATCCTGTCCTTCTGCTACACGGGTAGGATGACCGTGACGGCCAGCGACCAGCTGATGGTCATGTACACGGCGGGCTACCTGCAGATCCAGAACATCGTGGAGCGCGGCATGGACCTGATGTTCAAGGCCAACGCGCCGTTCTGCGATTCTCAGACGTCCGCCGCCGATGATCCCCCCAGCCCGAACAACAACAACAACTCTGCTCTGTTGCTAGGCGACCATGCCACGGCCGCCTGCAAAATCAAGGAGGAGAAGCTGGAGACCCCGGTGTGCACTGAGAGCGGGGAGCTCAAGCAAGCTGAGGATGACATCAAGGGACTCCGGAGCAGGTCTTCCAGGGGTACCACACTTTTCTACACCAGCGGGGCGGCCAACGGGACCCTAAGTGTGGTGCACCCGTACGAGCACTCATCCAGAGATCACTCCAGCCCTGGAGCGTCCAGCCTGCCCACCACCGACAGCCCAACGTCCCATCAGAACGAGGAGGAGGACTTTGAAGATGACTCATACGACAACCTTACCAGCGGGAAGATCTATGGCGTCTCGGCGGGTCTCTATGGCAGTAAATGTCGTGATGGATCGAGTCCTAAAATAGAACATTTGGGACTTAAACAACCTCCACCACTGACTTTTTGTGTATGTGTCTCTCCTCTCCTCCTAGTGCACGAGAAGATGGAAGTGTCCTCCCTGCCTCCGTCCCTGGAGAGCCGTTTCTGTGTGCTGCTGGGAGGGGACAGGGAAGCTTTGCCTGCTGGACTTATCAGCCAGATCGGCTACCGCTGCCACCCAGCGCTCTACACTGAGGGAGATCCAGGAGAGAGGCTGGAGCTGATCGCAGGTAAGGCCTTTCTTCTCCAGTACCACCCTATGGAAGTGAGCTGAGCAGGCTAGCATGCTACACTGTGACACATTCAGAGCCTCATTGTTTCTCTGTTGTTGGTGTTGTGAAAGGATCCGGTGTGTTCATGACACGTGGGCAGCTGATGAATTGCCACTTGTGTGCTGGGGTCAAGCACAAAGTCCTGCTCCGGCGCCTGCTCGCGGCATTCTTTGACAGGTCTGTAGATCGACGGCCCTCTTCTGTAAACCCATGGGTGGGGGGACTTGTAATCTCTAATCTGTGTTTATCAAATGTTAGAACATGTTCAGACAGTGTCTCCAATGTGGACTTTCAAAGAATCAGTCTGATGTTTGTGATGAGTACTGCTGTTGTGGAAATGTTTCGTGCTTGTGCCCTCCCGTGGCTAACTGCAGTATCACGACTGCAGGAACACGCTGGCAGACAGCTGTGGGACGGGCATCCGCTCCTCCAACTGCGATCCCAATCGCAAACCGCTGGACAGCCGCATACTGAACACAGTCAAACGTGAGTCTGCTTCAGACCTCCCTTATCCATATCTGACATAAAGAAATGCATTTATTTTGCCTCCATATTAGTTTTTTTGGTAAACGCTCATACTGTAGATCTCCTGTGTATAAGTGGGTCTATTCCTTACTCTCGTTTCTCTCTACGTCTCAAGTCTACTGTCAGAACTTCGCCCCCAACTTCAAAGAGAGCGAAATGAATGTGATCGCCGCGGACATGTGCACCAACGCCCGCAGGGTCCGTAAGCGCTGGTTGCCCAAGATCAAGTCCATGCTCCCTGAGGCTATTGAGGCGTACCGGGGGTCTGTGGTGCTGGGCCAGGTGGATGGAGTAGCCCAGCCAAGCCCGTCCTTCCCCTTTGAGTCTGAATTCAAACACTTGGCCCAGTCGAACCTGACTCTGGAGCAGCATCTGTACGGAGACTGCAGAGAGACACTGAGAAACGGTCACTTCTCTGGAACTGCCATGGAGGAAAGAGCCAGCATGGAGGCCAGCAAAGCCGACTCGCTGCGAGCACGGGCCGGGGACAACCCGGAGGACCTGGCAACAAGGCATCTGGAGGGTTCCGAGAGAGCGGGAACTGTCCTCACCCTTAACCCGGCCAGCAAGAGAGGGGACGGGGACGGAACAGGCAGCAGCCCCAAAAACCAGTCAGAGGAACCCAGCAGCGAGAGACCACTGGTAGAAGACCAGTGAGTCCAACCTCTACGCTGCTGTAATGGGGTCTGCCACACAGGACCACTACCACTAATTACATGGATTATGCCGCCTAAGTATCAATACCATGTCAAACGCTGCACGATGGGGGGGGAGAAGGTTCCTGGATATAACGAACTTCAAAGCCAAATAAACCAACCTGCATAGAGCTGTAAGAGATAAAGCCGCCATTTATCATATGTAACACACTCTTTCTCTTACACACAGACACATACAAACACATGTACTACACACAAACATGACTGGGCTGTTATGGATGCGATGCTCAGCAATTTACTGACTCCTCTTCCACAGAATTCCACAGACCGTACAAATGGTTCATGGACCACTGCATGGCAAGGAAGGGGAAAAACAAGCAAAAGACAATGCACCTGTTCATTTACACACACATGCTTCAGATATCAGAGCTATAACGCTGGGTTTGGACTATAACAGGAGGAGAGCGGGGAGCTGCTTCAGTGAAAAAGAGCTGACTATGGGACTGCTGACGTGAACACAGAGTAGGAAGCAGAACAGAGAACAACAGTCCTCTGGAGAGAGAAATGCTGGACTCTCACTTTCTCCTCCCATGCTCTTTTTTTTTCTTCTCTATTCGCTCGGGCTCAAGCTGCTGTATAGTACATGCTTGCCTGGTTTTTGCATATCAGCTGGTCTGGAAAATTGAAATACTGATGGTTTTAGAAGTGAAATAAAGGAAAGTATTATTTTGAGGGACACGCAGGTCTTGCTTCTAATATGTTTGCATTTTTTAAATCCAAAATGACAGTGCAAATTGAATAAAATGTATCAGTTGGTTTATATAATAATAATAATTATTATTATGATTAATCATTCATAATACTTGATAATGATTATGCTTATTAAAATGGACATTGTTATTAATAATTATTATGATTAATAATTGATAGTTAATATAAGCATTAACATTTATCTTATTATTAATAATACTTATTAATAATAATTGATAGTTAATATAAGCATTAACATTTATCTTATTATTAATAATACTTATTAATAATAATTGATGATTATTATAATTATTAACATGTATCTTGTTATTAAGGATAATAATATTGTAATAATAATAAGCCTTTATTATTATTTATTTATTTATTTTATTATTTTATTATATATGACAATGATAACCCTAACTCTAATGAAGGTTCATTTACATGCATTATCGCCAGTGCTGGCTCCATCTATGGGCTGTTCATGGGTAAGTTTCGCTCCTCTCTTCTCTCTGTTTCTTTCTGTTTCGCTAAAGATCTCACACAGCTTTATGGACATATGTTTTTTCTGCATGGAACAAATTTCTACTAATTTTAATATCTACTTTCATAGAAAATAATGCGGTACATATGTTTCAGTTTGTACTTACTACAACCCCCTTGAGCTGGAATGACAACCTCCATAAACTTCTACTGTGCAGCTAAAAGTCTTCACTTCTTAATTCAGGAATTCTCTTGTCCTTGCAGAAGTATTAGTTGTCATGCACGCAAAGCAGGTTTAAAATCGAATCAAAGATTTTAATGAAATAAAATTTGCTTGGAGACGTTGAATGCCCACGCAACAATCCTAATCCTTTGTTTCTTAAAGTAGGTTGATTTGGGATGAACGTCATGTTGTAACATACAACCTCTTTTCTTCTGCAGTTTCTTCACTGGATGGATAGTTTCCAGGAAGTGTTGACTTTTTTCAATCCCAACTTCCTGTGGCCCTGGCTGCTACACAACCCTAAAGCATGATGATCCAACACCATGCTTCACAGCTGGAAAAGTGTCCTTTTATTCAAATGTTCTCTTTGTTTGTTTGTTCGTTTTTACTCTCTTATTATATATTACTGTTGGTCTTCCAGAATTTCTAATTCAGATATTGAAAATTACAGGAAGTATTTAGAAATTTTATGTTCTTCCTTCATAAGAATGTATTATATTTACTTTCAGTTCCACATCTTGGTAGGTTAGTGGATCATATTCTTTGATTTGCTATGGAGTGGTCTACATAAGTCAAAAAAGCTTAGAGATAAATACTAAATAAATAAATATGACTTAATAAACAAAATAAACTTTTTGGCCACTATTATAAATTCTTAAATAATTAAATTCAGCAAAAAAAAAATTCGTTTCATGACACTATTATTTTAATTGTTTGGAAAATCAACAAAACTTTTAATGTGAATGTCCATTCATCTGTAATTTTCATCACACTCACAATTTTCTGCTGTGGAAGCAGTTTTTACACCAATCTGCCAAAACATTAAGACCACATGAGTAATATTGCGTAGTTCCCCCTCAGGCTGCAGAACGACTCTGTTGGGTGGTGCTCAGTGTTCTTTCTACCAGAGTTAGTTTTCACTTTTTTTGGCTCTTTGATGGGATTGGAACAGATGGGCAAGTGGTATAACTTCACCACCACAATAAGACCCTCAGATCCTTACTCTCAGCCATTTTTTCGACTTCCAACATCAAAGTTTAGAATTGACTGTTCACTTGCTGCGTAATATATCCCACCCTTTGAATGGTGAGACTGTAATGTAATAAGATAATCAATGGTACAAGGGGCAGTGGTGGCTTAGTGGTTAAGACCTTGCCCCTGAGATCAGAAGGTTGCAGGTTCTAGTCCCTTCCTGCTTCCATCTCTCAGTGGTTTTAATGATGTGGCTGATTGGTATATATGTAAATCAAATGCATATGAATCCTGATGATCATATGCATATGCAAACTGGTTTACGGTATGAACCACAGGAATCGTGTTGGTTGTTGTCTTGGTCCATCAGCTTCTCCTGGAGGACCTGCTCTGGCACTTTTACCAAAGTGACTGGGAAACTGAAATGACGGACAGCCCGACACTTCTGACAGTTCTTCAGGTGCTCGTTCTCCAGCCGAAAGAGGTTCCAGAGAGAACGCCTATGGAAAAGGCGTTCCATAGGCGTTACATTCTCTAAATGTAGCCTCAGGAAAAAGTTCATCCTCACTATACAGTTCTGCTTACACCAGCATCTTCATTACAAATCAACATCATCTTCGAGACTAGGGCGATGGGTCATTTTGTTTTTACTCTAGAAAGGCAAATCTAACCTGAGGACCTCCAGTGGAGCCAGTACAGCACTAGCAGTAGCAGCAGCAGTCGAATCCTTCATCTGAGCCAGGAGGATATTTATAGCCCAGGAGATCCGCAGCAGCACATCTGCTATCATGGCTGTGTAGTAGTACACCTAAAAGAAGCCTCGCGGTTAAATCTACAACAATCTGCACAGGAAAATAACAAGAAACAAAAACTAATAAAACTATAAGCTGAATATTACGTTACTGTACATCAGTGGATTATGCATTTAGAGTCTTATTTTAGCCCAGTCAGACAACCTCCTACTACTGTGTGTGCATATATACACTACAGGACATATGGTATTATCACACTAACTCTCCATATGGGTTTGATTTCACTCTTTTATACTGAGGGGCGGTGCTTATATTGTATAGTAACTCTGCTGAAGATATGCTACACTATTTAGATGTGCTATACTATTTATATAATAATACACACACACACACGTGTATATATATATATATATATATATATAGATAGATAGATAGATAGATAGATAGATAGATAGATGTGTGTGTGCGCGCGTATTATTATATATATATATATATATATCGATAGATATGAAACATTTGAAAATATTTATCTTTTCATGGGACAACACTGAAGATATGACACTTTGATACAAAGTACTTTACATTGTATTAAAGTGTCATATTTTCAGTGTTGTCCCATGAAAAAATATAATAAAATATTAGCAAAAAATGTACTAACGTTTGTGAAATATTGTATATATATATTTAATGTGTGTATATAAAAATATAGCATTTAACACATGACATATGATTTACCTCTCTTGTGTACACAAGCTCCTCTTTAAGGAGGCCGTTCCCTTGAAGCAGACCCCAGTCCATCCTTAGGTCCCACATGATAGTCACCAACACACTCATACAGGTAGCCACAGCCCACAGGTACAGATACACACTCACCTCCACAGCAGCTTCTCTCATGAACTGTTTAGCAGCAGAGCTCCAAATGGCTGGAACAGTCAAAACCCACACAGCATCAGAGGCTGAGAACTTCCTTCTAGCTAAGTGATTTTCAAACATCTTCAGGGCTTCATCTTTCATGTATTTCAGGCTCTCAGAGAACACTTTCATGGCTCTCATAGTTTTCCCATTTTTGGCTGTTATCTCCAGGTCTCTGTTTAGGGTCTGAACACACACAGTCAGTAATAATCACTAACGTCCATCAGTAACTCTTCAGTACAGCTATGACTGTAAACACAAGGATAAATCTTACCTTTCCATAGAGCTCCATTTTGAAGTTGTCGAAGAAGTACAGTTTCTGTGCCTCATTTTTTCGTGCCAGTCTGGTGTATTTCATCACAGCATTATAGCCAAACTCTAAAAACATCCCCTCCTCATCAAACAGAATGCATGTAGGTGTTTTTGGAGTATCATACCCAAACTCTAAACCCCATTTAGGATTTTGAATCTTATCTCCTCCTCTAAACTTGAAGCA
>JBBIGC010000041.1:5640916-5655959 GCA_037576955.1 Lepidarchus adonis
CCCCCCCACACTAGTAAAATGTTTGCAAAAATTACTGCATTAGTAAAACTTTTAACGACTATCATTTACACTCTATCATTTAAAAATGTTGATGAAAAGCTAAAGCTGTTCACACACTCCCGGAACTAAAAATCAAGTCCATGTTTCCGACGGACACAATAAGAGCTGGACGCTGTTGCTACAGGCAGCGCTTAGCGTTGTTTTTATCTTTTTTCATTCTTTTTCTTTCACTGTAAAACCCGCTTTTGGGAAAGGCAGGTGTTTCACAGTACACAAAATGTACAGTACGATTACTCATTTAGGAGAAAACCATGTATCCAAGATGTTTTTGAGTGTACAACCATGAAATAACGGTTGTTTAAGAACTTTCCATGGATGAAGTCTGACTAGCCAACGTTAGCTCGGACGCAGCGGTGCTTCACCAACGCGTATAATGTCGTTTAGGGCTTCTCACAACTCAGTGGAAATCATGTAAGAAAAGCAACAGCGTTGGACTACTGAGAGGAAACCTCTTTTCAATGCTACGTGAGTCAGAGAATAAAAACATTTATTTGAGGCTGTTTTGGATCACCAGAATGGTCCACGGAGACGAGACGGGTTCACGGAAAACCTACACGGTCTCGACACGATGACGGAGAGATGTCCTTTAGCCGATAAGGCTTTGTCAGAGGGGTTTGCTCGCCTCCGGTACAGAGACACATCGCTGCTCGTCTGGCAGCAGCAGCAGCTCGAGCTGGAGAAGGCGCCGCCGGTCAACTACCTGAGTCGGAGCCGGAGCGCGTGCTACAGCCGCTACGGGAACCAGGCCGTTGTCGTGCGGGACAGAAACACGGTGGGAGACCCCGAAAATGGATCCCGAGTTTGTTCTATTATGTAACAGTATTAAATATCATATTAATCCTCTTCTGGAGATGTCAATCTCGCTGTAAGACTCTTGGACTTGGGCGAACTCACCTGCTGTTGTAGTTCATGCATCAATACGATATTTTCTGATTGGTTTTATTTAAATTTTTAAGACGTATATATAATTACAATGTCTATATCCACACTTTAAATGAGTGTTAAAATGTTAACCAATTTTTCGTTTAGGGGACAGAGTTTTTATATTTAAAAAAGCAGGAAGAAGAAACTGGGCCAAGTTAAATTACAGTCCCATACATATTTAAGTGGAAATACTGGATTTATTTTGTTAGAAATGACTCTGTATTAACATTGCCACATGTTTATTATCCAAAGTGTTTCAAATGTTCCATGATTTTTATGTAGTCGATGAGATGCAGTGAACTTCAGAGAAACTTTCTAACCTGGTTTTCTTTTCAATGGTGGTGATGGGAGCCAGGGGTGATGAGCTTTACAACACAATTTTATTTATTATGATCAAATGACGAGTGACCAGTGTGACCAGTGTGACCAGTGAACCTATGAATGTATTTCTATTTAACCTTAATTAACCTAAATTCCTTTGGGGGCTATTTTACAGTATAGACATCTCTCCCAAAATCTATCAAAACAATCAGCAAACTATGTCCAGTTATCATATTCATAACCATTTCATGTCATAACCAGAGGCAGACAAAGTACCAAACTTCAGTACTTAAGTAAAAGTACAGATACCACTAGTCAAATGTTACTCAAGTGAAAGTCATACAGTCAAATTTGACTGAAGTACTTCCTTCCAAAAATACTCAAGTATTAAAAGTACAAAAGTTAAAGATTTATTGCAGCAGTGCCTGCACTTTATTGGCTTGCGAACTACTTTTAAAATGACCACGTCAAAAAAACTCTACCATCAATAAAAATACTATAAAAATTATATATTTATATGTAAAGAAATAGAATTTGGGTCATTACCTTACTCCAGCATTGTCTTAACCTGAATAGAATTGTATAGTCCAGACACAGTTCCTTAACTTTCTCTAGTTTAGCTTTTCAGTGTGTAGTCAGTGTTGTACTTTTTAATGAACAGTCTGATTTTGGTTTCATACTTGGTCCAGTTCCCTCACATTTTTAGATCCTTTCTTTAGGAGAAATAAATTGGAAATCGCTAACTAGGTGATTTATTAGCTGGAGTTTCGCAGTAGCGCGTGTGATTGACCGAACTTGGTGATGCTTGTTATAAGCGTCTCAGATTGGCTGCACTGTATGTCAATCAACTATCAAACGCCACAGTGGAGACCCCACACTTCCTGTACTGTAGTGTATTGTGTGGCTCGCAGTTCACTCTTTATACGTTGTGTGTTCTCACGTGCGCAGTAGTTTATTTTGAAAGACGATCAACTCTTACATTACTCTGAAAGTAACGAGTAACAAGAACATTGACAAATGTAGTGAAGTAAAAAGTACGGTTTTGTCTTTCAAATGTAGTAAAGTGAAAGTTAAAGAAAAGACTACAAGTACAGATACTCAAAAACTGTACTTAAGTACAGTACTCAAGTAAATGTTCTTCGTTAATGTCCACTTCTGGTCATAACTAAGGTAGCGTTAACTCCACGTGTCTGGTTCTGATCACCACCAGTGAACAAGTCCGATTTTGGTGGTTTCTCTTGAACGGAACGTCAAATCACTCAAACCATTATGCAGAAATGATTTTTAATGTTTAAATTTTTAGTGTATTAGAGCTGGCTCCATAGTGTAAGTAATAAAGCTCAATTTGGAATTATATGCTGAAATGAATGTGACATCAGCAGTAAGTCTTGGCAGCTGTTTGTTAGATCTGAAATATCAAACGTGTCAAACGTGTCAAATAAAAGTATCTAGTGAGTGAACAGACACCATGGTGGATTTTTGTGATTTATTTATGAAAAAAAAATTAAAATAAAATTTAAAAAAAAAAAAAAATTAAAAAAGGGAAAAGGGGAGGGGCTCAGAGTCCAAATTCCGAATTAGCTTATACATCAGTTATTTGTTTGCCTAAGTCTGTCTGAAAACCCAGCTACAAACCTCATTAACTCGCTGCACTTACATGGAGCACTACTAAGATTGACGTTTTACTTCAAAGAATGACATTTACATGTTATAAACAGCTCAAAAAGGCTTAAGAAAGATACTGTAAATCAGCATGCAATACACAAAGGTTTTCGCTCTCATAAAAAAGAACTAAAATATTTAGACCCAAGATGTGTTAACGAATATGTAATGAATATACATTTATATCTGAAATTATATATCCTATATATTTATATTTCAGTCTTTTTAACTTTGCTGACAAAGCTGTTTTTCGTTTAGTGGATATAGTGGAAACTCTCAAAGACAGTATCCCTCTGATGAGCTGTTGGTTTACAGCCCCACACACAGAGATAATGACCTGAAATTTAATAATCCAGTGGAAATACTGGGAGAAAAGCAACACACATTCTACTACGGAGAGGAAAACATACAAAAACTCACAAGTTTTGACATCTGTGTTTCAATGTTATCTGAGCTACAGAAAGGAAAACGAGCCTGACATACAGGATTGAACTCAAATCTACAATTATTTTGAGACCCGGTTATTTTAGTGTGCCAAATAAACTTAAGGCAACAAGTACACATCCACTGTATTTGGGACACAAGATGGGATTCAAAGCTTTGAAAATGTATGTAATGCAAACCCACACCAACGCCAAGATGGCATCCCTACTGCAAAAAAAAGGAAATGACCTCTACTACATTCATTTGTTTTATAGTTGACCAGGCAGTTAACCAATTCAGGGACATGGCAAAAAATATTCCAGCACTTTCTGTGAAGCATTTAAGTACCACTCAAAGCATTTAATACAATATTCCAAAAGAGATGAAGTCTTTAAAAAAGTTATTCATAAAATAGAGAAAATACATTAGCTGTAATACTTTGGAAAATCACTAAACATAAGCTTCCTTTTTCAAATTATCATCCAGTACTGCCGTTCGAAGCATTTACTGGAGAACATCAACTTTTTTTGACCAGAGCATTCTAGTTTAAACGTTATCATAGCCAGAGAAGAGCCAATTATGCTTGTGTTATAAATACAATTAGTCACCATTGTCTGATTGTCCACTGATTGGACTAGAGAGAGATGGAGGATACTAGAAAAAGGCAGGTAACGGTAACTCTGGGTATATAATGTGTATGAAGTAGATTAGTGAAAAAAGTTTCAGTACTCAAATATAAAAACAAACAAACCCATTTGAATGTATAATATAGTTTAAAAACAATAAGTGACAAAATTATACATCAAATACTGACAATGAGAGACGAGGTCTGGAAGGGGGGGGGGGGAGAAAATGACAGCGCTGAAATAACTGAAACTACGGTGGATTATACACAGGCCTCTCAAAGTACAGGTTCCAACACTATACTGACAATTAGGGAGACAGACGCAGCCCGGGTCACGGCACCATCTGTTCAGTCCGTTTAGTCATGATGCATCAAATTCGGATACAGAATTCTCAACCTTTTGATTAATCTGTAATAACCTAATCAAAAACAGTGGAAAAACCAAGAGCTGCGCCTCACTAGATGAAAAATAAATACATCGTCTTTAAAAACGGTAACAATACGTATCATTACCTGTAAAATAAATCTGGAATGAGCTGAAACGTCATGCTAACATGACCACTACACCAGAAAGAGAAAGTTAGTTGCTTGTTCCTTCAGATTTTGAGACATGAAGCTACTCACTGATACAGAGCCAAGCATTTGCCAGTTTGTCCATCAATATGCAATTTCTTTTGGCTCCACCTGGAGAAACAAACCAAACTCCTATACACAACTGTTTTGATCTCCACAACTGACATGTTCGAAAACAAAAAAATATATATATCTTTTTTTCTTCGTTTTTCTTTTTTAACTGGTGATACCAGGTTTTTCCCTTTAAGGGCCAGCAAAATAAACCTCGACACTGTTCCACCATCAGCTATCTTTTTCCTTTGTCCGAGCCAAGGGCGTTCTACAACGGATTCTTTTAAAATATCCTCTGTCTTTAGCTTCTAACTCTTATGTAACAGGTCTTCGAGCGAGACGCTATCAAGACAGCACACTACTCATTAAAAAATTGAGGAGGCTGAAGTGAGGGACAGGCTGACCCGAAAACTCAGTCCGAGTCGCTGCTCTCTGAGCTGGAGCCGCTGGAGCTACTGCTGCCCGAGTCCGACGAACTGCTGCTGCCGCTCAGCCGAGACGGCCCGCCCCCCGGCGCCGATCCTGCCTTCTCTGCTGGACACAAGATGGTGGAAATGAGCTCGGTGCAGAAAATGACTCGTATGTAAATGCCATGTGTCATTTATATTCAGATTTGATTTCTTTTCAGGTCAAATTAAACAAAAAAGGTTAAATGAGTGATTTGAGGTCCCGTAGGAGCGCAGCCCTGTTCCCTTGCCCACCCATGTGGTTGCATGTTAAGACAGAATAGACATGCACAGAGCGAAGCATTAATTGTGACAGAACAGAACGAACAGTATCGCGCACCCACTAAGAAGCCAGACACACCCGAGTCAGTACAAGTTGCATCAAGACACATACAGGCCACACTCATCCAGGCTGATGGCTGCTCTTCTCCCTCTTGTCCTGTCTAATCTAGTCTCTTAGGATTTGGCAGATCAGTTTTAGGCCAAGGCGTCTAATAAGGCCCATAAGCTGAGCTACTCAAAGGAAAAAAGGAACCTGCCTACGAATAAATCCTTCCTGACCAGCCCCAGTGTCCGAGCACCTGCCACTTCTATCCGCACACTGCCACACAGGTACCTTTTTTGGGCGGTTTCTTGTTGTTGTTCAGTTGTCCACTCACGTCCTGCAGCCTCTTTTCTAACTCTTTCTTCTTTTCCTGAACCAGTTCCTCTTTAGTCTTGGCACTCTTTTTCCCAGTGCCCGCTGCAGGAGACACACAGCGGCGACCAGTGAGTCCCGGGTCAGTCTCGCACCTCGCCGCCGTGGCAACAAGCAGCAAAAAGCACTCTGCTACTCTACGACTGTGTTATTTGCATCTAATCTCTAGGTTATCAATGACCTAATGCATAGACTACTGCTTTTAACTACTGCATACTATATAATAAGAATAACAGCAGTAATAACCGGCAGCCGAATAAAAGACAACTAAATCTCATCTTTGGGGTTAGTTTTAGTTGGGTTTTTTTTTTTTTTATACAGAAGAATAGACTAAAAACTGCTTTTTACTCCTTTGGAGGTTTGTTGAGGGGGGTGTTAATTTAAATAAAGAGTGGACAGGTAATCCACTAAAGAGTCATGCAACACAGCGGAAAAAAAGGGGAGTGCTCGCAGCACAGGAGTGACCAAATTAGCTTTCATAGCACTGTCAGCAGCCAGACAGGAGAGTTGCGTCTGCAGCAGAAAACTGAGCTCAGGTCAGAGAGATGGAGAAAGAGCACACGGTATCTGCGTCACCCATGGCGGAACTTACGTAAAGGTTTGCGCTGCTTCTTCTGTAAACAGGACTTGACGTAGCGCTCCAGCTCGCGCAGTGTGGAAGGCTTCAGCGTCTCGAAGTCGATCTCGATCTCGTCTGGGTTGGAGTCGCGCAGCGATGGTTCGCGTGACTGGATGATGTGCACTACGCGACCCAGCTTTTCACCAGGAAGCCGATTGATGTCCAAGCTGAGCTGCCTTTTCTCGTCATACGACATGGGAAGAGCCTCCGCCTCGTCCGACTCGTAGTTTGCTGCGGCGGGTTTGCCGCCCTTTTTAGGCTGTCTGTGGATTTCAGTGTCTCACTTCAGTTTTGGCACAAAATATTATTATCCATATGCAGTATATTTCACCATCCGGTACATATTTAGTCTAATGTTTTACTGTAAATTAGTCTTTACTTGGCTTATTACCCAGTAAGAACAATAAATGCTGTAAAGCGAATATGCCTGGCATAGTGTCAGTAAACAGTGCACATAATAAAACCCAGTTTTCCATTCTGGTGATCACGGGCACTTACCTGGTAGTGGATGTGCTGTTGGGTTTCCTGGCTGAGCTCTTTTTCGGCTGAGTTAGCTTGTTCTGCTGCGACGACTTGGTCTTCTTCTCCTCCTCCACCTTAGCCTTGCCTTTATCTTTGTCCTTCTCCTTGTCTTTCTTTTTCTTCTCTTTTTCTTTCTTCTCTTTCTTTTTCTTTGGCTTGCTGACGGGGCCCTGTGACAGAGCGGCCAGCTGTTCATGAACAGCCTTCAGCTGAGGAGAGGTGGGAAAGGGGCTGGTTAGCAGGAGGAAAGGACCTGATCACACTGCTGCTACAGGCTGGAAGGAGGATTTTAGCTGTGCAGGGATGGATGGCAAGACCAAGTGATGTGGAAAGTACACATTTAAAGATAATGAATGGTTTTACTTTTAAATATCTTTTTAAATTATTTCTGTACTATTACTGCCCCAAGCATTATGGGTGGCATATGACGTCTGCATTCTCAGGCAGCAATTAAAGAGATACTCCAATGTTTTTCAGACAATAAAATGTTAAATTTGTATAAAATGATAGCATTTATAAAGTTATAAATAGATGATATGAGAAGGCTTCCACTGGTCAAAATGTAACAAATTTACATTTACAAATTTACATTTATATATATATATATATATATATTAAATTAAATGTATTTTTTTTATTTAATATAAATATTACACATTAATCTTGTTTTAGATTACATTGGACTATTACTTTAACTGGCAACCCTCAGTGTCCCCCCACTGAAATATTAATTAGCTGTCCATTCCTTACCCCAAAAAAAAGGCTTTTAGTTGTGAATCGTGACACCCTTCAAAGGAGGGAGGAAAAAACTAAACAAAACACCACACCACCCCTGCAAACATGCCAATCAATGTCATTCAGTAGATCGTAGAGCAGAGCAGGAAGCCAAACGAAAAGGCAAGCTGAGTTGCAAAGCAGGTTCACTGAGGGAGATGACTGCCCAGCTCAATTATAGGTACGATCTTAACCCTCTACCGCTCACTTAAACAGGTGCTATCAAAACAAAAAAATGGAGGGGTTAGTGGGGGGAGGTGGGGAACGGGGAAGTAAAAACATAAATCACCTGAAAACGTTTGGCACACCCGTTTTTTTTCCCCGCCCTGTTACCCTTCGGGAGTTCCTTAGTGATTTGCTGGTAAAAAAGCCAAAGTGGGATAAAATGGTCATTCTCAAAAGTATATGTATATTTTTTAAAATGTTAGAATATTTTAACATCAAAATATGTAATAAAGCATACAACTATGTGTGACATACAGTTACTGATTTATCTTTGATGTACCAAGATGCCAACACATAATGCAGAGGCGGTAGAGGGTTAAACTTCCAGTCCTTGATAGTTAATGGGCAGTAAAAAAAAACAAAAAAACACTGTCCAATGGTTCTTGTAATGTAGGTTGAGTGTGGGGAGGTAGGGAGTAAGGTTGGGTGGATGAGTCCTCAGCCTGCCCCTCCACCCCTGCTTTGGATCTTGGTTGCGAGTGGTGGCACCCACCTGTGGGACACTCACCTGTTCCTGCAGTTCAGCCAGGCGGGTGGCACGCTCCTCTTCTGAGTCAGAGCTGGAGCTGGAGGAGTCTGCGCTGCTCTCGCTGCTGCCTGTGCTCTTGCTGACCACCGCTGTGGCCGAGCCTGCTCCGGGGGAAGATGGCTCAACGGGCTCGTCTGGCATCTTTGCAAAACGCATCTCAAATACGTCCTGCCAGAAGAAGAATGAATGGTTAGTGAAAAGCTGGACAAAAAAACGATAATGATAATTGTGTAATAACCAGATTTTGGAATGGGGGGGGGTCATGAGGGGCACAAGCTGCACATAATAAACAAGAATTTACCTTCTCATTCATAATTAACTAAACACACACACACACACACACACACTCTTGCTAAAAGCATTAGCTCATCTGTCTTTACACACATATGAACTTAAATGACGTCCCATTCTTAATCCATAGGGTTTAATATGACGCTGCCCAGCCTTTGCAGCTATAACAGCTTCAACTCTTCTGGGCAAGAGGTTTAGGAATGTGTTTATGGACATTTTTGACCTTTCTTCCAGAAGCACATTTGTGAGGTCAGACACCGATGTTGGATTAGAAGGCCTTGCTCACAGTCTCCGCTCTAATTCATTCCAGAGGTGTTCTATCGGGTTGAGGTCAGGACTCTGGTGCGTAGTCATGTTGAAACTAACTGTTTCCACAAAGTTGGGAGTATGAAATTGTCCAAAATCCCTTTGTGCTGAAGCATGTTCCTGTCACCGAAACTAAGGGGCCAATTCCAGAGCTTCTGACAAACAACCCCACACCATAATCCCCCCTCCACCAAACTTTACACTTGGCACAATGCAGTCAGATGAGAACCGTTCTCCTGGCAACTGCCAAACCCAGACTCGTCCATCAGATTGCCAGATGGAGAAGCGTGATTCGTCACTCCAGAGAATGTATCTCCACTGCTCTAGAGTCCAGTGGAGGCACTTTACACGACTGCATCTGACGCTTTGCCTTGCACTTGGTGATGTATGGCTTGGATGCAGCTGCTCGGCCATGGAAACTCATTCCAGCAAGCTCTCTACACAATGTTCTTGAGCTGATCTGAAGGCCACATAAAATTTGGAGGTCTGTAGCAATTGACTCTTCAGGAAGTTGCTGATCTCAGCGTACTATGCTCCTCAGCATCTGCTGACCCCACTCTGTCATTTTATGTGGGCAAACACTTTGTGGCAGAGTTGCTGTCGTTCCCAATCACTTCCACTTTGTTGTAACACCACTGACAGTCGATTGTGGAATATTTATTAGTGAGGAAATTTCACGACTGGACTTATTGCACAGGTGGCATCCAATCAAGGTGCCACACTGGAATTCACTGAGTTAATGAGAGGGACCTATTCTTTCGCTAATGTTTGTAGACGCAATCTGCTGCCTAGGTGCTTGAAGTTCTACACCTGTGGCCATAGAAGTGATTGGAACACCTGAATTTAATTATATCGATAAGTGAGGGAATACTTTTGGCATTATAGTGTGTGTATATACATATCTATCGATCTATCCATCTATATACACAGACAGACAGAGCTATAAATGAGTCATAAACCGTTGTTTATTAACATTACCATTTAAATAATTAAATGTGATTTTAAAAAATGCACATATATAAATACCACAAATAATTAAAATGCCTCACCTGAAGTTTCCTAGCCATGGCAACAACCTCGTGATCAGGTGGATTGTATTTGTAGCAATTTGAGAACATTAACCGGACATCCGCTGCAAAGCTCTGGGCATCTGGGTACTCCCTACCATCCATCTTTTTCTAAAACAGAGCATGGCATGTGAAGCAACTTGCAAAATACCTGTATTCGTTATTAATAATATTGCTAAAATATAAAACAAACATTTGGAGCAGAGAAAAATCTGAGGGCTGTACTTTGACAGTGCTGAGATCCATGGGTTGCTTGATGATTTCATGGTAGTCGTGGAGCTCCAGAGCCTCGGCATCCACCGGCTTGTAGAAAGGCCAGGCGTAGGCTGCATGCTTCTTAGACAGCATCTCCTTCAGAATAGTGTCGCAGTATTTGAGGTGGTCGCTGAGCTTGCTCTTCTTGTTGCCCTGCTGGAGAAGCTCGTTGTCCTCCAGGTCCTTCTTGGGAGGCTTGATGGGCCGGCCAGTGCTCTCGCGCCTAGATATAACCTTACTGAGTTTGGACTCCAGCATGCCGGTGGGAGATTCGCCTCTGCTGGCGGTGATGGCGCAGGTGGTGGGTGTGGTAGTATCTGCTTTCCGCTTCACCCCTTTCTTCTGGAATCAAACAAAATGGCACCCAAGACATCTCACCATCCTGTTTTTTCTCTCCATAAATTTGAATTGGTAAAAGAAACAAATAAGGGAGCATAAAAAAAAGTTTAAAATACCAGAAATTTAAATTTGATACCAAAATACGTCCTTGATGAATTTTTTTATTTAATTTTGTCTAGGCAGAGATGCAGCATGAAAAATTATAGTGTGGGCTAGAGTTACAGTCAAAGTATCGGTTCAATGATAAAACGTTCAATACTACAATCTGGCTGTAAAAACTGTAACAAAACAAATGGTCATTTGCAATTTGTACATTTTAAAAGAACATAGTATTGATATTCATAGTATTGATAACATAGTAACATGATATTGAGATTTGTGATACTATAAGTGGTATGTGTGTTGAAATAAACATTGGTATCACACTAACTCCACAGATTAGCCCACCTGAATAATTCAGGATGAACTTGGAGCAGCCATGGCCTAATGGTCAGAGAAGTGGGTTTGTGACTGAGGGGTTGCTGGTTTGAGAGCAGGCTGACTTGCCCTTGAGGAAATCTAACCCCGAACTGCTCCCTGGGCGCCGCTACAGTGGCTGCCGGCTAATATTGTGATAACGCGATTCTGCGATAATCGATATACTGCACAACAATGATGTAGCAATACATCATAGAAATATTATTCATTTACATAAGTAACAGCAATGCCATTTGTTACCTTTACCATATTTGCTTTGTGACCACAGTCACAAAGTTGCGCTAGTATCATGCTACCAATCGAACTACAACTCCCATAAAGCAACTCTTTCCACACCAGACACTACATAGTCCACAATGCATTGCCCCCATTAAACACGCCTTCCGCTACAACCAGATAGTTTTAATCCTGTGTAAACCAGATAAATTATGGAGCGACATGCTTCTGTCTGATCTAAATCATTGTTGGGCGGTTCAGGAAACACTAGATGTTGGTGGTGACGCGCAATTCTGCACACTTGGTATTATTGGGTCTTTTCCCCTTTTTAAAGAAGCTCTCCAAGTTTCACCAATGCCTCCTGCACTCAGTTGAGCAGCGCCACCCAGAGGAGAGAAGAAGTAGCGACTCTGGTGAGTCAAATAGGTAGCGAATGTTTAATCATTTAAATATCGATATTGCCATCGTACCGATTATCGCACCGTGTGAGCAAGGACAACAATCAATCGCTATATATTGATATTTTGTCACACCCCTACTGCCAACTGCTCTGGCTGTGAGTAAAATGCAGAGACTATTTTCACCTTGTGGAACAATAGCATATAAATAAACAAATGAATAAATATACTTGGTATTTACTGAAATAAACATTGATATCACAACCACTTCATAGTCACATATACCTCAGATTAGCTTTTTGCATTTCAACAGGCAACTGCTTCTGAAAATCCCATCCAATAAGTTGCCCTTTGGTTACAATGAATAAAAATACAGGAATTTGAATTACGGTCACCAGAGGAGAATAGCGATCTTTGGAAAAACATTCCCATTTCCACATCAGGGGAAAGTCTTACTTTGACGACGGGCTGTGCGCTTGGGAGCATGGGTGCAGCAGGAGGCACAGCTTGGACGTTAGAAGTGATGGTTGGCACAGGCGTGGCTGCTATTACAGGAGTCTGGGGCATTTGTGGAGGCGAGCTTGGACACGAAGAGGATGGGGAAGCGGAGGACATCGCCAAAGCTTGTTGATTTTCTGTCAGACACATTACAGAAAGATTGAGGTGGTGTTAAAGGTTTCACCAGAACTACAGAAGGAAGCAATAAGAAGCTGATGACAGCAGAACATGCTCATCAGAAACTAACACAATCCAGTAACAAATATAACCACCAATAATCTTGGATTTTAGGATGCTTATGGTACGTGAAGTGTAGAATCAAAGTTATACATATAATACCACAACTAATAATTATTAAGGCTGAAACGATTCACTGAGAATCATGGGTGGAGACAGGTGGGATTGGTCAATACCCACGACATGTTCATCAGTGGAAGCTATATAGCACCAAACCTGTCAAACAGCATTCCAGACAATATTCACAATACTAGCTGATACGTAGTTATAGCATTTCACACATGTAGTGTATTGGGCTCTTGTTTCCTTCTAGTCTACATTTCATAAGACATTACTAGATATTATTGTCTTGTACAAAGCACTTGTTAAATGTAATTTAAAAAGTGTTACATATTTATTCAACATTGTTATTTAAATCATTTTACTTTTATTATTGTGCATAGTGTGAACTAGGGGTGGGCAGTATGGCATAAATCCCATATCACGATACTTGACGAAATATTTTTAACAGCAGTACAATATTTCAATATTTAATATCACAAGCTGCACATCACCAACCTCAAAATGCAATATACAGTAACGGCAATGACTGCAGTTACCATAATTTAATTTTACTATAATTTATCATATTTATCTAATTTTTAATCTTTACCTTGTAGTTTTTGTTACCCTTGTATTTATAGGACCTTTGTATTTTTCTACCTTGTATTTTTAGTTCTGTGTATTCTCTTTTCCTTGTTTCTTTATTACCTTTTCTATTTATTACCTTTGTATTTTCATCAATTTCCTTAGGGACAATAAAGTTTTTCTGATTTTGATTCTGAACATGCCATGAAATGTATTTTTCCATCATCTTCTAAGATGCAACAAACAAAAAAAGAGCCACATTTAAAAAGATATATATAAATGTCATGTATAAGGAGTGCAAATGATTTTTCCCAGACCACAGTACAATAAGTTAACTTATTTACTCTTTAAAATGAAATGATTTCGCCAAATGTTTTGAAAATCAATGGTTAAGGTCCCACTTTGCCACATTTCTTCATTCAAACTTTGACAGAGAATATAAAAGTGTATTCAATTTTGTGCTTTAAACAACCGTAAACTTGAGTTTCTCACCACAACTCTAATAACTACACCTACTCCTATCTCCAGGAAGTCACCTGGAAGTTTACCTGTGCTAGGGGGCGGCCCAGGCTTGCGTGCTTTGCCTTTTGGGGGTGGCGGCAGCAGCTCCACCTCCTCCTGGGGCATCTGTGCTACCTTCTGGAGGAAGATTTTTTCCAAGGCCTGAGCCATGAGGACAATATCATCTGTAGGCTGAAACATGGAGGTACTGACATGTTAACGGTACAGCAATAAACACCTGAGAAGGTTGCATGCTGTCCTGAGCATACACTGATGCAGAAGAAACACACTGTGGCTATACGTGACAGAAAATGTGTATTTTACCTTGTTGTAGATATAACAGTTTGTGAACATGGTGTTGAAATCCTGCATGCATTCACCAGCTGTCCAGTAGTAATTATTCTCAAGTCTCTTCTTGATTGTTCCCATATCCATTGGGTTCTTGATGACTTTATGGTAGTCCTTCACAACGACAAGACACATTTTAGCTTATGCTGATTAAGACAACAGGAGAAACTGATGAACAACATGATCATGCACTTGCTCTACTTACTGGAAGACTCAATTTGATGGCATCCACAGGTGTGTAAAAGGGCCATGCGAACTGATGCCTCCATAAAGTCTTCACCACCACGTTCTGCATGTACTGTAGCTGGTTGGTTTTTCGCCCCGGCTTATTGGGGTTCGTAACTTCTGGTGGTGGGGGGTTGACAATGGAAGGAGGAGCCTGGTTTGGGGACGTGACTGCCGACATTCTGAGCAGCGGGGCAGAAGAAGTCGCTTGATTGACGTCTGGAGATCAATGAGTTTAGTGATTATTATGTTCCTCTTTCTTCTCCTTACTCCCGCCTCTATACGCACATCCCATCGCAGGACCTGAGTGTCAGCACTCTGCTGGAAAACATGAAGAACCTTCGGTTACTCAACACTCAGGACGACGGAACAGTGCTGCATGTCCAAAAAGTCGACAATCAGAAGATATTTACGTTAATAAAGATACTGAAGCTACAAGTAATGAGCACTGACATTGAAAATAATTTCTTCCCAACTTGTTCTGCTTTTCTTATAATTGCACATTAAACCGTAGTAGAAAGAAAATGTAGAATTTATTTCAGTAGTAGTTTAAAGGCACTCAGCAAATAACATGGAGTTATATCTGTAATGCATTAGTATCACTAAAAACAATATAGACGTCATATACGTGCTAAATGTATACATTGTTCCTGTGAAGACAGCACATTGGTGGAAATAAGTAAAACCCAGGGGCCACACAAACCTTAACCAAGAGCTTCTATTATAGACCAAAAAGCCAATAAACTGAAAATATATACTGAATTTATACACATACTGAATTTGTGTGTATAAACAAATTTTATATAT
>JBBIGC010000041.1:5722801-5734172 GCA_037576955.1 Lepidarchus adonis
CTATCTATCTATCTATCTATCTATCTATCTATCTATCTATCTATCTATCTATCTATCTATCTATCTATCTATCTAGAACTATTATATAAACACAGAATGCATGATTTGTATCTTTCTTAATTACATGTTCAAAGTCAAGATTGTCAGTGTTTTCACAGATAATGCAGCTTAAATGCATTTGATACTAGAGTTTAAGTCATTTATGGGAGTTTCAGAGTTTAAGAGATTCCATCCTACGATCAAGAACTTTTATTAAATAGGAACTTCTTCTGAAAAAGGGAACAGTTTGCAACTGAAATCAAATCAATTCAAAGCAGAAAATTGAACTAAAGATGAATGTATTTATTAAGATCTTTTTTGTTCAGTTAACTGTAACTGAGAGCTTTAACATCTTTTTGAGTTTCTTGTATGGGGTGAGACTAGAGACTCGACAAGACTTGGGTTCTGGCTTCAAAGAGCATATTCATTGGACAATCGGGAATTCAGGCCAGATGAAATGAATGCAGACTTGAAACCAAGGTTTCTGCCAGTGGTGGTAATTCTCTATAAAACATCAACATTGAAAGCATCCTCCATACACAATCCCAGAACTTCTCTTCCTTTTAATCTGTGTCTTTCTGCTTGACAAGGTTTTAATGCTTTTTAACTTGATTTAGTAAATTCATTGATGCATCTGATTTACCTGCTTTTAGAAATAATCCCTGTACAAAGACACAATCATAGAAATTACATTGGATCTTACAGATCGGAAATGACCTTCAAATAACCTTTGGCTAAAATCAGCTTGATGTTTGAGTCTGACCATCCAACTACACACAAATTATTGCGTGTAAACCTTAAAAACATATTGCAAATGTTTGGTAATAACGCATATGGCCGAAGTGTGTTTATCTCTCTCATTAAAAAGTCTAAAACAGAATATGAAGCTACATCATATTTTTTGTTAATGTTTAAAAAAGAAAAACCTGAAAAAAAATCAGAATAAATAATAAATAATGGGTTAAAACATCGAATTTTCTTTTTCATTAATACAGCTTATATAAGCCAAAATTGGACAAGGCCTCTACACTGACCAAATGACATGTTTTGTAAATTTTATTTGATTTATTTGATTGCGATTTTAACATAATAAAAAATAAAACCTGGAGTATGAAATATGCCATATCTTTTTTTATTTTAAAAATATTTTAGTCACCAAATAAGCATGATCTATGCATGTGCGATTATTTGCACCTAAGAAAAATAATATATAATATATATACCATATATATGGTTATCATAAAAGGCTTTTAATTTCTAAAATGCAATAAGAACTTGTGCTTAAGCACTATTATGAACAGATGGATCTGAGAGACATTACCCTCGCAGTTCTTCATATTTCATATTTATATATCTAATTTGCAACCTAATCAACTACAGCTTCACAATGAGGTCGAGAGCTAAAGCTCTGCTATGTGTAGGTCTGCAGAACGACTCTGTCTGCCATGTGTAGAGTGTGGAAGGTGATAGATCAGGCTTGTGTCACAGGTAGTGTTTGAGCTAGAGCTTTCGCTCTTCTGGTCTCCAAGCTGATAATAATGGATGGCAGGAACAAGTCTCTCCATCTGTCATCCCAGTGACAGCCTACCGGAATGCAGTAAGGCTTGAAGCTGTTACACAAGCTAACCACAGCAGCTGGAGATACAGACCGTGCTAGCTCACAGGAGAGGTTGAACGCTGTAAACTAGAAGAAAGTGATAAAAGAACATGAGCACACAGCATTACAGCTTTTAAAAACTAATGATGAGAAGAAATGACATGAAGCTAGCTGAATGTTTGACATTAGGAAGCAAAATGACAGAGGTGAACTGCAGAATCAAATGATATGGCAAACAAACGAGAGCCCAAAATACTTTTGACACCACACCTACACTCTGCAGCATCCCACGAGATGGAAAACCAGCAATATCACCTTGGAAGTTGGCTAACAAGCTATTTTTGTGCTGCCAACAAATCCTATGAGCCTAACCACATTAACAATTATATTTTTAAAGAAAATAAAGACGGTTCCACAGGACAATGGCATAGAACCACTCCTGGTTCCCTTGAGAACCATTCAGTGCACTTGTTAGTTTACAGCACCCTCTCGCCACAATTATTGGCATCCGTGATTAAGATGTGTTCTTAGGCTTCTTATAAATTATTTTTTTTTTCCAAAAAATATAAGTTCACAACATGAAAAAGAGAAAAATCCAACCTTTAATTGACATTTATTTATTTATTCATTGGGAAAAAACTCTGACATTAACATAAAAATATTTTTTACCTGAAATCAGCACTCAATCGTCTCCTATTAATAATTCATAAGGTTGGAGAATACAGAACACAGAGAATGGGATTTTTGACCATTCCTCTTTGCACAATCATTCTAGTTCATTCGTCCACAGTCATGGGTCCTCTCTTATGCACTCTCCTCTTCAGCTCACCCCCAAACGTTTTCAATGGGGTTGAAAGGAGGAGCTTGATTTTGTGTCTGCTGAGCCATTTTTGTGCAGATGTTGGCATATCTTTAGGGTCATTATTCTGCTGGAAGGCACAATGATGACCCACCTTCAGCTTTTTGGCAGAGGCCACCAGATTCTCATTTAAAATGTGCTGGTATTTCAAGGAGTTCATGATACCATGCATCCCAACAAGGTTTTCAGGACCTTTAGAAGAGAAACAGCCCCACAGCATCACAGATCCTCCACCATACTTGATTGTGGGCATGTGGTGCTTTTCAGCTTACTCATCTTTGGATTTAGGCCAAACTTATTTAGAATGTTTGTTTAGAAGTTTAGAAGTTTAGAAGTTTTAGTCTCATCTGACCAAAGCACATGGTCCCAGTTGAAGTCTACTGTAAGTACCACTTAGCAAACTCCAGACATTTACATTTGTGTTTGTTGGTGTGAAAAGCCTTTTTCCTTGCATGTCTCTTAAACAGCTTGTTGGCATGAAGATAGCACCTTCTGGTTGTCATAGATACATATATATTGTGCTGATCTCTAACAGTGACTCTTTGGAGATTTTTTTTACTTCTCTTACCATCCTCCTCACTGTGTGTGGTGGCCAGATAAAATTTGTTTAAACTTCTTCTTTATTCCTCTGATTGTAGATGCAGGCAGGTGTAGGTTATTTTCTTGTAGCCATTACCTGCGTTATAACGGTCAACACACAGCTACCTTACTTAAACAGCATGTTTTTTTGTCTTTCCCATGTTGAATAGTGGCTAAGAGCTAAGAGTCATTAATTACTAATTAAAATGTCTTATTTAGTCTAATCAACTTTTAAAGCTAAATTAGAAATTACAAAAAATATTTTATAAGAATTAATGAATGTAAAAAAAAAAGCATATTTCTTAAAGTGAGATTTTTTCCCCCAGTGAATAAATGTACTTCAATTAAATGTTGGATTATATTTATTTATTTTTTGTGTCTCATGAGCCTGGAAAAAATCTACGTATTTATTAAAAGCTTCACCAGTGGTGCAAACTGTAATTGAACTGTACAATGTAAAGATTATATACCAGTGAAAGGTTTCCTTGAACTCTTACATTAGCTTCTTCACATTCACTTGCTTATGAAAGTAATTATTTGAATCAGGTTGAAGGTTCTTGAGGGAGCTTAAAATAGTTCTTATATCTCTTTCACCCCAAAAAATCCTTTTCCTTTTTAGGACATCGGTTTGGTTCCACATATGAAGCCAGGAAGGTCACCTTCTGGATAAGCAGAACATTCCCCAGTGAATTGATTAGGGATTTAGGGATAGGCAGCCTTCACACCTTTCTCATAAGTCAAGTGTAACCGTCCAGCCCCTAGTTCGATATTCTCCTCTTGTCTTGTCTGAGGGGAGGATGTATTTGATGTGAAGAAGCGGTTCTGAGACAGCTGTTTGAACTCAGGTGGTATCTCAGTGCTGTGCATCAAACGACCAGAGCTTTGTAGATAATTGGCAGAGCTTTTGTGGTACGGCTGCTCCTTTCAAGGAAGAACACTCACCCTCACTTTGATGGATTGTGTTCTGTGGAAGTATGGAAGAAGAACAGGATAGATTGCAGTTCAGCACTAGGGAAGGTTAAGACGTTGGTCCATATCTACTATTTGGATGAGCCTACTTCACTCATTGGTTTCTTAAATGGTTCTTGGCATTAATTTCTAGCTGTAGGAAATATTTAGAATTGTATAGAAATTCAAATGAAAGATTTATACTCCACTGAACGCCATAGGAAATCATCAGACTCGTTAACTCCTCCCACTGTCACTCATCTACACAATAACTCAATGTGCAATAACTGATTTCTCACTACCAGCCTGGACATAATGTGCAATATCTACGCCTTATTATTTATTCTGTTTATATTACCTTACTGTATACAAATTTCAGTTTCTAAATCAGTATCTTTTCTCTTACACTTACCATCTTACCCTATTTATACTCTGGCATTTTTATCTACACTTTTATCTATATATTTTTAAGCAATTTCCTCAGGGATAATACATTTTTTTCTGATTCTCTGATTCTGATAAGTGATTCTTCTGCTGTATTGTTCCGGCATCACCACATGTGCCAAGAAACAACTCAAGGCAACTTATTCAGATTAATATTTCAATCATCTCTGCCCAAACGATCATTATACATAAATCATCACTAACAGTTCGCAAGCAGCAGACTGCCTATCACTCACACTATCAGTGTGTGTTTACACTCAGTTGTACCCGAGGCTATCTGCATCCCAGGACAACACTGTTTCCTCAATTTTATGACCAATGCCATTTCGCTTCTGGCCCAAGCCTGAGTTAAAGTCTGATCATTAATGTAGGACGTTAGGCCAGTACACTCCATTATGGATTGAGCTGTCACTTTCCCTGGTGTTAATACGACCCACTCGCGCATAATGGAAAGTGGCTGTTTTGAGTCGAGTGCAGCTGCCAGCTGCATTGCATCACAGATGGAATGGGAGCAGGGAAGACAGGGTCTTCTAATTGCAATGTGTTTCACCTGCAAGACCTGGATTAAATGCATTTCTCATGGGATGAACACTGAACTGCTTCTGAGGCCCACCTGACATAACCCTGGTGCACTGGCGTTGATGCGTTTGGCACGGCGAGTCACAACAGAACCACTGGTGCAAAGCTTAATGGCCAGGAAATGCAAAATCAATGCAAATGTATTTTGATGGATTTTTTCTCACAAATCTTCTTTTTGTTCAGCTATTGTTTTCACCTAGTGTGCTGGGGGGGAAAAAACAAGCTCCGCCAAGTCTGAATAATACATGAACAGTTATCTGCTGCACCTATTACACATCTAATGGGGCCTGTGAATGAAAGAAAGCTTTTAGTGGAGCTGAGCATTCCTTTATATTCCTACAAATGTGCATGCGGCGCAGGGAAAGCCGTAGCGTCCATTAATTTAATTTCATTTAATATAATTTTATTTCATTTTGTAATGGTTCCCTTTGGCTCGGGTATGTTTTTGCCTAATGTGCCCTATTGATTCAATGTAGTAGTTTAGAGACACATGCGCAGACAGAGTAAAATGTAAAAAAATAAAATTCTTACACATTTATACTCCTAAGTAGTTACAGACCTGATTACTAAGAAATCTTAGTATCTTACAAGTTTTCCCACCCTGATTCTGAGAACCGCCACCTCATGTACCGCTATGGACACCTATTCCAGCAAACAACTCCTTATCTGATGCTAAATTTCCATTCATAAATAATGTGCAGCCCACATGTGGTTAGAGCAGTTCATTTTAGCGGATCTCAGCAACAGGGCAAAATGTGTACATGATCACAGATCGCACTGTCTGAACAGTACTCACATAATAACAAATTAGCACGGAAGAAGATGTTATTAAATACTACTATTGCATACAATTTACATTTTTGTTTTTATTAATTTCATCTCAATCTATAAAGCTATTTTAGTTAATGTCACTAATCACTATTAAATAAAGATGTCAGTTGTTTGGATTGCATTCTTCTTAATCTAAATCTTAATTCTTTAGAATTTTCTATACTACTGAGGCAGAGACCAGAAACACGGGTCAGTTGAGTGAAGATCTCGGACAGAAAAGTGTTGATAGCATCCAGAAAAGTGTGCTTCAGTGTGTGTAAGTGGCGGTGCTAGCAGCATCATGGCTACTGCTAACTAGCATACGCCAGATAGCCAGAGCAAAACAAACTAGCACAGAGTGTAATCCAGTCCAAAATGAAGGGAATAGCAGCAGCATATGTCCATATAGCCCAAACAGTGAAAAGTGAATCCAGTACATGACAATGACAAACACTGGAAGAAAATGTTTTCGAACAAACCAGCAGGCAAATGGTGGTGGGTGGAAAGCGGCAGCGCATAGTTGTTTTCAGTAGCCTTGAGTACAAGTTTGTGATTTGGATTCAAAATGGCTGGTAAAGGACAGTTGCATTCTCTGACTGGTGAGCAAAAGGAAATTTGCATCTGTCACTAACTGACGCTTTTGCTACTCAATATCATCAGCTTGTTAGGAACTGTGCTCAACATTAACATAAAATTCTTACATCATAAATCTTTCTCTTTTAGTTGTATTATTATTTTTAAATGTAAAAAGTTTAATTTAATTCTAAAACTCTATCAAAGAAAAATATAATGTCAAAAAAGCGGTTTTAAAGAAACGTCACTAATCTATTATGAGAGCTCGCCAAGTTTAGGGCCCGGAACAATAGAGGCGAGCTAATGGGGTTTGACTGTATATATATCTACAAGTTGCAAAAGTTTGTAAACAATTAATTTCAGTATCTGATGTGACCACTGTGAGTGGCAACATCTGCAAATATACACTCCTCAGAATATATTTAAGCCTTAATTCTTGAATGTTGGTGGGTTTCCTCACATTTACAATTAACTTCAAAACATTCTGTAACATTTCTTTCGAGGTGAGGTCAGGAAAATGACTTAATCCTTAAAACAAGAACCTAAACATTGAATATTTCGGGAAGAATGTGCTTAGGGTTGTTGTCTTGCTACATGCCCCATTTTCTCATTCAGTTCATAGGCAAATATCATTATGTTTTTCTTTCAATTTCAAAGGTATAGTTCAGAAATCTTTCTTACATCAATGACAAAAGACTGTCCTGGACAATATACAACAAAACAGGTGCATATTTTTACCACCAAGTTTAACAGTATAATGTATCTCATAAATCTGTGCTTTCCTTTCTCTAAACATAACATTTCTCAGTAGTCTCTGTTTTGGTCTTATCCATTCACAAAACATTATTTCCAATATCCTCCAGTTCTTATAATCTTTAGCAACCTAGAGAAAAGTAGAAACCTTCTCTGGTAGAACAGACTTTCTCCTTATAACATTCCTATGCGTACCATTGTTGTTCAGTGTTTTCTCATTAATGTTAACATTAGCCAGTTTGAAAGAGGCCTTTATTTGCTTACAAATTGCACTTGGTTTCTTTATAACATCATTGACTATTAATTGCTTTACTTTTGGAGTATAGGCCTCTTGGAGCGTAACATGGTTTTTGAATTTTCTCCATTTGTACTCAATCTGTTTGTGAATTGGTAGAGCGATAAAATTTAGAGAAGAGTTTTATAACCTTCAGAAACCAATGAGATCTTCTATGTTTACCCACTAACACCTGAATGTTTCTAATTAACTGCTAATCTTAGAAACTCACTTATTTTCACTCAGAGTTATGCATTATTGGAGCATTTAAGCTACAAATGCAAATAAATGTCTAAGTAAAATATATTTGTCGATCTCATTAAAATAATACTGTAAATTATTACAAATATGAAAACAAATGCCTTTGAGTATATTGTATTATACTAAAAGTACAGGTACATCTTTTTTTGTAGAATATTGTGAAAAAGTTTCAGAAAGTGAAATATGAATATAAATTTATTACACATAGAGTAATATATGTCAAGCCTTCATTTCATTGAGTTTCAATGATTGTGGCTTACAGAACCCAAAAACCCAAAACTCACTGTCTCTGAAAATTAGAATAAAACACAACATCATTTTTTAAAAAGGATATTTTAAACAGAAATGCCAGGATTCTGAAAAGTATGTTCATTCCTCTGCACTCAATATTTGGTTGTTCTTCTTTTTGCATTAATTACTGCATCAATGTGATGTGGCATGGAGGAGATCAGACTGTGGCTCTGCTGAGGTGTGATGGAAGCCCAGGTTGCTTTGATCTCAGCCTTCAGGTCGTCTGCAATGTTGGGTCTGGTGTCTCTCATCTTCCTCTTGACAATACTCCATAGATTCTCTATGGGGTTCAGATCAGGAGAGTTTGCTGTCAATCAAGCACAGTAGAACCCTGGTGGTGGAACCAGCTTTTGGTACCTTTGGCAGTGTGGACAGGTGCCAAGTCCTGCTGGAAGATGAAATCAGAATCTTCATAAAGCTTGTCAGCAGAAGGAAGCATGAAGTTCTCTAAGATTTGCTGGTAGATGCTGTGTTGACTGTGGACTTCAGAAAACACAGTGAGCAACACCAGCAGATGAAATCATCACTGACTGTGAAAACTTTACACAGGACTTCAAGCAACATGGATTCTGTGCCTCTCCACTCTCCACAGCCTAAGTGTACAAGATTACAGGATTATATCTTGTATAATCATATAACTCAGTTTACAGTTTGTAACACACTTTCTGATTCATATTATTATTTTTTTTACGAAGAGCTCTGGCTGAGAGGTAAGGGTTAAAAAATGGGAAGGACTTTAAGTTGCGTGTAGTCTTGACATATCTAAACTCCAATCTAAATAATGATTTTACGCACAAAGAATGAGTCAGAAGAGAATTTGAAGAATCTTTTACTTACAATTTCTCAGAAGTTACAGTAACAGGTAAATCAAGCACTCGTATTCAGTCCTGCTATGTTCAGATAGAAGTCTCCTCTGAAGAACCCAGGGTTGGGTGAGGGTTTCATCTGCATGACAGATTGCCATTATTACCTGACCTACTTACAAAATTCACCTGCTCTGGGTTTTTATAGGAGACTTTGTACATTTTGTTGAGACTAGTGACTGTCCGTCACACTTCTGTGCCTGCGTCAGCCACTTGTCAGTCAAACTGGTGAGCTCATTTTCCAAAGACCTTATTTAATCATTGACACTTCTGAGATGTCCATCATAGCTCGTAGTTTAGCTTGTGCTAATGTCAATCAAAGCTGTGTTTAGTCTAACAATTCCTCAAGCTGTCCATTTAGCTCTTAAGGAAGGAAGTGATGACCTAATTTCCAGAAACCTTATTTGGTCATTGCCATATTTGGGCTGTACATCCTTACATGAGATAATTTCAACAGACGCCAGTCTGTACTTAGCTTGTGCTAACGTCAATCAAAGCTGCTGTTTTGGCTAACTTAGCTTAGCTTCTAGCTCATGCTAGTGCTAACTGCCAATCAAAAACTGAAGGTCTTTTCAGCTCTCTCATAAACGTCAATTCATATGTTTAGACTAAAGTTTTTTAAGCTGTCCTTCAGCTTATTTTCTGTATCAATCAAAAGTCATATGTGCTTTTTTGGAGGTTATAAAAAAGCTTGTCACTGTTTCACGTGGATGCATTTTTTATTGGCAACCTATTTTTTAGGCCCCTCCCCCAACATCAGTCCACTCCTTGTGAAGCTCCCCCAAATTCTTGAATGGATACAGCACTCTGTAAATAACCAGCTTCTTTAGCGGTGACCTTTTGTTGCTTACCCTCCTTGACTTTGCAGGTGTTTTGAGTTAATTAGCTGATTAGGGTTGTGAACTTTTTCACAATATCAACATTTTCAGAGACAGTAAATCTTGGGTTATATTATGTGTAAGCCATAATAATTGAAATTCCAAGAAATAAAGGCTCGACATATTTCACTCTATGTGTAATGAAGCGATATAATATATGGATTTCAGCTTTTTAAAGTAATGTCAAGAAATGTTGACCTTTTTCATGATATTAAATTTCTTTTTAAATATACTTGTATATGGCATTTGGCTAATCTGTGAGCAATATGAAAAGCACAAATTCCATCCAGTTTTACACTATAATATAATAAATGTGTACAATATAAACAAAATAGCATTAAGCTATGAAAGCTTGTCTTTGAGCCCATGAAAAGCACAAACTCTGCCCAATGGCTGTATTAAACAGTACACAAATATATTTCCTTAATTTTGTTGTTCATGGAAAACACTTATAAATTGTACAATTTCAAAAGGGTTGGGTAAATTAGAATGATTTAGCTCAGTATTTTTTATTTCAGCATATTTATGACAGTATTGTTTATCTTTACATGGTTAATAATGATAAGCATCATCAATGAGAAGTCAACTTATCCTTGACCACTGTGCAAAAAGCACAAACTACATTCATTTCTGGGTGTGTCGTTTCCTTTCTTCGTGATAGCAGATGGTACCAGTCTGGGAGGTTATAGCGTGGGTGTATATTTTGGTTGGCTCCATAGCTTTCCGGTCCCAGAGATCAGCAAGTTCTTCCTGAACCAATATGCTGATTTCTTTGCCTGATGAACTGCGCAAACATTCTACAATGCCTACCGCCATTAGTGTGAGAGTGAGAGAACTGAAAATGCTCTTTGTGCTTTCCTTCTCATTCCATTCAGAAGCATAAGATATATCAATTAATCTGTTTAATTTGATACAGTAAAGCAAACTGATCAGTATCTGCTCACTGGTTCGACATGGAAGTCACTAAGCGTACCAAAAAGGTGAGAGAAGTTGGGACAGAGAAGATCAGAAGAGGTTTATGGGTTTAGTTATAGACCAGGTTGGCAGTCCAAATGGATAAATCATCGGTTCTCTTTCTGGGCTCATTCTCGCTGTGTATATTGAGTGGCTCTAAATGTGGTCCCGCACCATCTCTGTGAATCGTTCTCACACCCTACACCCCCCTGTTGTCATGGCAACATGATCCAAGTGATCTTTCAGCATCCTCTTGAGCAATGCTCTCCTTTTCCCAAGCTCAAGCAAGATGAAAACAAAAGCTGTGTGTGTACGAGCATTGTTTATCTACTTTAATAATTCACCACCAAGGTTGTTTTTCTCAGTATTTTTCTTTAAATATTGATGGAAAGATTAAAAATATAGAACTAAATCTTTCTTAAGTAGTGGTTAAGTTTGATATTAATGCTGAGCAAACTGATATTTTTGATGGTGATATTTCATACTGTAGTTTATCAGCAAATTAAAGGGAAACCATTGTTTTTATGTTATATGAGCACATTTTATCACTCGCAAAATGTTATATATGTTTATATATATATAAAGATATATAAATATAAACCTCCCTCTATCTCTTTCTCTCTCTCTCTCTCTCTCTCTCTCTCTCTCTCTCTCTCTCTCTCTCTCTCT
>JBBIGC010000041.1:5776003-5793517 GCA_037576955.1 Lepidarchus adonis
CACATCAGTATTGTCGTGTCTGAATTTATGCTTGATTGTTTCCTGAACCTGGAAGTCGCTTTGGATAAAAGCGTCAGTCAAATGAATAAATGTAAATGTAAATGTAAATGGATTCACATGTATCACGGAACGTGACGGGAATGAGCTCCTATCTGCAGGATTTGCAAATCTAGGTTGAGAATTGTGTTGACTTTTTTCTTTGAACAAGGTGATGTTCATGCACGGCTCATTTTGTGCACCAGTAAAAACATATCTATGTCTTGAATATGAAAAAAATATTTTTTTTCAATAAAGAGGGGTTTGGTGAATGCGCATATGAAACTGGTGGGGTTCGGTTCCTCCAACAAGGTTAAGAACCACTGGACTAGAAGATAGTTTTTGCCCATATTTTAATGAGAGGCAGCATGGTGGTACAGTCGTTAGCATGAAGGTCCTGGATTAAATCTCCGGATTAGCCACAGGTGCATTTCAATGTGAAGTGTACAAGCTCTCGCTATGTTTATGTAGGTTTATGTGGGCTCCGGTTTCCTCCCTTTCCAAAGGCTTGTGCCCATAGGTGTGAGTGTGTGTATGAATGGTTGTCTGTCTCTGTATTTCCCTGTGCTGGGTTGGCGTCCTGTCCAGGGTGTACCCTGAATTGGGGCATAGTCAGTTTGTCCTAAATCATATAAGCGATTTTGCGAATAAATGAATTTTAGTTGAACCAATTAAAAAACATTTTACTCTCCAGAAGTGCCATACTGACTGCACATTTACAGCAGACGTTCATTTTTGTTAGCTGCCGTCTTATTGAACAGGAAGTGTCCATTTAGCATTCTGCAGGTTAGCATCTTTTACATGTGTGAATGCTTTAGCATTAGCGCACATGTTAGAGGTTCCAGTTATGCTTTTTGTTCATTATTATCTTGCAATCACCTTATTCTCACCTAAGCCTTCTCTAAGCTCATCCGACCTACAATGTGCCAGGGTGTTAAAGTGTTAGCACACATACCTCTGCAGCAGCCCCTGAGCAACACCTCACCACTGACTGATAATGGCTTTCAGAAAGCTGAGCATCTGCTCAGTGCTATTTTTACTCCTTGATTCCCTGCCCAGCTCTGTCTTCAGGGGGGTGGCGGGATGGGGGTGGGGGTATGTGTGTGGAGGGGGGGCCGGGAGTGGTGATGAGCTACCTTGCAAAGCACGCAGAGAGCCCAAAGCTGCTCCAGGATGCAGTCAGGCAATACTACACCACGGGAATCCTCCTGCCCTCTCATCATTTTAAAAGGCCCGGCCAGAAGACTCCACATACTATTCCCAGGTCTCTGTGAAGCCGAGCCAGCTTATCAATAGGAAGAACTCTGGCTGTCTTATCTCGGATTCAGAAAGGCTTCTGTGTCAACTGCAGCTGAACTCGTTTAGTCGATGCATTCTTTCATCTGATGTTCATTGATGTGCTCTTGTCTCCCTGGGCCTCTGCTTTTTATCAAACCGTGTATTAGAGCACAAAGCCGTCTGATGTTCTATTAGCCATCATGCAAAAACACTGCAAAACAGCTGCTGTCTAACAGCAAAAAGGATGAGTAGTGATGAATGTCCCTCATTTCCACATCGCATGTCTGCCTGCGCAATGTGGAGACTCCTGAGTACTTTCGTAAGGATCCCACTCATCCATTAATTAGCAGACTCCTGGTTGCTCTTACAGGGCCTATTTCCGGATCAGAAATGAAGAAATTATTTAGGATCTTGCGTCAAGAATGGGGGAAGTCAAAGACTTCAAATATGTTACAAGACAAGTCAACAAAAAAGGCAGAGCTATGAAGAAAAGCATTTTCCAATGGTATTCAGAGGCCTGCTTTAATTAAGGCTGCATAATACAAGTCCTTGACATGGTTGAAGCTCAATAAAGAATATTTATCATTGTAAAATTCCTGTTCTTTTAGCATCTTTGAAACTTTTTTGACAACTTTCTTTTTGACAGCTCATGATGGAGGAGCAGTACAGTAAGCTCGGTGTATTTCTGACTGTTGCATAAGCACCCTTGTGGCACAGGAGCCGAACAGACACTAACGCAGCAAGACATGCAGCAAACTGGCCTTATGTAACAGACAGTTTGATATTTCACCACGATATACGCTGTCTCCTCAGACTCACACACACATGCAGATTTCTGGTTAGAGGCCAATGAAGAGCTGATTCATTCCCATCAGCCTAATGACAATGCAACATGACTTTTACATTATTTATTTGAATATCTCATAATTAATAAACCCTTCTGTTTGACCCAGATGTCCGAACACAATGTAACTGGCTTGCACGAATTAAGATGAATTGCACTGACGTTACTATTAATGGCTCGGTGATTAATTGCAATGCTTTAATTGCATATTGAAAAGCAATTACTAACAGCACGGGCAATATTTTTTTGTCATGCCTTTTGCAGAAAATGGGAATACAAATCTGCAGACATGAGAGGGAAAAATGACATCTGATTTTGTAATCTTCGTTAGGAATAACATTAATCACCAAGGTTTCAGCATTGACGTAAAAAACTTATTTAATTTAAGGAAGGTTTTCAGTGTCTGAAAACATTCATTTCCTGAAAGTCTTTCTTCTCATAGTCGCCGTTGTGATCTCAGGCATTTACTTACTGTTTTTTCCACAGTTTATTGTGTAAAATGTATAGATTTATGGACAATTATGTGCTTTTAGGTACAAATCTTTATCACATATAATTTAAGAGGATATATAGCAGTGGTGAGCCTATTGGTTAGAACTTGCTCATGTGACCAGTGGGTCTGCAGGTTCAAATCCAGGCCCAAGTATCACTGAAGTGACACTGAGTACAAATAGTCACTTAACATACTGCATATATAGTTCATTTTCAAGTAATATCTCTCATAACCAGTCATTTCTGTCAATGAAGGCTGCTGAAATACTCATTCATACATTCATCACTTCACATCTGGACTGCTGTAGCTCTCATTTCTCTGGCCACACTATTAAACATATAACTCGTCTTCAATATAATCAATATGTTCAATATGTCCGCCCGTGTTCTCACAAAAACACCTGCGCACATCTCCCCTATCGTTCATAAACTTCATTGACTACCAATATCTTATCTTATCTCTCTATCTTTCTGAAATACATCACTCGTTCACTCCTGCTGCTCAGACTCTGGCCCCAAATTTTGCCTTAAGACAATGGGAGGAATATCATTCCAAACTTTGGAATTCTCTCCCGCTAAACCTTCGCAACACCTCCTCCCTATCTTCTTCTACACCTCTACTACACCTCCAGTTTAGATTATTAGTTTTCTTTGTAATTATTACTATTAGTGTTGCTATTACCACTGATCACCTCTGTAAAGTAACCCTGGGTTTAAGAAAAGTGATATACACAATTATATTAGAATTTTAATGAATACTATATATGTTTTGATAGTATATTCATATATAATATGAATTCATATAAGATTAATGCTCTATCCTTGGTGTAGTGCAACTGTCTAAGCATTGCTATAGTCATCTGGGGCTAAAAGTCCCAGGAAGCTAAATACTGCACATCTTCCTCGTTCTTGGCTGGTATGCTGGCCCTCCCTCTTTCTTTCTTCGCTCAGCTCAGTTTGTGGATGGAACAGAATTGGCAATTATTACTCTCTTCCAGGCATGTTGAGCAGTGATGATGCATTAATAGCGGATCAATATGATGTGGCTACGCGTGTTGGTAATGTCATGTGACTGGAGTCGAAGTGGTGTGTAGAATAAAGCAAGACATATCTGGGGTCTACTATGTCATCTGTTCTTATTGACTGCAATGCACAATTCCCCAATTCCAAGCACTATCCAGGCTTATCATTTTAATGGGAAAGGGTGAAAGGAAAAGTGCTGGCAAAAAACATATAAATGTGTTTGTTTTCATAACATAAAACGGGTTAAAACTGGTTGGAAATGTAGTTTAGACTTAGTTTGGTCTTGGGAGTATTTGAAATGGAGTATGAAACAGAATGAAAGTTCCAAAAAAACTATTTAGTCATGAGAAAGGGTCAGTCCAAGCTGGGTACCTTATCACAGTGCAACACATTCACAGCTATGGGCATTTTAAAGTAGCCAGTCAACCTAAACCACAAGCCTTTGGAGGAAATCCAGACAAACACATTTTACCCACTTATGACTGAACCCAAGACCTTCATACTGTGAGGCGCCAGTGATAATCACTTTAGCATCATGCTGCCCCATTCATTTAGGTAAGTCTGCAAAGAAAATGTGGTTTACTATTATAAAATTGGACATTTTAATAAATTAAATGTCATAAATGAAGGAATTACTCTGCTTTCAAGATTCTTTTACATTTTCACACTCAGCCAATTAAAGAAAGAGCCATAGAAAGATACGTACATTGACTTATAACATATTTTCCTAAGCAGTTTGCCCATATTTTATATTTCACTGTTTTCGCAGATTGGCTGATTTCCAAAAATCTTGCCAACCTACCACCACTTTCTCAACCTCAAGGTCTTCAGTTGCGAATGCTTCTCCCATCGATCAATACAGCACACTCTCCACAGGATAAAGATAGCTCTAAACATCAATACACAGCCCTGACACAATAGTGCATCAGATGCAAGCTGTAAAGACCTGGTCATTGAAATCATCCCATTTTGAGGTGAATGGTGCATTTTTCAGTAAACGAGCTGCTTTCTGTTGGGTTCCTACTATAGCGTAATGATATATCTGATCCCACTCTTGCTGAATCTGCATGGGTTTAGATATTTGCTCGACTGGATTTGTCATTTAAATCTTATTTTCCATCCCATTTGTTCTCCAAATCCAATTTGATCCGAAGCCTTTTTTTGGTACCTAATCAGAGAAATGCGAAATCTGCAGCGGTAGCTGGGCTTGGTCCAGTGACTAAATGCAGCTCTCTATGTATACTGTGATATCATTACAGATCTGTGTGTCCTACAAGTGACTTTGTCTTGGAAATGTAATTTGGAGATGCGATCTCTTGTCACTGATGCGACCTCTCAATTGCCAACAAACAGGCTGCGCCTTAAACTCCGGCAGGGAGAGGAGACAGAGCGGCGACAGATGCAGCTTCCAGAGGAGTAATTCCTCTTTTATCCTCCGGCATTAGAGTCGAGCTCCCACTGAGAATCCAGTGCTGTCTCGCAGTGCGGCCCTGTGGCGCACGGCGTCTGTGTGTGACAGACTGACATATCACTCTCATACTCTCCCAACAGACCTCTGCAATCAATGGACTATTTCGGAGGTGAGGGGGGTACAATTTTGACAGTGAACTTGAGTTATGGTTGCTGTAATATTTTTTATCCTTGTTTATACAGTCGAGACCAAGTGCAATCATGCGTAGAATATAGGCATAGTCATTTTTGAGTAGAAGTGCACCATGGGAGTATTGGTTTTACTTGGACCTGCAAAAAGCAGTTTTGAGGCACCATTGACTTTTGCAGTCATTTGTTCTTCCTTCCACATAAAATATGAACCTGAGTGCGAAAATGTGCTTACAGACTGGGGGGTGGGGAACTCCAGTCCTGGAAGGCCAGTGTTCCTATTGAACCAGGTGTGTTTGAGCCGTTTGTGCTGGACAGTGGCCTTCCAGGACTGGATTAGAAGATTTACTGCGATTGCTAACACTTATGCACTTTTTGCAGATGCTCTTATCCAGAGTGCTCCCAAGGACTGTTAGTGGTGGTGAGCTTTTAGAGCACCAATGTTCATCCAGCTGTGTATATTCAATTTTTTACTTCTCGGCTTTGTTTCTTTCCTGCTTTGCTCTCACTCAACTGCTGACCACTGACGCCACTTCAACACAAAAATGTGCTGACCAGGAATAACTTAAGGCAATGCAACTGTGCACACTACACTTCCTGACAATAACCAACAGCCTGAGGCCAAGATGGCTGACAGTCAGGTTAGTGTAAACCAGACCTTAGCAAAGAAGGTTCTGAATTAAGGTTCTTTGGCTTGAAATAGTCTTTTCTGGTGATATATAGACCCATTTTTAAAAGGTTCGACCTAAAGAAAACAGACATATAATTTCTTATTTATAATGAATACCCGTTTTAGTCTGCACAACCCATTAAACATTCAAATGCTTCTTTGATTTGTCGTGCTTTTGTAAATAACCATCACCTTTAGTAAAGCACGGGTGGTGATTGGGGGGGTTGTTTGGTGGATTGCCTTTGGGGCATTTTCAATATGCATAAGCTGACATATTCATGAATCTTCCCAGTCTTAATGAGTGTAAAGGTGATGTGCTAATTTTATGGCATTTTAACAGCTTTGTGCGCACAGAATAATACATTAAAATATTATAAACAATGCATTACAATATTCAGCTTTCATTTTCTAATCCAGAAGGCATTCCAAGCCATTTGATTCACGTCTAGCACACCAACAGTCATTATATTTATTTCTAATGTATAGGCTCATTACACAGAAATATCATTAATGCTCTATTTACACTTTCAGAGGAGTTATGTTAAAAACAACACAGTGTATCTTGTTTTAGTTGACCCATTTGTGAAGTTAACACACTGTACTTTGAACATAAAGTGTTCAAGCACATCCAGTTCAAGCACATTTGTTACTTTTTATGTGTGTAAGGGTATTTGTTGGTGGAAGAAAGTGCAAGGACATGCAGTTGGACAAGGTTTACTGGGCAGGAAAAACACTGAGGATAAACGAGAACATAACTTCAAGCTAATATAGACTAAACATAACTCACATGGTAGGAACAGGAACCCCGGCAATGTGACAACCGCTGAACATAGATCTCACAAACACATGGCCAAACACAAGTATATAAATGCTCAAGACATAACACGGGAACACCTGTGCATGTGTGGAGTCAAAGAATGAGGGACAGGTGCAGACACTGTCAAGGGGCAAGGCTAAGACGGGGCTAAAACATGACAAGTGTGGCCAGGACACAAAACAAAAGCAAACCTGAACATTTATAGTTTGGGCAAACCAACAAGCTGAATATCAAAACTATTGTGTATGTTGTAATAATAGCCCGTCTCTTATTGACGCCCGTTTCCAATAAACCCAGTGTTTGAAGAGATGTCGCAACAAGTAGACACAGGTCTCCAATAATAGCTTTCACAGGCACATGCATCTATTAGCTTTCACTTTCTACCTCCGTGTTTTAACAGCATTTATTCCATAAAAGTTATGAAACGACTTTAAACAAACCTCTGATTTCTGAAGACAGTTATATGAGTGTAACGTGTGTAATTACTCATTTCTGTCACGATATCTGAGGATTATTGAGGGATATTAAGCGGCTCTGTTTAAACTTAGCGCTGCATTCGGTGCTAAACCACTCCCACAATAACAGCCAATCACAGCCAGAACAGACAGAGGGATGATAGTGGTGATGTTTTATCTTGGTTCAAAATAAATGTGAAGAAGCTGCGTGATGTTTTGTGGCCGTAAACACCATCACCATTCCGTCTGTGGGAGAATAATAACCCGTCTCCATTAAACACCGGGCTGTTCGAATAATTTTTTGAATAAACACCGGGGAGACTATTGGAAGATATACAGTATTCACACTTATTCTACTTTATTGTTGGAAGGCCAACAACATTTTTGTTAGCAATTTGTATGTTAAGTTGATGTGTCTTATGTAGAAGGTAATGAAATTTAGACATGAAACACATTTTTAAATGAGCAAAAATAGAAATGACCTTTATCTCTAAACTGAGGTCTCTAAAACTGTCGTAATGTGAATAAATAGTGACGGTAAATTTTTTGACCTGCAATGTCAAATGGCCAAAAGAACTGGATAATTGACTTTGCTTTCTGGGCATGTAGCATTCCTCTTTACCTGCATCCATCACCCTGAATGATTCCTGCAAACTTGGGCATCTGACATCTCAGAACTGGCAGAGCGTGTTGCTCTGTCCAGTGTCATTGTCTTAGCAGAAAATCAAGAAGCTCAGAGGAAACTCTATATATTCCACCAAGGATGGGAGGATGAGTGTGATTGTGGGAGTCCTAGCTAATGGATATCATTTCCCATGTCTAAAGGAGAGGAGAAATCTAAAAAAAAAAAAAGATCTGTTATGAAATATCCATCTGTAAGGCTCATAAGTGCCAAGTGAAGAAAAACCCTTATGGAAGATAAAGGCATTGTTTTTTTAACCAATGTTTCTAAATCTCAATTTAGAATTGAGATTTTTCTCAAGGCTTGAACCCTGATCAGCATTCAGTGTTTGTTCGGTGTGTAACAGACCTTGTTCAAGTTGCGCGCTAATACAGTAATGCAGTTAGGTGCAGTCATTTGCAATTACTCGGTAAATACAGCAAACTGATTGGAGCGCAGGCCTCAGAGGCGCACGAGCTAACGTTTAATTCATTAGAAACTGAGGAGGCAGGAAGATGCCCGGCAGAATGGAAGTTTACCAATTTATCCCTGATGAAGCGCATTGCCCTTGGAGAGTACTGTGGTAGGCCACATGGGAATTCAAGGGGACTATTCTACTAAAATGTCTGATTAAAGACTACTGAGAGCGCAAGCTTCAAATGAAGCCTTCATTTGAGCAGATCCTCCAATTATGAGAGCAAGCCGGCATTTAAAATTCACAGTTATGGTGTTTCCTCAGTTATACAGTTTTCTTCTGAGCCAGGAGCGGTAAATAGTGAGACTCATGCTGGGTTTCTATTTCAGAGCTGTTCTTGAGTTAGTTATGCGGAGTGGATGGGACTATGTCGGAATGTTTTGTTGTGCAGACTTCAGCAGTAAAGTGGATGAGGCTTCAGCAGCTCAGCTATGCATAGAGGACAATCTGACAGTTCCATCTGCCTCAATGCCTTTTTTGGTGTTTTTTTTCTTCATTCCAAAAGATATGTGCAAACACAAGGCACACAGCAACACAGCAGTTTACCATTGGACTGTTTCATCTGTTGGACATCATTCATATCAAATTGTTCTCTTGGCAGTGTGTCACTTTTCCGGGATCGTCACACCGCTCGCTCGCGACACACTGACACGCTTGATCACAAATCTGTGCGTAACAAGGCAACGCAAGTGGAGCTGAGACAATTTCAAGTGCTATTTGCCTCATTCCGTGGCCTCGAGCTACATGATGAAGTCCAGCCGTCAAAAGCTGTGCGAAGGGGAAAGGCATAAGGAGAGAAAGAGGAGAAGAGAAGGGTGAGATGTCCTTCGTGTGTGAAGGGAAGGAGAGAGAGAGGTGGGTGAGGGTGTAAGAGGAAGTGTGGCCACACGGCCCTCACGCTGGGCCCCCGCTCAGCCATCATAACGCTGCACACAGGCTCTGACAGGAGGGCCCACACAAGGTTAACGAGATGCAAAATTATGACTGTGAAAGCTGAGATCTCTCTCTTTCTCTCTCATTCTCTGTCATCGAGCAGGACAGAGCATCGTCTTTTGTTCTGAGACGCACCCTGAGCTCCCACGGACATGTCAGACCTGACAGCGCTGTAGGCTTGTCACTGCATTTCTGACATATACCAGCAAAAAGACTCGCGGTGTGGGTGAGACGGCTATTAGGAAGGGATTTCGAAGGAAATGAAAAGATGTCCTGTGCTCTCGTAGGTGAAAGGAGACGAGAGTGAAGCACTTTTCACTCCAGACCTTGTCCCTCGCCTTTCAATCAAGCTGGAGTGGACACTTCTGACAAGGATCATTGATAGGCCTTAATCCAGCCCAGGATATAAGTGCAGCGAGAACTTACACTGACGGTCGATCATGGCTGCAGATAAGGAAATGATTTGTTTTAATGAAAGAAATTGCAAATATAGACTTATTATTACATTATTTCTGAACGTTCTCCAAAATGCATCAAATAATTTTACTGACAAATGTACAAATAAAGTTTTTAACCGTTTTAATCACCAATATTCACACATTTAGAATCTGATAGCTACAACACACTGAATAATCGCTGGGACAGAGGTGTGTTCACTCACCATTTTGGACCTGAGGATAGTTTTGCAAATGAAAAATGTATCCATTCTCGATTTATATAAGACTTAAGCTGCTCAACAGTCGATGGTCACCATTATCTGATTCTCCTCTTCATGATGCACCATAGATCTGGACTGGCAGTAGGTCAGTGCTGAAAAAAACTTCCAGATACACACAATTGACCAATGCCTTGGGTACTGCTGCACCCCTGTACCATAACAGATAATAATAATAATAATAATAATACATTTGATTTGAAAAAGTGCCTTTCAAAACACTTAAGGACACTGTACACAGCAAAAGAATAAACGAAAAATTATACTAAAAAATAATAATTATTATTATATGATCCCAAAGAGGGTACAGGTTAGAAAAACAGATTTTAAAAGCATATTAAATTTGGACAGTGGAAATGAATCAGAGAGAGAAAGCGGTTTGAACAGAAGGGCTGTAAGTGAGGATTTCGCTTATAACTGTATTGGCCATTTTTATCTTTGGCTTGGAAAACTCCAGAAACAAGCTGAAATGTGGATTCATGTGAAATGTAGACCACACCACACAGTCTTTCACACCACACCACACAGTCTTTTGATTCATCTGAGATGAGCTCGGGCCCAGAGAACTCAACAGCATTTCTTCTTACTTGCATCTCTGATCTCTTTCAATCTTTTTATAGTATTACATACTGCAGATGTTGAAAGTTCTGCATTGAGAGTTGGACCGTTGGAAACCTATACATACAATGACTGAAATTGTGAAAAAATGGTATTTATATGAAATCATGATGCCTCTCATACTACAAACCACCCTGCTTAAAGTGGAGTGTTACTTGAATAGTTGGTCTACTTTTCAATCTCGCTTTAACTCTGGGGTTTGGTAACATGGGACCATTTTCAATCACTGTTTATGCCTTGAGAATAAACAGGTTTTTATTTTGATACTGTATATGCCAGGGTGCTCTTTTCTGATTGGTGGCCTTGTCTTGTTTCATTCAAAAGGAGTCCCGACTGAAATGCTCTATTTAACGTTAGAATGAATGAGTGTGGTTAATTTGCTGTGAGCAAAACCGACAAATAAGTAACCTTTTTAATAATACAAGACAAAAAAAATATTTTAAACACACTTTTCTACTTTTCATACTGATTTCAGATCTGTTTTCAGTTGTTTTCTTGTCCAGTATATAAGTACAGATTATGTAAACTTTAAATCAGAAATGCTTACAGACTGATCTTCTTTCTCTGAGTCTGGATTATCATCATTCTCTCATTCCGGAAACCTTCTCCTCACTCGCCGCACCTAGAATTTCTGGAAAGATCTCTATGGTAGTGTAAGAAGCGGATTTTCAGTTATATACGATATCCCAGTTTCTGCTCTGAATCAAGCAGCTTCTGAACTCTTTTCTTGTGTGCAGGAGACTTAAGGCCCAGACAGTTCTTGCGGATCCACTTTGCTAATTTGCTAATACAGCTAATACAAGTTACACCGCACTCAAAATACAATGATTCATAGTTACGTCACTAGCTCTTTAAAAAAAATGTGTGGGATTTCATGGGGAGCAATGCATTGTGGTCTATGTAGTGTCATGTGCAGGAAAATTCATGGGTACTACGGGTGGAAAAGAGGTGGAAAGAGAGTTGCTTTCTGGGACTTACTAGAATGCAGTTGAACTCCTACTAAATTCTGAGAGACTGGTCTTAGCTATATTGTGCTATGTTGTGGGCTTCCATGTTGTGGGATTTGGTATTTTGCATGAGGAGTAATGCATTGTAGACTATGTTGTGTCTGGCGCGGGAAAATAGGTGGGTAATATGGGAGGAAAAGAAGTGGAAAGAGAGTTGTTTTCTGAGAGTAGTGGCAAGAGGCAGTTGGCAGCACATATACGGTAGTAGAACTGAGTTGAAAGCCTCCTAAATGCTTTACAGTAATACAGCGAGAGAGTCTAGTATTATTTATATGCACAAGTTCCAACTTTGTTCACACTCGGAAGAACGGAACCACTTCAAACATCGTCCAAAAAACAAAAAACAGATTTAAAATCAGCACGAAAACACTACAAAACCCATTTTAAATCATCAGTGATGAGAATGGCCTGTTGACTTGTGTTATGGAGTTTCCATATGAAGATTGACAGTACTTTTGAAACTTTTAACAGTGTTTTATATTGCATCAAGCTTTTTAATCACTAAATAGTCAGGGATAATGAGGTTTTCTATGGAGAACCCCCCAAAAAACCCACACAGGAATCACAGCAATAAACATTTGGGTATTTGCGTGTGTGTACTCTGGTCTGTTTTTTCTACTGCATTGATTTTCTTCACCATTATGTGACAACATTTTCTTCAGGGCTTAATGGCCAAAGTATCTTAAGCACATACGCTTTTCATCAGAACCAAGAATTTTCAATATGGCCTCTATAAGGACCTCATTAGTCTGTTCCTCTGCCCATCTGTCCATTTGTTCAATATCCGAAATGAAAATATGATTTCACTCCCATTTGATCACCATCACACAGACATGGTCCAGAATAACTCAAGCTGATATTCAGGATCTCTTCTTCCTTCCAATCAGTGTTAGAACAGGACTGTGTAATTTGCATCTCATTGCCCTGAGCTGAAAATCAGAAAGGATGGAATGTCACGCTATTTGATTTCAAATGGGTTTTAGTCCAGTAAATTGGAGAAAGCTGGTAACATCACAAAGTCTGGCCCATCAGGCCTCTGACAAGCATTAGCTCTGGAAAATTACTCTCCTTCCCTGGAGAGAGGAAACCATGTTCTCTTGAAAACACAGCCAAATATGCCATTATCTCAGCACTTTTCCTGTCTATACCCCTGTAAGTATTCAATCTGACACATCATTCCGCCTAGAAAGTGGCAAAGCATGTGGTGTGAGAAGTCCGAACCGAACGGAAACCGGCTTGTTGTGTAATTTGATTAATTTATGCAAAATAATGCATTATGCATAAGCGATCCAGGGTGAATAATAACGAGGCGGTTATAGACTGGAAGTGTTCGTGGTCCACGGATGAGTGGGCTATTGGAGCGGCCTAAACGGGTGGTGAGTGGGCAGGGTGTGTGTGGGGTGTCAGGGCCACACTTACCATACACACACCATGCTCATCATGAAGCTTTCATCACTAGCGAAGAAAAAAAAGGAAAAAAAGAAGAAAAAAAGAAAAAAAAGTTCTGTTCAATCAGAAACGAAACAGAAAAGTACATTTGCATCTTATATAACATTATCAATTCCCACTTAGAACACATCGGAGGACACATGCCCATCCCTGCTGTAGCTCATGATTTCTTGCCTTAGGTTCAACAGTCTCCTAGCAACCACAGTAAGGGAGGAAAAAAAAAGTTGAGGAAAAACAAGATCTATTATGGCCTAGTTTTGTGCAATTGCTAAAGGAGTGAAAGAAGTGGAGAGTCTTACACTAATGACTCCCTCTTTTTTCTCGTCTGATCTCTGGGTAGTAGACCCGGCGAATGAAAATAATGAGCAAAATATATGTTTGCATGTGATAAGTGCATGTGGAAGTACCTGACAGTGACACCGAATATATACCAATACTCACAATACCATGTGTCCAATGTAAGTTCATATATATAGTGACATCAAAAGAGAACAAAGGGTCAGTTGAACTAATTAAGTGTTAGCGACTGCATATTTTGGCACCAAATTATGCTTATGTTGCTTGTTTCAAAAATAAGACACTGCAAGAAACAACCAGGCATCAAGAACACTGTATTAAAATATTCATGCAGGCTACTCCCATTTACAATGTAGTTCACTAACATGTCGTGTTATTCTTAGCTTCCATAAAAGTCTGCAGATTAAAAAATAATAACATTATTTCAATTGTTTTAAAAATTCTGGCCTGTACAGTCAAGATGTGATCTTTAAAATACATTGCCTACATTGTGCTCCAAGGTTTTAAGGCCCACTTGTGATCAACAGACAGATTCCCAAAGACAGTTATAATGTAGTGTTTTGGACTAAATATTAACGCCAATGGGTTTGGTGGTTAGTGTGAACAGATTTTGGGTAAATTCTGGATTCAACGCCCAAGCATGTCTGAGAATTCAAATGATATGGCGCCACCATGTGGCTACCACAATAAAAACAGCACTTATTTACATTCCCTTTGCACAGCCAACATCAAATTCCCTTTAAGTCAAAGTAAATCAAAAGGCTCCCTGTGGACTATAAATCAAGTAAACTAAGCAAAGAAGATAGACATTTCAAATAATTCTGGGGAAAACACATCACACTGCTCTCCAAAAGTCCCTAAATGTACTCCTACTGTATTCACAGCGGAATACATCTGATTTACAGTGCAGCCGCTTGTGCACAAACACATCTTTCACGGTTTGCTGAGAAAGCACTCTTTCTTAAAGAGTAAAATGTCAGCAATGGAGTCTGCAGCTTATTCCGAAAGTCAATTTCCTCACCACACACCTCAACCCAATGACTCGTGCTCGCTGCCACTCTCCTGGTAATAAAACTGACAGTGTTCTGAGGGGTCCACCATGCTACCCTCCATACAGTGACCTCCCTGGGTCAGGAACATCAGCCCAGACTCCTGTTCCCTCCACGCCTCCTCCTCTAGTTCCTCTTCTAGCTCCTCTGTGCTGCCCTGACTCAGGGCCAGACTCAGGATCTCCTTCTTCTCTTTGTAGAAGCGGAGCTCGCGGCCAGCCAGCCGTGCCTCACCCAGCTCCCTGAGGGCCATCTGTAGCTCGTGGGACAGCAACCCAGGCCTCTGCCGCTCCCTCTGCAGCCAATCCAGCGCCATGTGGCTCCGCATGAACTCATCCAGCCTCTGCTGTGAGTAGTAGCTGATCACTTCCTGCTCCACAGAAAGGAACAGTTTGTTAGCATTTGAGATGTTGAGGCCAAAAGTCACATGTACACCATTTCCCCTGCGCCTTAAATTTTGTGATTGATCAGTCAAAACATGCTTCTTTACATTTACATATACATTACATTGTCCAAAATTAAGCTTTTAGTAGACAGCACTAACATGGCTGCTATGAAGAAATTTAACACATTCCTTTTTGTCATTAAATACGAAAGACAAGAGCTATAACATGAACGGTAAGAGGTACATTACTATTACATCTTAATCATTACATACTATAAACAAGACTAGTGCATCAAAAACCGACAGCAAGTGCTACAACATCCAGTTTTAGCTTTAGCTTTGGGCTACATGCTAATACAAGCTAACAATTGGGGCCCAATATAATATTCCATCTAATATTTTGGGGGAACCTCTGCAGTCTATAATGTAGAAGCATCTTAAATGTGCGTAACTGTGCACTGTAACCTATATGTCAGAACCTTTGGGGGGACTTGTGTAGCTGTGCACTTTTTATCCATATGTGCTAGCATCTGCGTGTAGCGCATTAACTGTTCATTCTGAATGCATTCATATTTGGTTACATCATTAGCATACACAAATGCCCAGAGCTTTATTAGCCTCTTAGCTTCAGTCCAAAACTATTGAATTAACCTCTGATACCAGAACCTGTATTGAGGGACAATTGTAAATGTATCTATTTGCTTTTACAGCAGACTTAGCTATCAGATAGGCCTCAAATATTCCACCAGCCTTATATTGCAAAAAGTCTACCTGATGGCTACGTCTGCTCTCTCTAAAAACTTGGATACTTACAGTTTCAAGGCAACCAAGTTTCCCCAACTCAGAAAAGTCAGACTTATCAAATGTCTATTTTATTTGCTTGGCTTACTTGCACACTTTAGTTTTTTTAGAGAGAGCAGACATAGCCAACAAATAGACTTTTTGCGATATAAGGCTGGTGGAATATTTGAGGCCTATCTGATAGCTAAGTCTGCTGTAAAAGCAAATAGATACGACATTGAAATTGTAGTTTTAGGTTAACACAATTGTCCCTCAACACAGGTTCTGGTATCAGAGGTTAATTCAATAGTTTTGGACTGAAGCTAAGAGGCTAATATAGCTCTGGGCATTTGTGTATGCTAATGATGTAACCAAATATGAATGCATTCAGAATGAACAGCTAATGTGCTACACGTAGATGCTAGCACATATGGATAAAAAGTGCACAGCTACACAAGTCCCCCCAAAATTTCTGACATATAGGTTACAGTGCACAGTTACGCACATTTAAGATGCTTCTACATTATAAACTGCAGAGGTTCCCCTACATATTAGACGGAATATTATATTGGGCCCCAATTGTTAGCTTGTATTAGCTTGTAGCCCAAAGCTAAAGCTAAAACTGGATGTTGTAGCACTTGCTGTCGGTTTTTGATGCACTATTCTTGTTTATAGTATGTAATGATTAAGATGTAATAGTAAATAAAATGAAGTAATAAAGTAAAGCTCTTATTTTCTGCTGAAATGACTAAAACAAATGTCGAATCCCTTCAAGTCAAATAGCAACCTAAGCATGAGGGTCAACTTGAGCTAACAACATTGCAATTATATTTTAAAAGAATCTGTCCCTTTAAACAATCACTGCAATAGGTGATATAAGGTTGAGGGTAGATGTCAGACCTACCTGACGGCTACATCTGCTCTCTCTAAAAGCCTTTAGTGTCCCGTTCCAGTGCAATAGCTGAAACATTGTCATTATTTCCTTAAAGAAAGAAAAAGGAGAGAAAGGTGTTTCTTCTTAAGTCATTAGGTCTTACTGTTGGCCAAGCCACTGAGGTAATAACTCTAATCAAACACAGATGTACAAACTTTGAAACCTCATCACCCTGTGGCCTAACAAGTCTTCATGCGTATATGGCTCTCTATATGTTATACATGTTCTACATTTAAAACCAATGTCATGTTGTTCTTAACCTTTGATAATGAAGACTGATGCAGACACAGCGAGTGGTTCAGAATACATAGGCGGCCATTATTTTTCAGCAAATGGGTAAAGCACGTAAAATGTCCATTTGGGTCATGACATGCATCATTTTGGGTTTGAATGAAATGTTTGTTTTGGAAGGAGTCCATGTGCAAGCATTCTGCTTCAAGGAAGGAAAATATTGCTGTGTGCCCCTCACTTAGTGCTAGATGAAACTCTAGTAAAAAAAGCATGAGGTACTGCTGCCAACATTAACTGCTTCCAATATTCTTCATATTTTCATAAGCTTAACAGCATGAGAAACAATGCATCATATAATTTCTGTATATGAACATTTATTTCAAACCTGTGTCTTTTTTTAACTATTGTCTTTGATTTATTCATTGATAATAAACAATGAACCAGGAACAAATAAACAAACAAGGCTACAATTAGAATTAGCTATGTTTACACAAGAGTTGTGCCTCAATAGTGGTTTTGTGCTCAGATCTGATCTTCCTACATTGTTGTTTTATATTCCTGTGTACGTGACCCATTTCTGTCATATTGTGAGCAGACTTATGCCTTTAAATAAATGGTTCTCTAACTGGGGGCTGTGACACTCCATCCATCCATCCATCCATCCATCCATCCATCCATCCATCCATCCATCATCCACCCATCCATCCATCCATCCATCCATCCATCCATCCATCCATCCATCCATCCATCCATCCATCCATCCATC
>JBBIGC010000041.1:5839749-5850171 GCA_037576955.1 Lepidarchus adonis
ATCCATCCATCCATCCATCCATCCATCCATCCATCCATCCATCCATCCATCCATCCATCCATCCATCCATCCATTCAAACACATACAGATTTAATATTTGTACTATTTAAATGTTGTTCTGCAGTAGTTTACGCTTGGAGTTTTTATTGTCATGTTTCATTTGAAATGAAATGTTATACTGTGTCTTTAAGATTGAGATACTATATTGTGTCCTTTTGTTTTTTAATTTGCAGTCAATACAGCCACTGAGAGTTGCCATTATTATTATTATTAATATTATCGTGTGTGTGCATTCATGCTTGCATGTGCGTCAGTGTGTAGTGATCAACCAGAACATTAACATCATCTGTCTGATACTGTGTAGGTTCCTCTCGTGCTGCTGAGGCTGTGGAGCACTGTGTGTTTTTAAATCAGAGTCAGCATTAACTTCGTAAACCACAGTAGCTGTTGTGTGGTGCCAGATCAGTTAAGACTAGTTCACTCCTAATCAGTGAGCCTTGGGTGCCCATGTCCCTGTCACTAATTCACCAGCTGAATCAGTTTTGGTGCATATGAACTACTGCAGACCTGGAACAGCCCATAACACCTGCTGTTTTAGAGATACTCATCATAAGTATGCCATCATAATAAGACTGCTCAGATCTTTATGCTCTATAATTTTTAGTGACTATTGAAATTATGTAATTATAATAAATAATGAGATCAATGGGGTCAATGCTGTTGAATTTACTTGTCAGTGGTGTAATGAGGGTATGTAAGTATGGCAATTTAATAACTTGTACCAAATTGTAGTTTTATATAAATGTCAATTGTGAACAATGTGAACTGGCAAGTTATATAGGCTCAAGCAGATATACATGAACATTATATAAGCAGAAACATGTAAACGTACTGGTTTTGTGACATCTCGAATGCAGTCATTTTAACATTTTAAAAAATTAATGTAACAATACATGTATAAAAATGTACAAAAAAATATTAACAAGAAAAAAAAGATTTGTGTTAACAAAAAAAGAAGCTACTACTACTTATAATAATAATAATAATAATAATAATAATAATAATAATTTTTTATATTATTATTATGAGTATTGTTGTTATTATTGTTATTATTATTATTATTATTATTGTTGTTGTTGTTGTTATTATTATTATTGTTATTATTATTCTAATAATAATAATAAAACGTTAAAACTATATTGTTGTTGTTGTTGTTGTTGTTGTTGTTGTTGTTGTTGTTGTTACACATTGAATTTAAATAGAGCCTTTTACAAACCCATGGTTGTGTTACACACACACAATACTAGAAGTAATGTCAGAATTGAAAAGAAAAGTATTTGGTTTTGAAGGTAGAAAGGGAAGAGTGATCATGGCTGACTGGGGAAGATAATCCCAAAGTTTGGGGGCTATGGCATTAAGGACATAGTAGAAAGTCATGGGGACATCCTGAAGATGACTGCTCGTAGATCTCGGAGAGCAAATAGGGGAGCGAGGCAAGATTATGGAGAACCTTAAATGTGAGAAGCAATATTTTGAACTGGATACAAGAGCAACCAGTGCAACTGGAAATAGATGCACATCATACTAGACAAAATATTTAGATAAAGCATGATGGTAAGTTACTCAGGCATTTTGAGTGGACGGATTTGTAAGGACGTCTATTCACTTATGTTTCATTTGTGGGGTTTTCCTACACGTGATGTGACATCCACAGAAGCTGGAGCAACGCTATGGTGAATTTGTTTGCAAGAAGTATTGACACATTTTCTATGTGTGTAGGTCATTTGTTCTTTCCTGTAACCCTGAATAGATACACTCTGGAATGAGATGTTCCTTCAAGGCCTTTATTCACCTGTATAATGAATGAACTGATGTATCGCCACTTCATTGTCAGTTGGCAGAGCATAGCTGTAAAGACTGGGAGTATTCTGAATATCTAGCAGTCGATCAGTCACTCTTGGGTGCTAATCTCAATGACGGTTGACAGCACAGACATGAATGAGTACTTGAGCACTATGACTCATCTGGCATGAGGCAGGGACAGCGGGTGGGTGAGCTAACGGGACTTAATGCCAAGGGTCGGGGGTGTGTGTTTGCTTTGGTTTCACAACACCCCATTAAATGACTAAGCTTTTGTCAATTCATTAAGGTTTGAATTAATTTCTCTCTTCAACAATGCAATTTAGCACTCCTGAGAAGGTGCGCTATTTTATTGTGTCTGCGTTATGGCCTATTATGTAGGCTTTGAGTACTTCGACAAATTGGTGAGCAGTACTGGCCTAATGGTTAGGGCCTTGATGGTCACAGGTTCAAATCCCAGCACAAGAACCATTGAGGTTCTCTTGAGAAATGTACCGCTATTGATAACTGCATCCATTTTGTGGATGGGATACATGCAGAGGTCACATTTTGTTATAGTGAAATTTGTGTGATGGCGTGTGTTCACATTGACAGTCATGTTCATTGAGTTTTGAAGTTAATTTGCAGACTAGTTTTGAATATTACAACAGGTGAGGCTTTCCGTTAACGCTGACTCATTAACTACGCATGCTATATCTGTTCTCGGGCAGGAAATCATATGGATTTTGTTGTCCTAATAACTAGAGACATATGCATTAAGGAACAAGCGAAACAATGAAAGCTTCATCATTGTTACAATCATTGTAGCAGCATTACCGTAACAATTTGATAGAACAGATAGAACTCTAATAATGGAGGTGTAGATGGATGGAGGCACATATTAGGCAGAGCACATGGAAACAAGTGGGTGAATTGCTTCACATATCCCTGAATTTCTTGGAGGACGGATTTTAGTCTTGGAGGGTCAGTGTTTGGCACAATATGGTGACGTGACTGTTAAACACCTAAAAACCTAAGTGTGTGTTTAAACTAGTAACGCTGTGTTAAGCCTGTGTTGACCCACCCAGGACCAGAGGTGAGTTCCCCTGTCCTAATATTTCGAAAACAGAATGCAAATATGTCGTCTTTTGCCAAAGTGTTTATTTCTGATGATAATGGGAATTGTATGAATTATAACAATGTTTATTTTGGGGGTTGGGGGCATTAGCTAATTTAGATTGATCGTTCATTATTTGTGATCTGTAAAGTTGTTATTTTTTACTTTTTACATTTAATGTTTGTGCAATAACTTTTGAATGGTGAATGCAAAAACATCTGTAGACTGCAGTGGCTATATACTTTCATGATCCTGAGGGAAATTTAGGTACCAGATATTTTATAAAAGTCAGTAACATACATTAAGTACACACTAAACAACACAACATAACACTATACACATTATGGGGGGCCCACAATATCGATATGGTGATATATCGTCGTCAATGCTCACGTGATACGATAATCGATACGCTGACAGCAATATCGATATTTAAATGACTAAACATTCCCCGCCAATTTGATTCACTGGCGTCGCTACCTCTCCTTTCTTCTAGGTGGCGCTGCTCGACTGAGTGCAGGAGAGGGGTGAACGCTGAAGAACAGTTTGAGTGCTGAAGACTTGGGTGAACAACTGAAGATAAACAACAGGTAGATGCAAAAAAGCTCAGCTGAGATGCTCCAGCCACGTTTAAATCTAAAGTCTGAGTTTGGCTTTTAGAACATGGATGGTTATTTTGTGACGGCTGTATCTCTGTGCATCTTTTCCTGCACCTCTTTCATAGCGAACCGCCAATGTGAGTAAACACACATGGCTGGAGAGCTTCTTTTAAAAGAAAGACTCAGTAATCCAAGTGTGCAGAATCACACATCCCTGCCAATATCTAGCCTTTGCTGAACTGTACCCAACAATAAAATAATCAGATAGAAACATAACAATCCAGTATAGACAGGGTTAAAACTAGCGGAAGGCGTGTTTATGTGTTAGTTTTAACCCTGTCTATACTGGACAAATTATTGAGCGATCTAAATGATTGTTTTATGACTAAGAGGAATGTGTTGAACACCTTGTATCTCTCACATCAGTGTTGTCATGTCTGAATTTATGCTTAATTGTTCCTGTACCTAGAAGTCACTTTGGACAAAAGCGTTAGAAAAGTGAATAAATTTAACGACGCTACTGCAACTTGCTAAGTGACAAAGGGGAACAGAAGTGAAGCCCTGAAGCTGAAGTAGCGGTTTCTCTGCGCTTCTGACAGTGATCACAAAGCAAATATGGAAAAGGTAACAATATCATTGCTGTTGCTTATGTAAATTAATCGCTACATCATTGTCGTGCAATATATCAATTATCGCAGAATCGCGGTATCGCAATATTATCGGTATCGTGGGCCACGTATCATATTGTGAGATACCCTGCAATTCCCACCCCAAATTTGTACTACTGTTTGTACAGTAGTACAAACTACTCAAATAATAATAAGCACACTGTACACTATATGGCAGGGCTTTTAAAATAAACTCTACCGCACACGTGGGTCAGCGCAAAGTAAAAACCAGTGACCCATCACCGAAGACACTACAGTACAGGAAGTGTGGGGTAGATTGCATATCAATAAAAAAGGGTGTTAGCCAATCATCCATCCCCACTGTGGCATTTGTTAGTTGATTGACATACAGTACAGCCAATCTGACATCTTGTCTTTTGTAACAAGCGTCACCGCACATGCTCGGTCAATCGCATGAGCTACTGCAAAACTCCAGCTAATAAATCACCTAGTTAGCAGTTTCCAATTTATTTCTCCTAAAGAAAGTATCTAAAAATGAGAGCTGGACCAAGTAGGAAACCAAATCGGATTGTCCATTTCATAAGTACAGCACTGACTACCCATCGAAAAGCTAAGAAAGAGAATTTCTTTCCTTTTTTTTACAGCATTGTTATTGTTGGTAGATCATTTTGACATTTTGATTTTGAAATGTATGCGCACACATTCCGTTTATGGAGATTTCATACAGTGATGCTAGTGCAATATGACTTATATGACTTATATGCAAATACTGCTAATAATAAAGTGGCATGTTTCATATTGTACTATAATAAAGTCATGGTCTGTACTGACTGTGCATGGATACATATTGAACTGCATCAGGCATCTGCATGAATCGGAACTTAATGGAGAAAAAAGCCTCATATTTATGTTGGGCAGTGGGTTAACACTGTAAATTTGTTGCATAATTCTTACAACTACTACTACTACTATGCTCTGCATGAGACTAATATTTCACATGGTGGTTGATCATATTCATAGGCACCCTCTGTAGGGTTCTATTAATAGCATGTGGCTAATTGTAAAAGGTAATATTAGCATAGTGCTTTGTAATACAGCTGCAGTGTATGTGCATAATCACAAATAACCGAATGAAATTTGTTGCTGCAATGTCTGTGCTCATTTTAACTCATTTTCACTCAGCTATGTAATGCAGCAATACACCATTAACACATAAGTATTATCTTTATTTGTCATCCACTATGACATAATATCCTTTCAATTGCAGACTTAAAACTGCTGATTCCAACGTTTCTGCAAGACGCCTAAATGGATTCAGTCATTATGACATTGCAAGTAGGAAGTAAAAAATTAGTAAATCTGTACCATGTCGGTGCAAACCGTCCATAATATGAATTAAAATTTTAAGGCACATGTAATGGAAATGAATAAACATTCATGTTCTCGTAGTTCCAGAACTAATTTATCAGATGCTTAAATCTTGTTTTACAGAGCCATGTAAAGTTTAAGCCCATGCAAAAAAATAGTGACTAACACTACAATTTAACCCAAGACTAAGCTTAATCAATTAAAACTCCACTTTTTTGTTACATTTTATGAAAAAGTGTAACATATTGTCGATTGTGCTATTTTAGCCTCCCAGTTAATGCAATAAAACATACAATTACAATACACCAAAGTAAAAGTAAATGAAAATACAGTGAAATGTGTAGCTTACCTGTGAGGGAGGAACCGCTCAGCTACTATGTAGCATCTCTGTGAGCAAGCTTATTCTGCTGTCCTCATCACTGGTGTGTTGGGGTTAATCTCATAGGGCACACACACTCACATGCACAAGAGATGTGTGCATCTCACCGCCTGGAGAGCCTCAAAAGGCTTGGAACAATACAAGCAGCACTCTGCATGTGTTCAGGCCTGATTTCCACACTGCACAAAATGAAGCATCTACAAAGAAGGCACTCATTCAGAGTAACAGAGCCCATACTAAAGTATTCTGCTTCATAACGATGCCTATTCATCTTCCTGACTGAATCTAGCACCTTCTGTAATTCTGACTTCTTAGCATCACTGCAAGAATTAAACAGCTCCACGTTAATTTTTCACTGTTAAAATTGATTGTATAAAGTACTGGCTGATTTGCATATTAATTCTGACTAAAATTGCAAAAATATATATTTCCTAGTGAGAAAATAGGCCATATATTTATCATTATGAGATTTTTGTAAGAAAATGATAAGTCAACTCAAGATATTTTATGTAATTTTGTAAAATACTACTATTGCAACGGCAGAATGAATTACCAGTGATAATAAAACATAGTCATGCATGACAAATTACCAATATTTAGCACCTTCACTTGCAAATATAACATTTTATTTGCAGAGAAAGTCAAAAGTATCATGCAAATCAGCCAAAATGGTGATATTTCATAGCCAATGATGCATCCATAGAGGTCACATTTGGCAGACAACAGATTGATTTAATTCCGCTCCATTAAACCAATCAATGGGGGTTGGAATGGTTGCACAATAAACAGCCCATATATCAGTAAAACATTATCAGGCAATCCAGAGTTTTTGATCATAATTCAGCATAACACTATGTAGCCAATAAGTACATTAACAGCTAAAAGAGCCACCTGTGTTGAAGACCAGACCCAAACATTTTATATAAGGTCAAAGCTTTGAGGACATCTGGTCTATCACATCGTCAGTCAATCTGTCTATCTGTCAAAGTGAGTATTAGTCTGCTGCCTTCTACCTGCCTTTCAACATCACTCACTATGTCAAAGCTGGTTGACCTTCGGCTAATCATAAAAGTGTGTACGATCCCAAAATAAACAAGTTCCAATGTTGTAAAGGGTCTATGGGAATATTTCTGATGCAACCCAATGTTTGTCCACTTTTTAGCTCCTCTAGTAAGTCTTTGCAAATGTAAATTGACTTCTATTCCTCCATCAATTCAGCACAATCAAATGTAAATTAAAGTACAAATAGCCCGATTTCTAATCTATGCAAGATGGTGGTTTTAATTAACTGAACAAAGACCAATTCTGCTGGCTAATGTCGTATTTGCAGTGTGGAACATCAAACACACAAACTCGCTAAATGAGAAACAGACCAGAACCATTTCATGCTAATGCTACGAGAAAATTGATTTGGGACAAAATTGTAATAGAGCTTAATCGTGTTTCCAAAAATGGTAAATAATCTATAAATGAAGACATGAAGACAAATAGATTACTTGCATCATTGTAGAGGCGGTTGTTGAGCAGATGGGAGTGTTTAGCATGGGGTTTTATAGCTAATTGTATGCTAAATGCTAAGCAGTTCACATGTTGATGGCATGCTTTTAATTGGGATTGTCACTGTGGAAGATGTTCAGGAGAAGTCATACAACACAGGCTACGCAGGAGGTGTGTGTGTGTGTGTGTCAGTTCCTACATTTTAAAGACAAAATTATAGACCCAAGTCAGAACGTACTGTTCAGTATTTAATTGTACAGTATCATACACTACTACATTTAGTATACTCATCAATGGACTGTAGTATTAGAGAAACAGGTCGAATATAGTCACAAGTCACACTAAACAGATTATACAGTAAATGTTATTGTACATGTATTACATACTATTATGATAAACAATACCAATACAGAATATTCTATACTAGTACAAGTCCTATTCATACATTCAAATGATTGAATATTATATCAAATTGTGACTAACAATTAAATTTATCTTGTCTACTTGCTAAGTAAGTAGTATCCTATGTCCCATGGCTAGAAAAGCAAAAAGTTATATAAAATGACACAAGACAGAAGTAAAAGAAAGTGCACTGGAAGACATGGACCAGCAGAACCGTGAAGATCAGAAGAACAGAATGCCTGCTCTAGCAACTGATGTGTCTCAGCATTAATTCCTGTGAAAACATAGTGAAGATTTTACTAGAAACCACTAAATCAATACAAAACAGTCATAGCAAGAGCAATGACAATTGATGACAACAAATGAAATGAAACTTTAACAAACATTTTTAAAATGTATGTATGTGTGTTTGTATTTATTTATACATTTTTAGGGTTTAAATGACTTAATATAATGGTATTAATCTGTGATACCAATTAAAGGTTATCCTCAAACCAGACCAAGAACCATTTATAGTGTAACGATACCCGTGGAGTATTGTGATTTCCCCCAAAGTATTTAGGCACTTGTGTTTATTGGTTATTTTTTAATTATTATTAAAATATCTGTATTTATTTTATTATATTGTATGGACGAGTGTCCATTTATACATATGTAAATACACATATGTATATTCATACATATATTTATAATTATAAATAGTATATGCATATTATTTTATATGTACAAAAATACTTATACATACACTTATATATATATATATTAACACTTATGTTATATTATAAATAGAAATCCATATCACATATTCATATTTTAGATGGTATACTATTGTATATTATATTTGTTCAGTATTCTTTTCATTGTATATTTACATATTGTTGCTTTTTTTACTGCTGTGCTTGAGAGACACCATCGACTGGAATCAAATTCCTCAGTTTACTCACATAATTGGCCAATAAACACGATTCTGAAAATGTTCAGTTTTTCTTCCTTGTGGAGCATCCGTTCACAATGACAAATACCTTCACTCCTTTGCACATTGTATATTTCAATACTAGATACTAGATATACTAGATATATATCTTTTAATGTACTTTTGTATTTATAAATAGAATATTTGGTTGATGTTCAGTACTCGCTTTATGAATTATTGTACATAGTGTTATACTTGTATGGAGCATCATCAGACCAATGAAATTCCTTGTAATGGCAATAAAATTGATTCTATTTCTAACAATGTGCAATGAAGCCAAGGATCAAACCTTTATTCTATAAAGTTAAGACTGCGCTTGAGCGAAACATATCATTTTACCCTTGCGAAGCCATTCGTTCCAGGCATGTACTTGGTCACTGTCATGATCCACACTGGCCTCTGAAAATTCACGATCTGAAGTTAATAGAACCAAAGAGACTATTACATATCCCACAGCTTTTACAGTTTAGCAGACATACAATAAGTCTTACAATGCGAAATGTTCACTGAACATTCCATTTCTTGACCCAATAGCTATAACCGAAAGTTATAACCACAGGTACCCACCTTTGGGGTGATCCAGGATCAGTTTTCTCAGCTTTTGTAGTGCTTGGGTGAGATTCTCCAGTCGATGGTGCAGGTACGCGTTTTCATCTCTCAGTTTCTGAATTGTGTCCTGCAGATCATATGTGAAGGTCCTTTGTACTACAAAAGACATGGTCAGCACAGTGGCAATCAATTGTAAAGACTGCATTTTGCCCCAGTCTTTGTTCATACAAGCAACAATAGAACCTTATAGCATCGCAACGCCGGTGCTGCTGCTGACTGTTTATCCAGCACTTCTACTGCAGCCAGTCAATTTGTCAGGCCTCCGGTAGTGGATGTTCTTTGAGCCAGGACCTACTTTTACAAATCAATTCGGATTTCATGCACCATTAGTTAAAGTTAACAGTCTCAATTAAAAAAAACCTTATCAAAAACAAAAAACAAACTATAGTAATAAACACCAGAATAAAATATTCGATATTACAGGCCTATGTAATAGATTTCACAAAGACATTTACATTCAAGATTCAAGATTCAAAAGGGTTTTATTGTCAATACAACAGTATACACAGTACACAGTGTATTGAAATGCCGTTTCAAGCAGCCCCCTCGCATATGTACAGAAAAGTAAAAATGTAACGGTATGTAAAATACTTAAATACTCAAAAACAACTTTACATAAATTAAAAAAGGAGATACCTTACATTAGTCATATGCATATTCAACAAATAGCAACTCTGGCCCCGCTTTTAAAAAAAGCATGTAAAACGTATCAAAAAATTAGTACATCCTTTAAGCATATTTACAAAAGCAGTATGCATATGGTTTACATACTTAAAAATAGTTGGCAACTGCAGTGTGCATTATGTGTGCAAGCATAACAAATGAAATATGAGCACTAAATATGGCCTTTAATTTTGTTATACAAAATAAACAACAGTTTTCTTCTGTCCTTCAGATTAAATTTCTATTATTATGATTATGATTATGATTATGATTCTTCTTCTTCTTCTTCTTCTTCTTCTTCTTCTTCTTATTATTATTATTATTATTATTATTATTATTATTATTAT
>JBBIGC010000041.1:5863906-5875213 GCA_037576955.1 Lepidarchus adonis
AAAGAAATGGTGCAAGCACAGTCCCTTGTGGTGCCCCTGTACTGCATACAGTCCTGTCAGACACACAGCCCTGAGTCGAATACAAACGCATTCCTTAAGAACACAGAAAATACAGTTGGAATTTTGTTTTTTGAGGATTTTTGAGGAATAACTATTTATAACTGTTTCATATTTTCTTATTTGAATGAGTTTGAGGTTTAGGAATTCTAGTTCTTCATGTTGGAGATGCTGTGCGATCAAGCTGTGTTGGGACTTGGGATATATAGGACATCGTGGTGATGGATGGTCCTGAGTTCAGCCCTCAGAACCTGATCAGCATCAAGTTCATGATCTGTTGCTCCACCCAGAGGTGCAGCGAAGGGAATTCAAAATAGTGTTCAAAATAAAGGTGTCTTCCAGAAGATTTTAGAGAATTTTAGAGAAATGTAGAGAATATTTAAATAATGTCTACCAATGAAAAACTTCTCAAAGTAACCAGTACATTCAAGATAACAATCTTCCTTTTAAAGAGTGTTGGCCCATATTACCATAGAGGAACGGTGCTGCTTTGCAGATTAATTTTGTAAAGAGAGAAGCGTCATCCCTCCATTGGCCTGGAGGATTTACTACATTACTTATTAGCAACTTTGATAGACTTACAGTTTCTAGGTAGAAGACTGAACCTCTAGTACATTTTGGGTGGGCCATCATAAATCAAGTTGCAGATAAGCCTTTCTTCATCCACTTACTGCTGGATCCTTCTACCTTAAGATCATTACAGTAAAAAAAGTGACAAACGTGATTGATTAAAATGGCGCCAGTAGACGTGGGGTAAATCACACTAAGTGATATGACACTGCAGTTCCCCATATCATATTTCTGTCAGGACAATGATGGTAAAAAGCTTTGTCAGTGCCTGATATCTGACAACACAAGCCATCCGCTGCAATACAAGGCCAGATTTATTGCCGGGTTTTAGTGGACCCTGAAAGAGGTGCATTAAAAAAGGAGGAAGTCGTTTTTGTGCATTGTCACTTCTCAAGCAGCCATAAATTTCATTAAGGGGACATTTTAAGCTTTTTTCCCCCCAGATGTGAGGGTATTTACCAGACTGTGGGTGTAGTTAAGGTATCTACTAGACTAGTCACTTTTTAGAGGCGGTGCTATACATGATCTGTTTAAATGGTAGATTAGCTTTTATGAACTTTTTTATTTGAGGGTGCACTAGTATCATTTACCTTTATTACCATCAGACTGAGGGATTAGATTTACAGCATCAGTTGGATCATATCATCCTACTAGACAGACTAGAAAATGGCATTGGAATTAAGGGAACAGTACTCTCTTGGTTTCTAATCTGACTAATCGCTATCAGTTCAGTTTGGTGTTCCACAGGGTTCAATTTTAGGTCCATTACTTTTTTCCCCCCTTGCCTCTGTCGCCTTTGACTTGCTCATTGGGGGCTCGGACCCGGATTCTATAAACTTGTTGTCCGGTTCGGGTGGTGTGTTAAGAGTAGGAACATCACCTATACTTTAGTTTGTAGTAGGATCAGTGTTATTGCAAAGGAATCTTCAATTAAGATTAATAGTTATCAAGAAAAAAATGTAGATACCATAAAAGAATAGTGCCTTTCAGGTTGAAAGATTTTGAAAGTTACTGTATGCAGTTTTTTAACCCTGACCAACGTCAAATAAAGATGAATTAGTTGTATTTAATTATACATTGTGTAGAGCAGCTTGAGGATTGCAAAATTTTTAATCAAAAATCCCAAATGCTCATATTTTATTGCATTTTGTAAATATGGCACCACTTGTTGGCCTTTCTGTCCAACTTAAAATATTACTGAAAATGTTACACCTTTCTCTATAAGTTTAAGGCATTTTAGCTCTACTTACTTTAAATTGTAATGTTTTATTTATTTATAAATCAATCTACTTTTCTAGTTGCGGGGAAGCTGGAACCGATCCCAGCTGACTATAAGCGCAAAGCAGGGACAAACATCCTTTCACACACACTCATACCTATTGGCAATAAAGTGTAGCCAGTCAACCTAAACCAGTCTTTGGACAGTGGGAGGAAACCAGGAGGAGCACCAGGAGGAGGCCCATGCAAACATGGGGAGAGCTTCTACACTCCACAGAAAGGATTTGATGGTTATAATTCTGTTCCAGTTTTGTTTTTTAGACACACTAAAGCCTTGGCGCAATCTTACTCGTAGCTCTGTTAACAACACTTGGCAGTTCTGTCAGAGTGGTCGCCCATTGTCTTTCTGTTTGCTGCTTTTTTGTTTTTGCTGATATTGCAGCTGCATTTTGATGACTGGTGACGGGAAGCACAATGTAAAATCAAAAATCCTGGTGCTTTCTTTCCTTTGGAAGAAAATCAAACATTTGTTTTATTTGCTTTTTGATTGTTTCTTTGATTTAAACCCCAGAAACAAAGCAGACAATTCAGATTTTTATGCATGGAGGAGTGGCAATGAAATGTGGCCAGCTCAGCAGGTTCATCATCAAGATATGTCTGTTCATGTAGAATGTTCAGTTTTGTTACTAGTGCAGTACTGTGGTATTGCTGTTGCTGTTTTGCCACTAAAATATGTATTGGCCAAGTACTTTTACTATGATTTACTATCATTACTATTACAAGCAACATTATTTCACTATTTCCTTCTTTACATTGTAGGATCGGCTGATTTCCTACCACAAACCAAACCCTAACACTGTACATCTCTGTTATTTTTTTTATGATGTCTAGCTGCACTGCTGCAGGAGGAAATTGAATTTGAGAAGATTCTGCTTGTGCAACAGCTGAGCCTCATTTTTAAGCAAACCATGCTGTAGAATGCATAAAAAAAACCCATTAGCCTAATTTTTTCGATTCTTTGGGAAAAAAAACATCACACATGTCCACCTCATATGCCTTTTGCCAGTCACATCGCCATCAGAGGGATAATGAATCTCCGTCTTATCATTAAAATTTGCCCGAGGGCTGTCACACCAGTATTGTCTCATGAGGCAAGTTGATTCTTGCTTGTCGCGTGCACGTATTTTGCCTGGCGTTGTATATAACAGCCCATTTAATTCTCATAAACAAAGTAGAATTAGAAAACAGACAGATGTAAAACAGTGAAAATGAATAAACGACCTTTTTGAATATGTGGCAGAATATGCAATATTCTCCATAATGTATAATTTCAGTCAAATCTGAGCACTTTAATCATACATTATGAAATGGGAGCATTTTCGAACACTAGATGACACTGTTTTCCCAGCAATGTGAAGGAGAGCCCTACTCCTCACAGTGCTATAATTTACTAATACATTGGGAGCCGCCATTGCTGTTATCTTTTAATAGATTTGTATGGTGAGGAAAGCAGGTGCCTCTTGTTAATGTGTCCAATTGGCCGAGTTGCTTGTGGAATGTGGCGCATCCATCACTGTCTGCTGTTGTGACACCCTGTCGTCCGCCCTCAGCGGCACAAACCCTACAGACGCCGCTGAACAGATGAGGCTTCTCACGCGCACCCTGCACTCTCAACACAATCTGCATACGCACACACATACTATACTCGCTTTACTTCTGTCGTCTGGTCCTATAGTGTTCTCATATGTATGTTAATTTTGGTTTAATCTGTTATAAATAAATGTAGTTGTTAAAAGTGTAACCCCGGTAATGTATAGTATAAATAAGTGTGGGTGATATGCAAAGAATGTGATATATTGGCATGTACATGGCATGTATCACATTGTTTATTAAATTGTACCAGAAAAACAGTAATGCGACATCAAAAAAACAATAATATCACCTGCCTTATATTGTGTACTAAGTGTACTAAGCCTTGAGCTCCCTTGACCCCATTGCTGGTTGTTTAATTTTTTTTCATATATGTAGAAGTGCATGTGTGTGTGTCTGTCTGTGTGTGAACAGTTGTCTGTCCCTGCCTTGTGCCCTTTGTCAGCTGGGATTGGCTCCAGCTTCCCCGCAACCTAAACTAGATAAGTAGATTGGACAATGAATAAAACGTTACAATTTAAAGCAAGTAGAGCTAAATGCCATAAACATATACAGAGAAGGAATATTTTCTGTATTGTTGGACAGAAAGGCCAACAAGTGGTGTCATATTTATAAAATGGTATAAACTATGAGCATATGGGATTTTTTATTCAACATTTTGCATTCCACAAGCTGCTCTACACAATCTATACTTTAATGCAATTAATTAATCTTTCTTTGTCACACTAGTACCACACTAGTATTTTTTGTTTCTTAGCCACATACATCTTTTGGATGATGCATGCGGTGACTATTGGCAATGCCCATTATATACTCAGAAAACCATACTTTTATGTAATTTATGATTATAACAATAACATACATTGTCATTTTGCCCATCTATAGATAGACCTTTGACTGTTTTTCTAGACATAGATAATCCTTATCGATGAATCAATTTTTTTCCGAATATCTAGGCCTGTTTAGCGCATATGTGACGGTTTTGGTTAAGTATTGATGCCTATGGCATGTGAGTTTGTAGGATAAATATTATTAGCCATTGTTCTTCCATATTTCTTTCCTGCAGTCTGTGTAAAAGCACAATTTACCTTTGTTGAACATGTTCCTATAGGCAGTTCCTAAAATTAGGGTCAGATTGACTTTAAATGGGATTCACTTTGCAAGTGGTGAGTGTAGACTGGTCTTTAAGTGGAGTTGTGTGTAAAATATTGATACAATATAGCACTAGGCATCTGGAGATATATATAGATATTTCTGAATCTACTTTTACAGAGGGTATATGCAATAATTTGTATTAAAAATAGCTTACTAAAGTACAGCTGCTCTCCAAAACTGGTTATTTATTTTTTATTTTTATTTATTTTTTTTTTTATTTTGTTTTTATTTTATTTTATTTTATTTTATTTTATTTTATTTTATTTTATTTATTTATTATTTTTTTTATTTTATTATTTTAATTAGGAATATATAACTTCTACACCTTAATGTACATGGGTCAGTTAAATACTAAAATACTTGTCTGCCAGCTATGTAGTCAAGTGATCCTAAAACTTTTCAGAGTATTGTGATGCCCATATTAGGATTATAAATAATATTGGCAAAGTCTAATGTCCTGCCCCACCTTCTACGAAAAAGGCCAAGAGAACCTTGCTTTGCCCACAGCTACACATTGTCTCCTCAGAGGAAAGTATTTACTGTGTTAAAACCTTGTTAAGGCTCAGCGAGGTCAATGTCAATACCACTTAAGCTTGTGGTCTTGATGTGGTGAACTAGAGCCATTGATATGTGCAACCTCCACCTTCCCATCCATCCCTGGGGCTCTTCTTACACATTTTAGTGCTTTCTGAGTTCTCTGGACATATCAAAAATATATTCCTGGTCACATGTGATTATCCAGATTGATAATGCCAATGGTGAAGTACTGACAAAGTAAGGTCTGGCTCTTTTGCCATATTTTCATTTTTTGATTCAACCTCAGGCCCCTGAGCTCAGGTTTGGCCCTTGTTTCAGGTCTTTCAAAGCAGAGAAGACCTTGCACTCAAAGTTCCTGACCTCGACTTCCTTTCTTTTCCATGTTTCCTCCTACAATGCAGTTTTTTTCCTTAAGAGCACACAGGTAATTGTAACCATCGTTCCAGTCTTTGAGGCTCTTATTGAAAACAAGCCTTCCAGCGTGTTGCCATTGTAGGCTGCACACTTTGTGAAGAGCACCTTCCTTTATGAACGTTAAATTGCTAAGTGAGCGTATTTTGGTAAAGTCAACATTCATGCTGAATGGCATAGACTTGTTAAATGGAAATGGCGGTAATAGGAGACCCCCACTTACACCACTTCCATGTGCTGGTGTCTGTTTAGTTAGAAATGTTCTTCAGTTTCCATCAGTTAGCCTCCTGAAACCTTAGGAGAAGACAATAGGAGACAGATAACGGCATAATGTCTTGTGATAAAACTTCAGAACAATGAAATTAGACTCAAATGATTGACTCAAGAGACTGTGGGCTTTGATGTCAATGGAAATGGATTGTCAAAACCAACAGAAGCAGTTGGCAGGTATTTTGTGGCTGGAATTCAATACATTTTAAAAGCTGCTGAAGCTGATAAGCTGAATTACTAGACATAGGGGTGCACGAAATTGAAATGTAGGACTTTAATCTTAGAAGAGGTTTCCTGAGCAACATAGCAGTTTTTGAAAGAAAGGTTTGTAGAATTAGCATGATGGCGCTACAATCATGTTGGTAGGCCAAGCAGAAGCTTGAGGGACATTCATGCCCTCAGTCAAGTTGGTAGGGAAATTGCAGTAATGGTTCACCATTTAGCAATGTTGATGTTTTTCTTTTCCTAGTATTAGTCATTTGGGAGAAGGCAGTGGACGAGTGTGGAAAGGAAGCCCCCTCCATCTTCAAGCTAATTTGGTTGTGCAGGTTGAGTGCTCAATTTTGCACTCAGTTGCTTTCCGAGGTTAATCTTGGGACAGCAGTGTTTATGTTACAGTAATATGGACTGTACTCCCTTGCTGCAGCTAGCAGGCTCTGAAATATGCGCTCGAAACCCCCAACTCCCCATCGTCTGTGTGTGATGGTGGTGGGGGGTGGTTTGAAGAAGAAAGACAGACAAATGTAACATGGAACAAAAGACAGAGGAAAGTTGTGCCAATTAGCAGCTAATGAGACAAGCTCATGAGGATTTCCAAGCCCGCAACGTGCTAACGTTTACCTCGCCCCACTCTCCTTAGCGCTGCTAGGGAAACGCACTATAAGAATGTCTGTCATGATTGCTTACACATGGCCGCGGGGGCTCCAGCTCTCGAGAGGTGAACAGGAAGGAACGCCTTACTTATGGTCTATGTAAAACCGGCGTACTGACATGCAGAGACCGCTTCTTTCTGTTTTTCTATCCTTCCACAGCCCCCTTCACCTCCCTCTTCCAAAAGTATGGCCCTCAATGAAAGAGGGGAAAGGGAAACAGAGTTCCAGCGCATACGATCTCAATTTTCTCTGTGTGGTGAGTGGGGAGAATATATAATAGCTGAAAAATAATATGTCAAGAGAATAAGCAGCACTCCTCTTGGCCTAGGCCTTTGTGATGCTTTTATCAAAAAAAAAAGGACTAAGACCTGGAAATGAAATATCTCCTTACAAAAAATTAATGACTGCCAGTACTATAGATAGAAACTAAGATTTCTGTAAAGCGGTATAATATTTTCACCTCTTCTTGCAGTATTGTACAGTATTCTATACTACTTCTATGGTACCTAGCATGCTAGCATTCATGTTGCTGTAAAAGTTTTATTATGGTTTTATTTTTAGTCAGGATTATAAATGCTCTATTTCTGCAATTGTAATACTTATGTACCGTAATGTACTAAAATATAATAAACTACAGACCTTAGTATGTGTATGCCTACATCCTCAGGGCTTCAGATTGTTTACCTGCTTTTTTCTGCTTTTTTGGTCCCGAATAAATAAATAAATAAATAAATAAATAAATACATTAATAAATAAATAAATAAATAAATAGTTTATCTTAGACCATTGTAAATGGCAAACTAAATACAAGTGACCCTACTCACGAAGGTGTACTGAGTGTTGTTTATCGCTGCAATGATAAAGAATAAATTCAATTGAATATAATTGAATTGAATTGAGCATTAATTGCATTTAGTGTCTGCATAATTTGTACACAATAAATGCCACCAGTCCTGTCACCAATAAGATCTGAAGGCCAGTCTTTCTCCCTGGGACTGCTATTATTAAAGCTGGGTTTGTCTAAACGGATTTGCAAATAATGAAATGTATAGTGGAAATATGATTTATTTTGTCAGCGACTTTTTCATATTTCTTGTTGGCCCATGTCAGGTTCTATCTAGATAACTTCCTTCTCTTTTTGTGAATGGAGTTTTGTAGGTTCAGGATGTTCTCTAAAAGTTGTATTTTATTTATTTTTGGTATATATTTATTTATTTAATTTATTTATTTAAATTTATTTGACCCTTCCAGTCGCTAGGTAAATTGTCAAATTTGATTAAATTTTAAAAACTTAAATAAAATATATTAAAAGTGAATTTTTTTCCTTCTTTATGAGAAAGGTTTTTGCTTTATGTAAAATACATTGTATCTCCAAAATGGTACGTTTACAGAAAAATTAAGAATTTGTAAAAGACAAACAAATTTTGAACCAATTCTGTTGGATGATTTATTATAAAATGTTAAGACAATGTAAAAGTCAGGGGAGAATCTTCAAACGGTGTAGAAACAACACTTTGACATGTCGATATGTATATATGGACTAACACAAAGAAACAGTTACAATATCCTGATCATTGTGGCGTCTTTATTTTTGGCTTTGACTGTTGTTTCTTATTCTCATTGTGGTTATTTAGGTTCGTTTCTGGGAGTTGCTTCATTGGGACATTTTCTTCCGTCTCTGTTCAAGTCGTTCAGTTACTAAAACCTGTGACTTAGGCCTCACGTCCTTAACACCCCACCCTAGGGTCCCACCCTCTCCACCTTATGTCTTTTCAAAGCTGGTTGTTAAAAACGTAACGGAGGCTTAGGCATTAGGTAGCCCCTACTTTTTATATGGGGATTTTAAGGGGACCGTAAACCTTGAGCTCCAGGAACAACCTCAGGCACCCCGAGCACCCCTCTCTCTAGCTCTCCTCATTAGAACCCAGGAAAAAAAATAGAAAAAGACCTGTTCAAACGCCTTCTTCCTCTGTGATGCGTTTACTGTTAATTAGTTTGCTTTGTAAGGTTAGACGTGCGGACGGAGCAACTTTGAAAGCGTTTGGCGGCCATCTGTGTGAGTGCGGTGCTAAGTACGTACAGATGGGCCGCACTCAAGACAGGTTGCTTGAAGGGGAAAAAAGCAGCGAGACGGTTTTGGTTATTTTAACAAGATTTATGGCCTGACTCGCAGGTAACCATTTCAGCCATAATGATGATTGTTAGTCATCCGTCAGGGAGGAGAGAGGGGGAAGAAAAGTGAAATGATCGAAGTCAAACATGAACTGAGGAAAAGTGGGAGCTTGTTCATGTATAAAACATTTCTGAGCGAAATCCCTCCACCATAACACTGTGCCTGGAGCTTCATGCTTGGAACACAGGTTGTTATTTTTTACCAAGTGAAAATGATGGCATCATGTGCTGTGGCACATATTGAATCAATTGCTTGGCAGGGACTTGAGAAAGAAAAAAAAAACCTTAATTTGGCCAAGTTAAAATGCCATTACTTACTCAGTGAACCAGGTAACTGAAGAAAAAGGTACGATTGCCAGGTAATTATTTGACAAGGTCACAAAATTAGCAAACATAATCAAATAAGCGCCTTGACATTGTAATTTATGCCTTTCCTACGTGGTAGTTCTAGCCTATGTGTTTTTTTTATTCTAAAAAATTAGCATTTAGAAAAATATTTTTCAAAAAAGAGAGTCAAAAACTTCCTTAAATAGCCATTTTTAATTAATCAAATTTAAGAAAAAAGTAGAAAATGTTTACACTTAATTTAAATGTTTTTCCAAGAACTTTGACATGATGTGGACATTTATTTAAATGTTTTAATTTGTTAAAGTTGGACTTTTATAACTTAAATGTGTATAAGTATAATGTATTAAAATGTAAAATTTCTTTAACAGTTTAAAGATCCTTTACATTGTTTTGAGGTTCTTTTAAATTGCTTCATGCTCACTTTTAAATTTCTTCATACTTTCAAGAACCTTCTACTGAGAAGTTCTGTAGTGAACTAAAAATGGCTCCAACAACAAACTCTATCTATCTTAATTATCTGCTTCATTTAAGTATTTGGTAATTAATTTGGTAATGAAATTATATTTATTAATAGCAATCTCAAGTTTTTGGGGAATATTTTCTTTTTTCTCAATGGGGAAGTTCCTCTGGTTGTTGGGATTGTACCACTGTCAGCTTAGCACCTTTTTCTGGGCATTAAAATCAACCGCTCCAACAATAACAAAAGGGTTCACTGGATTGTTGTTGGCCCATAGCCACATACTTTGTACGGCTTAGTGCTGGTAGAGTGAGAAAAGCCATAAGCAAATATGAGCCCAGACACCCTTTGGTAAAGTATTTGCGTTCGCGTTGGCTACTGTGTGTCTTTAACCGCAGCTTATATATTTATTTCAGTGAACCTCTTTATGCTTAACTCCTTCAGAAAATAAACTGGGAATAAAGGTGTTCCAACAGCCACATTCCTGTTCTGCCTTGGCTTCCCCACATAGTGAAAACACTTTTTACGACTATGCCCTCTATTACGTACCATCCATTAGCACTGCCCATCACAGCATCAGCAGTGTAGAGCTGTAAGCTGGAGGCTGGAGCTTTTGAGGGGTTAAGAGTGTTTTATAACATAAGAGGGCTAGACCAGAGAAAGCTATATTAACAGTGGATCAGTCTGACAGCTTTTCATGGAGGAACCATGAGTGGCGATATTGAGCGAAGGAGAAACTGTCAACTCAGCAAAAGTCATTGCTAAAGGGATAGGGTGGAAGGTGAAGATAAAAATGGAAAATAAGAAGTTTGGAGAATAGTGACAGAACACTACCTTTACATTAGAGAATAAGTTGATAACTTTGAGTCATATTTCTGCTGTCCAGTTTGCCATGTCAGTCTGAATAAAAATATAGCTCTGTAGAAAAAATCATGAATTTTGTGCTCCAGTCAATGGCTACTAACAACCAATTTCTCCTTTAGCAGAAATATTTAATTAACTCTTCTCGATTAATTATCTTTAAAAACAATGAAACAGAACATTAATTAAATTGCAGTGTTCAGAAAGTAAACAGTTGATGAAGTGGAAGCAAGAAAAATTGGCTAGCATAATCATCTGAGCCACTTTGACCAAATGGCCACATTGTAATGGCTACATGGCTGAGGCATAACAGCATGTCTTCCCAGTTTGCAGTGGTTAGTTCCAAACCAATAGTGGTCAAAAGAAGAAAATGAGTGACAGGGTCATGGGCACCCAAGGCTCACTGATGCACATGGGGACCAAAGCCTTGCCAGTCTGGTCTGATCCCACAGAAGTACAACTGTAGAACAGAAAGTGAATGCTGACTATGATAAAAAGGTGTCAGAACAGACTGTCAGAGCTGCTTTGAATTTTTAAAAAAGTATTTATTTATTTTAATAAAAAAAATAAAAAAATAATTTATATATAGTAATATATATATGTAATGTATTTATTTATTTAAATTAATTTATAATAAAAATAATTTAAGTAATTAAAAAAAAAAAATTATTAATATAAATTATAAATTATTTTTATTATAAATTAATTTAAATAAATAAATACATTATA
>JBBIGC010000041.1:5902294-5913489 GCA_037576955.1 Lepidarchus adonis
GGGTTTTACCCAATCCTTTTTCCCCGCCCCCCCCCCCCCCCCCCCACTCCTCAGCCATCATCGTGCACCTCCCCAAATGTTAGCCAGAGGCAAGACAAGCTCAAGGCGGTATAGTGGCTCGCACATATCTTTTTATTGCCGCATACATCAAGCGTGTTGAGACATCCAAAAGAGACTGCGTGATCCGCGCCGATCCATTAATCATCATTCATTGTATGTTAATAAATTCAGAATTCCCCCATTTACCATGCGGGGCCGTTCACACGTAGCGGCGACACAACCTTTCCAGAGCCCATAAATCACGTCGCCCGAGTCATCTGACAGTGCAGCCCAAACACACTGCTACAGTCAGTCCCGCGGGCACAAACACATGATCTAATGTGCCTGTTTCCGACCTGGGACTAGGCTTCAGGAGAGCCTGGCATGTGCCACTGACATGGGAGAGAAGCGATGGCAGTGGTGAGATCCGGGGAATAAACCCGAAAGCCGAAGGCCCTGTCTTCTTCCACGCTCTGCTCTTTACAGTGGAGGCCCTCCAGGCTGAAGGAAGGCTAGAGAGGAAAACTTGGCTGACAGTGGAAAGCAGGAACCTTATTAGATTTTATTTCCTCGTTGCCAACCTCAAAGAAAAGGCTTGCAGAGTTGGTGCACATCCTGTTGATAGCAGGGAGCATCTCGAACCCCAACGAGGAAGAGCCGGAGGCAAAGAGTGGCCAAAAAAAGTGTAGTTAGAGGCTTTCAAAACATTTCAAGTTTATCAGATAGGGACATGCTACAAGCCAATATATGTGACAGTTAATTACTGCCTGTGGTCCAATGGGAGCAAGCTTTTGTCTTCATTTGGCACCTGGAATCGTGAAAATTGTTTAAATCTTGGCACGTTGCGTTGTACTATATAGATCTACCAAAGCAGTTTTCCTGCATTGGGAGAAGTTAAGAAATAGCTTGACTTACTGTCCAAATAAACCCATGATTTCTAAGATCCGAGATGATACAGCCCACAATGCAATTCTTTTGCTAATAATCTCGGATGGCCAGTGATCAACTGCAGCTGTGTTTATACACAGGTAAATCAGATTTGGATATTTTTACCCTAAAGAAAGCGTCTTTTATTGTACCCATAAAAATAACACCACCTCTCTTCTCTTTCTCTATGGCGTCCCCTCGCTCCATGCAGCAGATTAGCCGATTAAAGGCTCTCTGTACACAGGGACTTCCTGTAAAACCTTATAATTGTCACCCGTACAGCTGTGTTCTATACATAATGCAGAGCCTCTTCTATAGGGCGATTAGAGAGATAATGTCATCACACGTTAATCGCCAGAGTGTACCGCAGACACACTGGCCTCTGATATGCAAAGCGTCCCAGTGCCTGGTAAAAGGAAATGGAGACACTAGTGAAGAGAACACACCGCATTATTTATCCGTCTCTTTTCTCTGGCTGTCGTTCCTGGCAGAATTTCCCTGATCCTTTCCCACCCTGTCGGACGTAGCAGGCCTCCCCTCTCTCGGGACAGAAGAAACACTTCCACTGTAATCGTGCTGTGATCTTTTCTCTGAAGTGCGGGTATGTTTGAGAGTTTGCCGCATGCAGTATATATGGAGCGACGGACTGTTTGTTTCTGTACAAATCATAATTGCTTCAGGACTCTGTGGGTAAGGCGGAGACAAAGAGGAATTTTTCTAGCTTGTGTTCCAGATCCCTTGTGGAACCAGTACAAAAGTCCAGCATAATGTGTCAATTTTAAACAGCAGTAGACTGATTGAGTGGAGTAGTGGCTGTATTGTAACTAGCTGTAAGTAAAACTAGCTTAGCCCCCTTCACTTGCAGCCTGATGCTACAATAAAGAAAAAAATCCCATGAATCTACAATAAGGTCCCCATAAAAACAAGAAAAAGAAAAAGAAAATCACATTTATACAAGTATTTAGACCATTTGCAACAATACTTGAACTTTAGCTTAGGTGCCTCCCATTTTTCTTGATTGCTGCTGAGATGTTTCTACGCCTTGACTGGAGTCCATGTGTGGTCATTTAAAATGCTTTTTCATATTGCAGGAACTTTTAACAAGAAATTGGAACTTTCTAGAAACTAGACCCTTTTGTAGCATTCACACTGCAGGAACTAGGCCTGGATTTGGTTCCTGTACTATTTTTCAGTTTCTACTGAGGGTAGGTACTTTTTTTGAAAGAGCAGGGACTTTTGGGGTGGGTCTTAGAGCAACACTGTACAGATTGGGTAATAATGACCTTTTTATATAAAAGTTCTGGTCCATTTTTATATATTTATGTCATTATTTATATTATATGTTATAATAATCTATATAAATTGGCAGACGTTATTTTTAACATTGTAAAATGTATTTTACTTAAAATTTGGATAAAAGAGTCATAATTGTGGTCACAAAAGACTTTCATGCACAATTCTTCAGTGAAGAAATATTGAGTAGACTTAATAGTAGTTACACAGTTGACATTCCTACACCAAACAGAGGAAAATGCCTGCAGTCCGAGTTAATAGCGAGTTTCCACAGTACCAAGGCAATCCTTTGTTGGAGGGGTACACCTGAACGATAGTTTGAGTCTGTTTTCTCCACTTGTGACATGAAGTACCATGTGACATCCTAAAGTTATGAATTCACTGTTCATCTGTGAAGTTCGGCACAGTTCTTCCGATGTTCAGAAAAGCATGAAAACAATAACACAAGTAGGTGAAAATCTCAATGCTTTCATTTTCTTTCTAGCTTTCCTTTGTTTTCTGACACTGTCATATGTGTCCTTAAGCTAATTCTCTACAGTGGTTGTAAATACATTTCCACAAGAACCAGCAAGACAATCGGCGCGTCCTCCACTGTTAGCCACGTTGCTAGCCATGTCACATTGTTAGCCATGTTGTTAGCATGACATATAAGTACAAACATTATATGCTTTATTTTTGCATTAAGTTCCACGCCCTCATGTTCAACGTGAAAACGACAAAGAGAAGTTGATTCGGAAGAAAAAAAAATTCAGAAATCAAACAGTGCAGGATCTTCAACCAGGAACCAGTTTCCTAAACTTTGGTGTGAAAGTTCCATTTCAAAAATAGAAGAAACACAAAATGACCATCAATCAACCTCGGGCTCCACGCAAGATCTCATCTCGTGGGGTGAGGATGATCATAAGAAAGGTGAGAGATCAGCCAAGAACTACACAGGAGGAACTTGTTAATGATTTTAATGCAGCTGAGACCACAGTCACCAAGAAAACCATTGGTAACACACTATGCCGTAATGGATTAAAGTCCCCCTGCTAAAGAAGACACATGTGAAGGCCCATCTGAAGTATGCCAATGAACACCTGAGTGTTTCAGAGAGTGCTTGGGAGAAGGTTCTATGGTCAGATGAGACCAAAATCGAGCTCTTTGGCCTTAACTCAACTTTTTTGGAGGAATTTAAATACTGACTATGACCCCAAGAACACCATCCCTACTTTCAAGCATGGAGGGGGAAACATTATGCTTTGGGGGTGTTTCTCTGCTTAGGGCACAGGACAACTTCCCGCTTCAACGGGAGTATGGACAAGGCCAGGTAACAAAGAGATGGCTAAGGAAGAAGCACATTAAGGTCATGGAGTGGCCTGGCCAGTCTCCGTACCTTAATTTCGCTTCAAGTTGCCAAGCAATAGCTTCAAAACCTTAATGATTTAGAGCTGATCTGCAAAGAGGAGTGGACCAAAATTCCTCCTGCTATGTTCACAAACCTGGTAATCGACGTCCGACCTATATATCAATATATTTTTGTTAGTTTTTTAGAAAATATGTTAGTTTCTGGATTTTCTTTTAGATATTCTATCTCTCACTGTTAAACTAAACCTGACATTAAAATAATGGACTGTTTATTTCTTTGCCAGTGGGCAGAGGTCATAATGTCCATCATGTATACTGTATATCATACTGAGGTACAGTGTTGCACCCTACTCAGAATGCCATGGAGCTGAAGTATGTGATCCACAGATAATGCTACAGCACCACTTCACTTAATAGCATGGTCTATTAGCAGCACTTCTTTAGCAGCACTAGTGAATGTGCTCATGCTTCTTTGATGTCTGTGGGGCAGTGGACTTGGGCCGGGTCCAGTAGCCTAATGAGGCAGTTCTGATGGCTGCAGTCCCTCAGGAAAACACAGCCTCTCTTCCCCTTTTTCATTTCCTCTCTCCCTCTATTTCGCTCTCCCTCTCTGTCTCTCTAATACCTCATCCAGGTCTTGCTTGAAATGGCTTAATTGATCTAATCACTCACTCGATTGGTCAGAGCCATTCGTCTTTTTCATGTCCAAGCCTCTGGACAATGGGCAATATCTTCTGCTCCTGTGAGTCTGCTTTTCTGTAGGTGTGTGGCACTGGGCTCCACTCTGTGCTGGCTTTGCCATCTTGCCCTTAACCTTGAGTCAGTGTCATTACGGAGTTGGTGAAGCCATACGAATTTTTGGCTTCGTCACAGTGGGGCATTCCTATGGGTGCAATACAGAGTTTCCGAATAATGGATGCAATGGATCTCTGTTTTTGATGATGATGGAAGCAGTTGTCTTGAATTTTTATGGCCTATATGACCTATACAGTGAAATTGTTGAGAGCTGCAATATATATCCTATATATAAACGCACACACACACACACAAACATACATTGATCCATAATGTTTGGGACAAAAAACATTTTTCTTTGATTTACTTCTCTGGTTCTCAGTGTAAAATTTTAAATCAAACAGATATGGACTTTACCAGTTCTCCGGTTCCCTCCCACTGTCCAAAGGCCTGTGGTTTAGGTTGACTGTCTATCCTAAAATGTGTGTGAGTGTGTGTGTGTGTGTGTGTGTGTGTGTGTGTGTGTGTGTGTGTGTGAGAATGGTTGTCTATTGCTGGGTTGGCCTCCTGTCCATGGTGATCTCTACCTTGGCCCACACTCAGCTGGGATTGGCTCCAGCTTCCCCATGACCCAAAATGAATAAAGTTTTATTCTCTAGACTTTAATTTAAAGTTATTCGCATATATTTTAATTTCACAATGTAGAAAATGCAAAACCTTTTTATAAACAGCCCCCCTCATTTCAAGGCACCATAATGTTTGGGACAATTGGCTTTACAGGTGTTTGTGGTTACTCAGGTGTGTTCCATTGCTCCATTAGTGCAGAGATTAGATACCTAGGCTTGCAATTTGGAGCCATTAGTTGCCATTGATCTACATTAGGGGAATGAAATGAAAGTTAAGGAAGCTATTATGAGGCTGAAAAACAAGAATGAAACTATTTGTGACATTTCTCATATCTTAGGATGACCTAAATCAACTGGAATATTATTAAGAAGAAAGAATGTGATGGTGCTCTGTAATCACTATTATGCCACAAGCTTAGGCTGATCAGTTGATGACCCGGATCAGTTAAAAATGCCCTGATTGGCTGCGGTAATAATCTTTAAGATTAATTTGGGACATCCGTAATATAAGTACATATAACACATAATAATGTTTTATAACCAACCTGCTAAAGTTTTTGGCACAATACCACATAATAGGTGTTCTCAGACTTTTCTTCTTCCTATGTAAAAAAGGTCTATTATAGATCCTACACTTAAATATTAGACACACTAGGTAAATATGTAGCCCTTTTACATAATTGATGATGGTGGTTTTCTTGTTAGAAGCAGATGGCATAAACATCAATATGATGAAATGTTTATCCTCATAAACTTTGTCACAATATACTTTTCAGAGCATATCCTGAATATTGTAATTACTTACATTCAGCACCTGTTTCATTATTAAGGGATAATAATGAATCCTGACTGGATTAAGTGCAGTGCAGACTATAAAACCTCAGATTTCAAAATAATTTGAATATAAATTAATTATGAATTTGAAAATATTTTTTTTACTCTTCAAGTTATTCAAATAAAGAAAATGAAATATGGCGATTCATATTACATCATTAAAAAATAAAATAAAACAACTGGTGTCTGACTTGGAGAACTTATCAAGAACCACTTTTGGTTCTCCAAAGAACTTTTCAGTTGATGGTCCTTTAGAGTAGTTGTTCTCAAACGGGCACTGTGGGACTCATTTGACTCTTTTGAGTTGAAGAACTGAGATGAGATGTTTTTTAAGTTTTTTTTAAAAATTATTTTGTTTATTAAATTTTATTTCATTTTATCTACATCATGTAAAGAAATGAACAGTTTATTCCTAGAACCACACAACCAAGCCATGAAATATTTATGTGTCTTGACTTTTAAGAGCCTTTATTTGTGTCATGATTAAAAATTGAGCAAAACTATATATTTTTTCAGGAGTCGCTCATGGATAACACCAAATCTCAGTCCTTCATTTCTAGTTTAAACTCTATTAAAACCCAATTGATGTATTGCCTGTTTACTTTTGTTTGCCATTTCTGTTCCTTATCTGCTATGAACAAATAAAGCTTTATCTATGTATCTTTTCTTAGCCTTGCATTAGAAGAGGCCATAGTTCCTGTTGAAGATGCATGGGCTTGATCCCGAATGCCACTGAAGAGGTGATCAAGTACACTCACTCAGCGCACACTCATTATCCCTGGATACCATCAGCCTCTTTAATTCCCAGCCTTTTTAAAGAGCAGGTAATGGCAGATAGGGGTAAAGGGATGCAGAATTAAGCCGTTTTACACCAAAGGGTAATTTGGTTTGATAAATGTGCCGTTGTGGCTAACTAATAATACATATTTTAAAAGGGGGTGGAAGCGAGAGTGGGATGTCACAGTAGCTCCGGTAAAAAATAAAAAAAATAAAAAAGTGCTGTGGTTATTAATGGGGCTGGCCACAGTATGTCTCACACAGGGTTACGGCACAAGGTCAAAGCACATTTCACTGAATTAAAAGCCATTTTGAGCTATGGCACTCCTAATCAACTCAGACCTAAAGGTGCATAGCTCAGGTATAATGAGGCACCAATGAATTTAAATAAACAGAGCGAATATGGTGATTTATTAAGGCAATGTGCTAGCCTTATAGCTCGTTAGCAATGACGGATACTCTTTATTCTTTCAGGCTCCTTTACCCATAGGACTCGAGCTTTTAACCAAGTAATATCCGCCCGTATTGTCAAGAGTGCGCATTCCAGGCGAGACACTTATCCTAGTCATTATAAAAAGTGGCGACACAATGCAAGAGTAATGGTAATGTATGCCATCTAAATAAATGATTTCTTTTCTCTTTTTTCCCCCTCCTCCCTCTTATTTCTGCCCTTGTAGAACTAAGGCTTCCACCATACTTTAGAAGCATGCGAATTCATATTCATATTTTATCCCCGTTTTTTTTTTTTTTTTGCAAAAAGAGCCATAATCCTTGATTCGAAAAACGTTTTACATTTCAAGGAACACTTTTTTAACCGCTAAGGGTATTGATGGCGGGGGTCTTCCACTTTCTAGGATGATCACTTATATAAATTATAATATTTTTGCTGCAAAAAAGTGGCCGGGGCTTATATAAAAACGGCTCTAAAGTATGTTCGGCACTGTATTAATATGCTGATTAGGAACTTTCCCGGAATAATGATGTTTGATGCTCACCCACTCTTTTACTGAGAACGAGAATTAATTCTAACACTCTATCCTTCTGTTCTGACAGCAAGGGCAAATGAATTTTTTCCTCTCTTAACTTTTTTTTTTTTTTTAACAAGTATTGATCTATCCTAGTGCAATTACTGGGGTCCTCTTAGCCCTGTGTTAGGCATCGTAGCTTAGGCTAATGACCCTGCTAGCTTAGCCGCAGGCATTAGAGCTGTGGAGCGGTGAGGCGTGCCAGCGGTCGCCGCCACCCGCTGCCTCTGTTAGGGCATGCCAGCGCATTAGTGACTTCATTAGACCCTTTGTTGGCCGGCTTGCCTTTTGTATCGCCCTTGGAGGAGAGACGGGCCGTGCCGCTGTTTCACCGCCCAACATCTTGATGCTGCTATTCTTCAGGCTCACTCTGGATCAGTGCTTCTGCAAAAAACTGCCTTTCAATTTATTCCTCCCTGCCTGTGTCCTTTGCTAGTCGCTTCTTCATTCTGAGGGCAGGGGTGGATGACAGATCACAGTTTATTTCAAGGAAAGGTCCATTCATTTGGCTCTTGTTTTTTTTGTGAAGACCATGTCAAAGTTTGACCAGTAACCGAATGCTTTCAAGTGTCCTGACCCTCAAGAACAGTTAAATCTACTCAAAATATCTTCCAATTTATGTAGGAATATTCAATAGCTATTGATTTAAAGGCTATTTGTTGACTTAATCATGCTGTATAATACTTTTAAAAGCAATACTGTATTTCTAATGCATTTGATAGATGATGTAGGATAACCAGGAAGTAGAAGTCTATGACTAAACGTGAAGAATTTGGTCTTCAGGCCCTTAATTGGTCATGTTAGAGCGGATGAGGGAGAGACTGTTCATTTTGGCATGCATGTGTGTGACCAGAGCCTCATTAAAGTCAATGGGAAAAATGGCAATTACTTGTAAATGGTTTGAAATTTTGGTTAGAAAAACAACAACACACCTCTTTACTATGTTCTGGACTTTCATGCCACATTTAGTATCTCTAGCTTGAAACCTGTAGAAGGAGATGTGAAATGAAAAGGGACTGAAAAATAATATTAATAAAAATAAAAAGTTAATAATAATAATAATAATAATAATAATAATAATAATAATAATAATAATAGTAATAATAGAGAAAACAGTGATATGTCTCGTCAAACCAAATTAATTATTAAATAAATTAAATTATATTGATACAAAGGCCCTGATATGTACAGTAGCACGTTTTTCCCAAAGAACTACGGCTTTTAGTTCCATGTTCATAGACTTAATATCTATAAAAGTCAGATTGGAGTGATGGGTTATTCTTTACTTCCATACACAATGTAGCATAATTTCTTTTACATTACATCACTAATAAATAAGACTTCAGACCCCATGGCTATGTGTAGTTTTCTCAAGTAAAAGAGTTTGGGGAGTTTTAGTTCTTTTAAATAAGCTTGTTGTTCTCAAGCAGTGCATATATTATTTTGTATAATATATATATATATACATATATATATATATATGTGTGTAATTTAATAGATATAAATTTATAGACTATAATAGAATAATAAGTTTAATAGAATTCACAAGTCTAGATATATAATTTCTTCTTTTGAATTTTGAAGTATTATAAGGACTCAAGAAATGCTTTGTCTGAAGCATCAAAGAAGGTCATCTCTCCTAAATGCAGCACCTTGACATTCCACTTCAGGGTAATTCATACATATAGCCCTGTTTTATTGTGTTACCACACAATACACACTCCCACTTCAAATAGGTGTTTGACACCGGTCTGCCGAGACGTTCTGCTCCTCCGTCAGAGTGGAAAGAAATGAGGAGCACATCATCTCTAATTGCATTATGTCAAGAACTTTTATCAGTCTGTCAGAGAGAGAGTGTGATGTGACAAGAGCCTAAAGCACATATGGCCTAAGATCAGTGTAATTCACTGTAGACCCTAGAGGACACACATCCACCAGGGTTTGGGATCGAGCACGTCTGTCAGTGAGTCTGCCAGTCAGAATCTGAAATTCTAATGGTGGTTTATTAAGAGTGGAAGAAAAGGCTTCCATTAATCTACCGGTCTTAAAGGGTGCTCATTGCATTTCCTAACACGTACACAGTAAATAGTGTGAATCCTCCTCCATTTACCATAGCACTTCATACAGGTACTTAGGGCTGCTGACTTGAATGGAGCAGTTCAGCCAAACAATTTATGTTCAAATACATTTTTGAACCATAAATATAGCAAAAAAACAAAGTCTGAGATGGCTTCTCCTGTTTTTAACTATACAGTGCAATTTGGTTTGTTTTCATGTAACACAGTAGAGTAACCCCTCATTATATTTACAGGTGCAAATCCGCGATCCACCCCCCATTAAATAAAACTTAAAAAAATAAAAATAGTTTATATGCTAAATTATCCTTCCACACCTTTTAAAACACATTCTAGACACAATTAAACAGAAAAAAATATTCATAGTCTTATAGTAAGGTGAACATTTGTGTAGACTGGATGTATACTGTGTACTAGAGTAGCCTATACTTAAATTTTTGGACTTACGACGGGGTTCTGTTCCTCGACGTAAGACCATAAGCACCTACGTGACTCAAAAGGAGCACATACACAGTAAAGTAATGAAGTGAACAATTACTGACCTTTAATCCTGTTGCGTTTCTTTTTTGAGCATTATATTGTATCTACTTTCACTTTCACTTTCAACTCGTGCATTTACCGAGGATGACAGAGACTTTATTGAATAGCACTGTACTTTATTAACAACCTGCATGAACGAGTAGCACACATATAGCTAACACCAGTCATATTACAGTAAAGCATTTAGGAAACATTGCTCCAGAAGAAATGCTCTTTTTAATGCTTCAACATACACCACAGCAGTAAACGCATTGGAGACACTGACGGTGCCTCAGCACAGTGCACTATTAACCCCCCATCTTACCCACCAAACCACATGAACTCTTATTCAACACATTAAAACATAAACATCACAGTAATAACAGCAATAAACAGTCTACAGGTACTCTTTCTCTTTCTCCCCTCCCTTCACACACACGCACACACACACACACACACACACACACTGCAAACAGCTCAGCTCTGAGTCCTGTATTACAGTAAAGCATTTCAACTGCATTCTACTACCGTATATGACAGTAATTATGTGCATTAAAAAAAGGGGGGGGGGGGGCATAGTCATAACCACAAAGTCTAGTGCATCATAAGACAAGGACCCCTTATATTACACTAACCTAGCCTATACTGTATCTGTACTGTATTTATATTTTCAGTACTGTATGCATATATTACACTAGACTAGCCGATACCTGTACTATACTTATATTTTCAGTACTATGTGCATGTATAGCCTAGCCTATACCTGTACTGTACTTATATTTTCAGTACTATGTGCATGTATAGCCTAGCCTATACTGTACGGTACTTGTATTTTCAGTACTGTATGCATGTATAGACTAGCCTATACCTGTACTGTATTTATATTTTCAGTACTGTATGCATGTATAGACTAGCCTATACCTGTACTGTATTTATATTTTCAGTACTGTATGCATGTATAGCCTAGCCTATACCTGTACTGTATTTATATTTTCAGT
>JBBIGC010000041.1:5961393-5971986 GCA_037576955.1 Lepidarchus adonis
TATCTATCTATCTATCTATCTATCTATCTATCTATCTATCTATCTATCTATCTATCTATCTCTCTATCTCTCTCTCTCTCTCTCTCTCTCTCTCTCTCTCTCTCTCTCTCTCTCTCTCTCCCCCTCTCTGTGTCTGTCTATCTGTATGTCTCTCTCTATCCATCCATCCATCCATCCAATTGAAAAGACCAGTCGATGTAATTTTGAGGTGTTTTTGACCTTTTTTCTCCACATTGACGCACTTCACACTCTAATCTGTAACTGAAAGAAAAAAACAGCAGCAGCAGCATCGTCCCATTTAAAACATCAGATCTGTTACAGCTTTGGCCTAATCCTGATGGTGGTTTATATATATGTATATATATAATTTTTCTTCCCATGGATGTTAAAGTATTCATCAGTGAGTGGGATTGAGACTTCAGATGTGCAAATCATAACGCATTTCTACACTTTCTGTTCTTCAGCTGTTTGTAGGCAGAAGTATTGCCTCTAAGAAGAAGACTGGTGCTGTTCTAACATCTACACTCAGTTACAAACCAATATTTCCTGAAAGGCTCCTGCCCACAGGCTGAAATGTTCTGATATTTCACTAATAAAGTATAAGGTCACATCTTTGCTGGAAGACACTAGCGTGCCAGAGCTAAAATAAAAGAAATGTCTTCCGGTGCAAAAACATTTCCTCACAGTTCAGTGCGTGGAGCTCCATGGGCTTGAAGCCAGCATGAGACAGAGGGAGAAACAAATCCTCCTTTTGATGAAGGTTCACTAAAAGCCACCCTGACACCGACTCTTCACTGGAGCAATCATTTGCATGAGTTCAGTTGAATGGCGAAACCTTCCCCTCGCTCTGATCCTCCGCTCCTCGCAAAACTCACTTTGAAATGTGGAGATTGTGTGGGCTGCACTAGAACAATGTCAAATAGGCCTTGTTGAGGGGTGGAATGGATTAAAAGGCATTGTTCCATTTGACTCCCTCTTCTTGAATTAAAGGGAGGGTTGAGGAGGTTTGTGACAGTCAGACGCCCGCGTGAGCGTTTATCTTTCCCGCAATAGTGTTTTAATCTGTTGGGCTAGTGCACGCCTGTAAACAAATCTGTCAGTCAGTCAGACAATGGAGCTGCCACCTTTTGTGCACAGTGGATTACAGTATTTTCACCAGGAGCAACAAAACGATCACCCCCTGCTACACAAGCCTTCACAAAGGACTCGATTAAGTATTCGTGTACAACTAATTTGTGGAAATAATATCTTCTCGTCTAGTCTAGGGCTCTGTGTGACGGTCTACAAGACATTTGTTAAGACTGAGGCACATTTCATATAAGAATTTTGCGAATTTGCTCATTTTGGGGGCCTAATATCATTGAATTTAAAATATCAGAGGCTAATATAGTATTTTAATACAGGGGGTCCATGACATAAGATGAGGTTCCGTTCCTCAGTGTGCGGCGTAAGTCGATTTTATATTTGCTTTCACTTTCACTTTCGCACCATGAAAAAGTATGGCGTCACATCTATGCCAAGGCTAGAGCACGCAAAAAAACCCACAGCCGTAAATTTCAAAGTCGCTCGTGAAATGGCTTGCCGCAAAAAAAACCCCTGCAGGTATAAATTTTATAGTCGCGCGCGCAAATGTAAAACTCAAGAGCACAAAATTAAGAATCGCGTGCGCGGTTGTGGTAATGTTTCGCACGAACTGTATTTTTCCTCTCACGAATGTATTTTTTCCTCTCGAACATTAGATTACCGACGAGAAGCTTTTTTGCTGAAGTGACATTTCTGCACGCGCGGTTTGAAAGGGGGTGGGTTTTGGCAGTTTGACAGTTTCTGTCTACGAATCCTATTGGCCAATGGATCCTGGTCTTGTGATTGGTTAAAGAAAGTTCCCACAGAAAAAACGGCGGAGGAAGAGGAACGGCGACAGGTGGGTTAATCGACATAGTATTATTATTTCATTGTTCGGTCTTACACTTTTAATAAGCACGCAATCAATGATAAAGCAATCGACGCCTTTGTCACTCACTCACAAATGTTATAATGGTACGTCATTATAACTTTCTTTAGCCAATCACAAGACCAGGATTCATCTGCCTATATGTCAATATCTTGTTTGCTCATCAACTATTTATGGATATTAAGCAGCAAGCCGGTGCCATGTGAGCATTTTTTCGGCTTATTGAAGTCTAGCCTTTCACTCATTTACTGAAGTTATAACCCAAGTTTGGGGAAAATAGGTAAAATGGTCTTGTAAAACTGAATCAATTTTTTGGTGAATAGAAGCACATAGATATCTTGGGGTTGGAGTGTCCAGTTCCAGTCCTGTAGGGCTGGTGTCCAGTTCCAGTCCTGTAGGGCTGATGTCCAGTTCCAGTCCTGTAGGGCTGATGTCCAGTTCCAGTCCTGTAGGGCTGGTGTCCAGTTCCAGTCCTGTAGGGCTGGTGTCCAGTTCCAGTCCTGTAGGGCTGGTGTCCAGCACAGTTTGGTGATTTCCTTACTCAAACACAATTCCACTTACCTGTTATTTCCCACAATTAGTGATCGTGTTTGAGGTGAATAACTACCCAACTGTGCAGGACACCACCCTTCCAGGACTGACCTTGGGCGCCCCGGTCTTAGATGGACCCTTTACGGGGAAAAGTTTAGAATATTTACTTAACAGGGAATGGGGGTTGTCATAGGTGGTCTTCATTGACGTTCATGTAAACCAACAAATAATTCAGCAATTGGCAAAGACTAAACAAGCTTTGGGGAAGATGTATTTTTAAGCCGTGGCCTTTGCCCCCAATTTACTCCACACTTGCAAAAAATAACAGAGGAAATTGGGCTTTAATTTGTATGTGTACAAAATGTAAAGTGTGACTATTTCTTCTTATCAGACAGTTCAGCAAAATTAATCGGTGTTTATTTTACGCTAATACTCTAATGAGCAGTTAATTAAACAATTAACTTATCAATGACTCCTCATTTCAGATATTCTCCAATTCAGGGGTGTTTTTTGATGGTATTAGACATTTTAATGAATTAGTAGAAATGTAATATTGAAATGCTTCTAGAAATCATCAGCTTTGCTTCTAAAAATCACAGACATTCCTACAGAAAATGACCTTCAAGCCTCGGCCTTGGCTACAAAGAGATTCTCCATTGTTGTCACACTGTCAAGTTGTCTCCGTCTTTGATGGACATGACAAACAAACAGTCTGCCTGGACTACATTACCTATATCCACACACACAGAGTTGACACTAACTAAAACTGTTTATTTTTATGCGATAAGACGGGCTAATCAGTGGCTGCACACGAGGAAATAAGGCAGACTGGAATAAAGGGTGAGCTGGCTAATTTGCCCATGCTGAAGGAGGGGAGAACGTTATTGACCTACGCTGGGAGCCATGTGTTTCAATTATTAACTGGCAGCCATTTGTCAGGGAGGCCAAGGGATACGGAGGAGACATGAGGTTCAAGCCTGGGTTAGGATCGTCCTCCATCTTTTATCATGGGTCTTTGTGAGGCACTTTAATTGAATTACCCAATTTATACTTCAAGCAACAATGCCCTAGCCCCGGACCCATGACGCGATACAATTAAATAGCTGCCGTTCTGCATATTTCATTTTTCACTGAGGAGGAACAAGCGGCATCTGTCATCTTATGGGACTCTTTTTTGGGGGGAAGAAGGTTTAGGTTAACCTCTGTTAAACTGCTGTTTGAGAGTGAAATAAAGTAGTATGTAGTACATTAACAACATCATCAACAAAATCAATCATAATATAGAAGAAAACAGGTGAACACTGGCCTAGGAAATCTGGTTATCAATCGGTGAAGAAAGATTTTCAGAACATTGATTTCTGTAGCATTATATGTCCATTTCCTTTTAATTTTTCTTTTAAAAGCCAACTCTTCCTTCTCCCAGCACAATATAGTGAGCACTGTGGCACATTTGTTACATGGTACCAGTAAAACTCACTTTCCAGTCCCTGGTACCTTGATCCTTTTCCATTGAGGGTATTACCCATTGATATTGATGATGCTGCTATAGTAGCTTGGCGTTTTCAGCAATATCAGTCTGTTGTGCATCACATGTGAGAACTACAGTGGAGCAGGTATGAAAAACAGTACAGACACCAGAGGAAAACCAGTAGAGTTTATTCAAGTCTAACTAGCAGCATGCAGTAGGAAAAGGAACCTTGAATGTGTTGCTTTAGTATTTGACCCCCTGTAAACAGCCTGTCCTGCCAGAATGAAATACATAGTTTATAATTGTTTGAGAAGCAAACTCAAAGTTCGTCACATTTGGTCCTGTTGAAATTTATATTTGGTCGCCCATTTATCCAATGCACCTGCCTCCTGTTGCTTTTTTTAGTGTCCTCTCCAATGTCTGGAAGTTTTACTGTAAGACACTATAGGTCTTGAAGGATGGGTGCTGAAGTATTTACTCAAACTTTAGACAAAGAAAATGTGCAAACTTTAAAGTGATGTAATAGCCTTTTTTGACATATGATTATTAAAAGGCATTTGTCATCTAAGGCTTATTGTACAGTGAATGGGTTTGATATTAAGTGCAGGTTTATGTTCAGTCTTAGGTTTTTCAGAAAATTATTTTTGAAAAAAATATTTTACAAAGATAATTGTAGAAACTGGACAAAAGTACAAACTTTTAAGTGATGTAATAATACTTTTTTGACATTATTATTAAAAGGCATATGTCATTTACAGTGAATGGGTTTGATATTAACTGCAGGTTTATGTTGAGGCTTAGGTTTTTCAGGAAATAATTAAAAAAACTTTTTTTACAAAGAAAATAGTATAAACTGTACAAAAGTACAAACGTTTAAGTTATGTAATAGACTTTTTTGACAATGATTTATTAAAAAGCATTTGCCATCTATGGCTTATTTTACAGTGAATGGGTTTGATATTAACTGCAGGTTTATGTTGAGGCTTAGGTTTTTCAGGAAATAATTAAAAATATATATTTTATAAAGAAAATAGTAGAAACTGTGGACAAAAGTAGAAACTTTTAAGTTATGTAATAGACTTTTTTGGCATTATTATTAAAAGGCACCTGTCATCTGAGGCTTATTTTACAGGGAACAGGTTTAATATGAAGTTCAGGTTAATATTGAGGCTTAGGTTTTTCAGAAAATAATATATATTTTTTATTATTTCTGTTGTGACCTATTGCACTGTTCTTGAGTAAACACAGAAGAGTCTAATGACAGCTACAAGCCTTTAAAGATTGGACATTGTCATTTTAACCTGCCCAGTGCCATACATAGTCAGAATAACTGACATACACTACAGTTTAAAATATATTTGATAAAAGGTAATTTTGGATTTTTTCTAAAAATTATTTAACAATAATAATAACATGAATTATTAAATAATACATCATAGACTGTTGTTTATATGTGTTCACACATAAGATTAAAATATAAGAATATTTCCTTCCTTGGGATTGGATTTCTTTGGAATTTTTGGTACTAAACTGCCATTATTCTTTATGGAATTCAACATTTAATTTAGAATTATCAGTGAATCTGTTCATCATTGAAGACAGAATTTCTCCATTATACTTTTTGAATGTACTCATCGGCATCCAACTTGTGAGTTCATATTAATTTAAATTATTCATTTATTCATATATTTTAATTGAAAACATTGAGTCAGAACTTTTGTACGATAGTGTAGTTGGGATTAAAAGTAGAGGAAAGCTAGATCTCAGCAAAACAATCAATCCATGCTTCTATCAGTCTGTAATCCTCAAGGCCATCAATGATCGCTTTCTTCTTCTGCAGTTTTTGAAAGGCCTAACTGTTTATTGATGTAATCCCCTTATTCTTTTGGATTTATTCCTTTGAGGGTTTGCTCCTCTTTTTTGTAATAATCTCTGCTTTGCTTTTATGATAAGTCTTTGAACTTCATTTCTGGATCTCTTCCATCTTTCCCTCGTCCGCTACCTCTTGCTTTTGTCATGTGTAGAATTTCGATGTCCTTCTTCGGACTAACTTTAGACTTCTTAACAAAAATGGCTTCATTTTTCGGCAGCACGAGGAGACGGGTTGTGAGAACAGGCCTGTTTCACTGGCCGTTCAATCCTGACTCATAGGTTGGAGGTTAGTTTTTCTGCTGAAATTCATTCCAAGCTCAACTCCACCGTCTTCGAATGTTGCGAAGCTGCGAACAACTTCATTTTCTTAATTCCTGACTTTATAGCAGATGTCTTCTAGATTGTATATGTAAATAGGAATCCTCTAAAGGCTATTAATTCTAATCAAGTCCAATTTATGCTCTTTTGGAGCAGCTGGACCGGGCTGCAGTGTTCCCGTTTATACTGCTGCCCCTCCTCCAGGTGTTTCAGAACTATTTATGTCACATAAAAGCAAAGCTGCTTGACCTTGGACCCCTGCACCTGGACATCAGCACTGCTAGTCGTTGGCTAATCCTCGTCTTTACACTCGCTCAAAATGTACGTTCAATCAATGGGGCCCCTCCCTAACTTTACCTCCACTGACCAAGGCAAGAGTGGTGGTTAAAAATGCACTTTACATTAAGCATGTAATGTACAGCAATTATGCTAATTGCAGGCTTGCAGATGGCTGGGTGTTGATTACAGCCTAAACACAGGGAAGGCGGGGGTAGGTGGGTGGGGGCGAAACACTCGTATCATGTGATGCTCATTATCGCCAAAGTCTACACTTGCGTCCCCATCCATCTGTGTTGACTTGCATTGAAAGTCAGTTTGATTACATGTTGGTTAAAGAGTTGCAGTGTGAAAACAGTAGTAGCAACAACAACAGCTATTAAAATAACTTTTAATTGGCAACTCCGTTTAAGAGCGAAACGACAATGGTACGCCGGTGTTCCTACTACAATTACCCTCAAGTTTCTACCGCTTAAGTTAAGCGAAATCAAAACTTTTAATTGGCAGTGGTCTATGCAAAAATGTAGGTGTGTCTTAGCTCTAAATTAGCATAATAATTCACCCATAACCGACACCATTTAACAAATGGGGGAGTAAACATCTGTTCCAGATGTCCCATTATCCTGTCAGGCTGTTTCGCTCAGAGACGGGCTTCAATCCTGGCCTCTGGCAGCCTCCGAATCAGACGCCGGGACGGGCCTGAGAGCATTTGCACCACACTTTGAAACCCTGCTGGCACCGACATAGTCGACCGAGCTGAAAACGAGCTGTCCTTGCTGCTTTTGAGTGATGTGGGTGTGTGGCGTCCTTCCTCCAGTGTCGTCTGATGTTCTCCCCCCTTCGTCTGCCGTCAGTGCTCCTGCTTTTGGGAGGTGGGAGGGGGGGCATCTGTGGAACCGACTTCAAATGCCAGTCCTCCACGGGTAAGGCGACATGCCGCTGCACTTTAGAGCATCGGGGAAAGAACCAGCCTGGTGTAAAACGCGTCCACGCCCGTGTTCTCCACCCAGCAGGTCAGAATGTGCAATATTTATTTATTTATTTATCTATCACCCCCAGCACCCCCTCCACCCAACTCGGAGCCCGTGCTAATTTAAACGGGAGCCGGCCAGCTTCACATGGCGAATGGGTGCTGATCCCTACGCTGAAATGTCACCGGAAGGCCTGCAACCTTAACTCGGGGTGGGTGCCCACAAGGGGAAGGCTTTTTTTGTTTGATGAATAAATTGAGTAATTATCCCGCTGCCGGGGCCTCACAGCAAATGTCACCAGCAGATAAACAGCGGGGGCAAGCGGAGCGTGAATTTCCCGATTTGACTGAGCACATCTTAAGGTATCTGAAGTTCATCTTAATTTAGTTTGGAGTTCAAGGATGCACATAATCAAAGAGCAGTCATATGGCGGAGGGGCCCGGGGGGAGGGGGAGGGGGGCACTCGACTTCCTCAGCTCTCAAAGCGATTGTACGGAACTGTAGGTTGGACCACGCCTAAGTGTGCACCCGCACTTCCTCTGTAGCTATGGATAAGGGATGAAGTGCGCGTATGAAAAGGAATTAATGCAGTCTGTATCTCTGAAGTAGGGAGAGCTGAACCCTGGGTAATAGCATAATCTGAAATGAAAAGCAAGTAATTTTGACAAGTGTGAGGGCCTGATCCGGTAGCACACAATTTATGCACTGGGTGAGGAACATCAAATGGGCTGGTTTTATTTGTGCAAATACATGTACGCTGTAGGGGGGCAGGGGAAGCTAGTGCATGTTACCTTCTTTACTTTATTAGGACGCGTATTAGCAGTTTAGACCCCTACTACACTGCAGTCCATCACCAACTACATTTACACACAGATCTCAGTCCACGTGACATCGAAACAGAGAAGAAGCCAAAAGTAACCTAATGAGGTGAGGGCAAACATTGTCTACTGTCCCGCTGGTCGCAATTTCCATATTTACTGCCATTCGCTGCCTTTGGGATTGGAAGGTTGTGGGCTCAAATCTCAGCCACCACTGAGGTACCCTTGTCCAAGGTACAGTCCCACCACACTACCCCTTGGGTGCTGGACCACTGCTTGCTCCATTTCTGTCAAAAAAGAGTTATCTGGGTCACGGGGAAGCTGGAGCCGATCCCAGCTGACTACGGACTAAGGCAGCGCACACCCTGGACGGTAGGCCAACCCATCGCTGGGGACTGACACCCGTTCACACACACAATCACATCTGTTGGCCGTTTAGAGTAGCCAGTCAATCTAAACCACAAGCCTTTGGATTGTGGGAGGAAACCGGAGAACCCAGAGAAAAATCCCAGAGGATTCCTATTTACCTCGGGATCTAACCTAGCGCTAACCACCACCAAAAAATAACCAGGTTGGCCACCAGAGTTTTCTTTAGGGTTCTTTCAAATGAAGGTCAGAGTGGAGAACATGTTTAAAACTTTGTGAAGGTTCCATAATATTTTAAACAGGTCAATCCAAGAACCTAGTAGAAACCCTTATTTCAGAGAGTGTTGGTGTAATGCACATCACCTCACAGCAAGAAGGTCCTGGGTTCTGGCTCTGTTGGACATAGGTGCTGCTCTCTGTTTCTAGGAGCTCTGGCCTCCTCCTTTTGTCCCAAAGCTTGTGATTTACCCTGATTGGCTGCTCTAAATTGCCCCTAGGTGTGAGTGTGTGTATGATTGCTTGTGCTGACCTCTTGTGTGAAAATGAATGAACATACACTTCTATGTGTGTTGAATTTCTTACAACAACTGAGAAATCACCTGCACTATTGTGAATGTGAAGAACCCAGCAAATCATGTCCCGCTATTACCTTCCGCACACATTAACCCCTCCTCAGTCAGCCCCCTTTAGAATAACAATAATATAAAGGGCCGCTAATTGAGCCGCGCCTTCGTCCGCTAGCCGCCTCCTGATTTTATCTCTCTTTTTAATAATTACATTATCATTTTATGCCCACCATTCCTTCAGAGTGGGTGACCATTTGTGTGGAAGTGAAAGCTCATTATTAGCCCTGAATTATGTGCCGTTTATTGATCCCCGTGGTGGATTATGGGCCGCGGAGTTGGTCTAGACAGAACAGTTAGCGAGATGACGGAGCAGGGGGGAAATGTATCGGGCCCCGGGGAGAGCTCGGTCCTGGCTGGCTGAGCAATTAATGCTGGTAGGTAATGGAATTTAAGTTTACACTACATCCGGCAATGTGCTGACATTTCAAGTGTCTTGTAAAATAACATTAGGCTAATTAGTTCAGTTGAATGGGGCAGCAGCAGTGCGACGTCCGTCTCCGTCGTTTTTTTACCAACTTTAAGTCTTTAATGTACAGTTTTGTGGTGAAAACCACTTACTCATTTCAGAACCTAACACTCAGTTTGTGTGGGTGTGGCATCAATTGGGCCGATGGCATGGTGCTGGACTTGAGTACGATGACGACTGGCCGTTAACCGTGGGCTGTACAGTCCATTCATCTCTGCAGAGTGGACGAGGGCCTGTTTATTGGGGGATATCTGTCATTATTTAGCTGGACGGGCTAATTGCACAGCCGCCTTGTTACTCACGGCCAGAGACGTGTCCTTGAGACGACTTGCGGAGTGTTGTTGGGGATTATGCACAACGCAGAGTGGGCTTAGCTTGTGTGTGTGTGTTCACGCATGTGTGTTTGCACATTTTCTTTCTTTGTCCAAGGACTTCTCTGAGGGCAGACTGCCAGCGCCAAGCCCCTCAAACAGCTGCATTTAATCAAACTGGACGACACATGGATTCATGTCATCACTGACGGGTGCGTCTGGAGTGTCCGCTTTTCCAGGGTCTTTCGGTCTCACCCCCTCTCTTACTTTCAGTACAGCTCACTCACTCACTCATTACATTTCTCTGTAGCTCACTCACTCACTCATTACATTTCTCTGTAGCTCACTCACTCACTCATTAACTTTCTCTATAGCTCACTCACTCATTAACTTTCTCTATAGCTCACTCACTCACTCATTACCTTTCTCTATAGCTCACTCACTCACTCATTACCTTTCTCTATAACTCACTCACTCATTACCTTTCTCTATAGCTCACTCACTCACTCATTACCTTTCTCTATAGCTCACTCACTCATTAACTTTCTCTATAGCTCACTCACTCACTCATTACCTTTCTCTATAACTCACTCACTCATTACCTTTCTCTATAGCTCAC
>JBBIGC010000041.1:6052450-6063422 GCA_037576955.1 Lepidarchus adonis
GTGTTCCAGCTCCACCTTTTCCTCCACAGTGTGATCTCCATATACAGTACTACTTCCTGCTCTACAGTACTGTACTACTCACGTTGAGCAGTCGCTCGTAGCATCATCCAATCACTACAAAACAAGCGCAGGAAAGAGACGCACAGAGATACGAAAGTCTCAAAATAATCCACGCTCTGTTTCATTGTTCTAAAAGCGAAACTCAGAGATTTAGATGTGACTGGAGCGTCTCAGTCGAGCTTTTTTGCATCTAACTGTTGCAGTTTCAAACAGCTGTTGAAATGTGTACTTCTGCTTTCACCCAAGTCTTGTGTGTTTAGGATAATTGCTTCTTGTTCATGAACAGATGCATTAACATTTTCCTTTAGAATTCTTTGGTGTAGTTCATAAATAATTGTTCCATCAATTATTGCGAGCCATCCAGGTCCCCATGCAGCAAAAAAGACGCAAATCAGAACACACCCATCACCATGTTTCACAGATAGGATATGGTTCATTTTCCAAATGCAACTCCTTGTTTAAGCTAAAACGTTATATATTTCTGTCCACAAAATATTCTTCCAATATCTTTCAGGTTTTTCTACATGATCTATAGTAAACTGTAGATTGGCAGATATGGTCTATTACTCACCTTGCATGTGGAGTTATCTTTGTTGGATGACCACCTCTGTGTAAGGTAACAACAGTCCTGATTTTTTTGTTGTTGATTGGTATAGTCTACACTCATGTAACCTTTTCCGGCTTTATGGATATCAACAACTCTTTTTCTGAGGTTCTCTGACACCTGCTTTCTTTGAGCCATGATACCCGTTGTGTTGAATAAATAAATTATTAAATTAAATAATTCTATTCTATTCTATTATATTATATTCTATTATATTATATTATATTCTATTATTAAATAACACGCAGTCCTGCTGAAACCACCTCTGATATCACCTTCAAATTATACTATAGTCCTAAGGATTCACTTACTTTTCCCACACACAGAGAAGTTATTGAATAATTATTTTGATTAAATACATTACCAACTGTAATGATTTTATCTCATTTGTTTTTTCTAGGTTTTCTTCATCTACATTTAGGACTTAGATGATGTTTTTGTTTGAGTATAGAACATTTTTAGTGGTTTATAAACTTTCAAGCATCATTCTGTGTGTATGTGTGTGTATGAGCTTAAATTATTGTGATGAGATCTTTAAATTACTGACGACTTACACCCTGGAGTGAAAGTCGCATTGCAATTCCCACCTTCGCACCTCAGCAACACCATCAGTAAACATTTCCTCTGCTTTGTGCAGCCAGGGCATCTAGATATGAGAGCATGTAGTGGCATCTTCGTCATCTATGGGAACGGAGTTGATAATAAGAACACAGTGAATAGAAAAATAGCTGGACAAAAATGAACCTGGAATGCTGATTAGATTTTGTAGCACTAACATTCCACAATACCCTTTCTAATGTATGGACTTCACTGCCCACAGTACGGTTCTACATTGGCCATCTAGATGAAAAAATTCTAATTTGCACATGGTGACAGCAGTATGCTACGAGAATGCTAAGCGCTATATACAAAACCTCAGCAGCGCCCGGTCCTCCGTGACAAGCATCTAATGATGGCCTAATTAATCTTTGTGCTTCTGATGACATAAGCATGTTTGGATCATGCGTCTTGGATGAGTGGCTCGTCTGTAATGCCAAATTGCTCATCTCCTCACTTACTTCAGTGACAGGGGCCTAATGAATCACCTTCAGCAGTCCAGGCGTTTTGTTACATTTGCTGAAGGTATGGGACATATCACAGACACACTGCAGGAAGTGGGTTTAATCACTTGCTGGAGGGTGGTTAGCATGTCCAGTAGCTGTCATTAAGAATTATATAAAGCTCTTTTAAAGTTTTAGTCTAACGCTTGTATTAGAGATTACAAAAAGGTGAATATAGCTGATGTAGAATGTGTTCTGTTGTTCCTTTCAAGCTCTGATGTCCTTTATAACAAAAGTTCTTAGAATTAAAGTTTGATCCCATAAATGGAAGACTCACATGCCCTACATGTGCCTCTCCAACAGGCCAATGAGTTTCTGTTTCAGACAGGCTTACAGGACTTGCGTTTGGTTGAAAAGGACAAAGTTTTTATTGCCTTTACATCTCATTCATTTAAAATTCTAGAGAAATAATTAAACACACAGCATTACAGTAATAAGTAAACACACAACATTACAGTCTGGGCGGATCATTACTGCTTCTGCAGGTAAGAACACAACATTACAGTCTGGGCTGACTCATTACTATCCCCATGGGTAAACACACAACATTACAATCTGGACTGACTCATTACTATCCCCATGGGTAAACACACAACATTACAGTCTGGACTGACTCATTACTATCCTCATGGGTAAACACACAACATTACAGTCTGGACTGACTCATTACTATCCCCATGGGTCAACACACAACATTACAATCTGGACTGACTCATTACTATCCCCATGGGTAAACACACAACATTACAGTCTGGACTGACTCATTACTATCCCCGTGGGTAAACACACAACATTACAGTCTGGACTGACTCATTACTATCCCCGTGGGTAAACACACAACATTACAGTCTGGGCTGTAGAAGTACATGAACACAAAAGTATTTCACATTCAAAATGTCTAGGTCAATTAAAGTGCATTCATTTATCCACCCCGATGGATGAGGCCTTAATCATTTAATTATACAGACATTTTGAAAAAAATGTGGAATTATCATTTAACTTTTGTTGTACCCCTCTATATACTCAAAGACCCATAAAAGGGTTCTTTGAACCAGTGGTATAAATTAACCACTTTTATTACATATGAATGTTTTATGTCAAATGGAAACTGCAGTATACTCTTAAAAATGCATACAGATCTGAATTAATATATGTGGATATGGATTTCTTTGAGCCTTATCTCATGTGACCTGCTTTTTTCTCTCTCTCTCTCCCAAGCTTCAGATTAAAAAAAAAAAGCTAGAAACTCCCCTAAAATGGCCATTTGAATTAACAATCCAAAAATGAAGGACATGGTCCTGGGGACTTTTGTCAATGACTGCTAGCCTTTGCTAGCAGAGGTCAGATGCAGTACTAGAAAGGCCAGCAGCTAGCTACAGTTTGGAGCTCCCTAAGTGCAGCGCAGTGGCATTAGTTCAACAGCTAATTTGTGCAGCGCTTGCAGGAGCGGCTTGCAGGAGCGGAGGAGACAGGCCTGGCTGTGTGTGCTGGCTGGTGCTGGCAGTGCTGAGGGTGGGGGGAGAGATCAGGAGGCCAGGACCGATGGAGCTGCTGCTTGCGGGGACCAGCTGGTCCTGCACGTCCTGGCAGGGCTCCAGCCCACACACCCCCCTCCCTGTCTCTCTCCCGCACACCCCCTTCATTTCTTCTTTTGATCCTGCTTTGATTGTGATGTATTTCTTAGGGCCAAAGTAGACAGAGGGAACTAAAAAAGGAAGGAAAATGAAAGATTCAGCTGTGTTCTCTAATGTTCATCTACTTTTTTCTTCTCTTTCTCTCTCTCTCTCTCCCTCTCTCTCTCTCTCTCTCTCTTTCTCTCTCTCTCTCTGTATATATATATATATATATTTGGAGAGAGAGAGAGAGAGAGAGAGAGAGAGAGAGAAAGAGAAGAAAAAAAAGTATATACATATATGAGAGAGAGAGACCGGGAAAAGACTGTAAAAATCATTATCTTTAATTCATTATCTCTCTCTTGCATTGATGTAGACATTTATATGTCACACAGAATTGGTTAAATTGTATATGTAATTGTAGGCATCCTTATGAAAGATGAAAAGAAATAAACTTTGTGTATCATCTCTGTCATATCAAGCAGCTTATATCTCTTAAATAGTCTCTTTGGACCATTTTTATTAGCTCATTCATTATTGGATGTCCACACAATGGAACGAGCAGCTGCCAATTTGAAATGAATGTTAAAACTCTGCTAAATGTTAAAATCTAAAAACGTATTATGACAGTGATACCACTTCCCACCCACCCAACCATCCCATCTGCACACTAATATCCTAAGAAATGACAAAGAAGGTGTTAAACTAAAAATTAAAGCATTACACCTTACACACTATAAGATTATAGCAAGCTAATTGACCTACAGATCAACTGCAATTAAATTGCATCCTCCTCTCCCTGTCCTCTTTGTAGGATTACACTCATATTTGCTAGTGATAGGGCACCGCGGATTAGCACTTGCAGTTAGACATGCTTATGCTACAGGCTAATGAGATTAGAATTCTATTAAGTTTGCTTGCATTTTACCCCCTAATTTCTTGTCAAAGTGCAGTCCTTCACCTTACTCAGCATCAAAACCTGCCAAGGTTGGAAGCCTTTCACTTATTAAGGCTCTATTTATCTTCCCCATGTAGCCATGACTATGGCTAGTGCAACACCTCCCATAGAACACGTGGCTAGCAGAGAGAACGTTGATCCAGTTGTTGCATTGCCTGTGGTAATGACTCTTAAGTCAAGATCATTTATGCCCTTGTTAATTAGCCTCCTAAGTGAAATATTTACAGACTCGAATGTGTGATGTTTAGTTTCGACTTTTACATCATGCTTAGATGAGCTAGCATGTAGCTTTAGGCTAGTGCTTTTGTGTAGCGTCTCTTCTAGCTATTAGAATGAGTGTAATTGCTCTTCACTTCTAAAGCTTATATTTGGGGTATGTTCTGTCCAATTGTGGATTCATGCAGAAATTCATTAAAATCAAATTAATTGAAATTAATAAGGTTTGTCCCATAGGGGCTATTAATTGTTGGGCATGCCAACATTCATCATTAAGACTGTTAAGTGGCTATTTGTAATTGTGAACACACACCATCAAGAAAAAGTGCACCACAGCATTTAACTCTTCCACACCTGGGCTGGGTTCTAGGTTCTAGGGCAAGGTTCTAACACCTAGGCCACCACAGTCCAGTTAAATGAGACATAATGAAAGCAGAACTTCAAAAATATATGAATATATGTAATTCATTTGCCAGAAAATGTTTGCACCTATTTATATTTGCATTTAATATGCTTTTTGCAAGCAATGTAGATATAGTGAGTTCTGTTATATAGTTTGTTTAAATAAAGTTTTACTATGGAACAATTTCCATGTAGCAACATGTAAACATTCAATTTATATAATTTATTCTAAATATTTTGTTGCTATTTGGAAAAAAATGTTTAATGTCTGCGTTTCCTGAACTTAAATCATTTTTTACTTTGCATAGATGGAAACCTGCCTTTGTGTGACTTTGTATTGAACACTCAGTAAATATTATTCCCCAAATTGGCGAATAGTGTGTAGATGAGCTGCTTTAACCACTCGGTAGGTCGTCTTCTTAGTCTGTAGCAGACAACACACTTTATTCTACAATGACTCAGAACATACATTACATGAAAGTGACTTCTAAGTGCCTTAATGAAGACTAATTCATGTAATATTGGGACACAGCCATCAGATTCTTTAATTTGTTAATCAAAAAGCTGAAGCAGGTGACTTGGGGCCCAACTGCTTGTAAGTCTTAACTTTAATTAACTTCTTGTTTTCAGCTGCTTTCCCTGATTATGTCCATAACGAACCTTTCTCTGCAGATCTTGGCCTTTTAAGCTTGAGTGATTATTTGGATTTTTGCAGCCCATTAACTAAGAGTGGGAAAAGTTGCTGCTGTTATTAGCTGTGCAGTGACCATGTCTACTTGGCGGTGAATCTCTCTGTTTACTAGTGAAGAGGCTGGGCTCCCGGATGCGTGATGACTTCCACAGAATTGGCACATTAATTAAATTCACACCATGGCGCCAGTTATTCTACTCCAGTGCATAAATGCTGTTACGCCACAGATCCACTTCTCTTTTTTTTTTCCCTCTCCGTCCCCTTGTTGCAGTCCTTCCACCGCTGCCCAGATTGGAACATCATTTTTACAGCCAACCAGGAACGCGTTCCCTATCACTGCACTTGAATTATTGTTATGTAGCTTGGGGGCTGTGTTCAAAATCACTGAATAATTGCAATCAGATTATTCTAATCAAGTGCTGGAACTGTAATTATAGGTTGCAGTCATTTAAACTGCCCTGGAAGTCTCATCCGCCAATTGCTGGCATATTAAAAGTTTATGTCCGAGATAAAATTAATGAAGAGGATTGTAATCGGTAGGCAGCTCAAAAGGTGGCACTTCACTGTGAGTGGACTTACCGCTGCGAGGCGGCTGTCCGGTCGCTCTCCCCACTCCAGCTGGGAATAAAACAAATAAACATATGGAATATATTGCGTATAAAACCGATGACCTCATTAGCACCTGGGCTGTTTTCATGTCAATGTGAAATGTTAGGTGACTCCCGGTGCCGCCGAGCCTGTCAGAAAAGCATGCGAGTTACAATCCTCTGTGTGTGTGACAGCACAACCAATGCCCATAATCCTGTTTACCCACATCCGCATCTTCATGTCACCCAACATAAATGTGGAAAAGGGTGTCTGATGGCTGTGTGTGTGAGTGTGTGTGGTGTGGTTTCAAGGGCCCATGGTCAGAGCTCATAATTCAATATGACTAATCACGGTGGCTGCTGCCAACTCCGGAGCCTTACCTGACAAAGTCGAGCCAGCGGTAATTTGATAAGGCTGTGGTGCTCCACAGAGGAGGGAGAGAGTGGGAAAATGTTTGTTAATCGCTGTTTCAATATTATGGCTAGTTGTGGCCTGATGGAGTGTGAACAGGGGGTCCCGGGTTCAAGGCCCAGCCCAGGCACCATTGAGGCACCCATCCCACTCCACTTTTCTCCCAGCTCTGTTGGTAATATTTAATATTAGACTTTGCAACACTATAGGGCTGCAACTAACGATTATTTAAAAAATAATCTGTCGATTACTTTTCTGATTAATCAATTAATTGAAAAAATAACAAGAAAAACATTAATTTCTAACCCTTTATTCAAAAACAGAACTAAAATTTTTAGAAAGTGCACAAACATGTTGCTCCTTGAGTTTTTATAATAATATAGTTTAATCATACACCACATTAAACACAGCTTAAGATGAACTTTAAAATGAAATTAAGCACACAAATATATTTGTCAATAATAACCTTTATGGGACAAAGCAGAATATACAATGTTTTCAGTCCAATTATCTAAAAAAAATCTTAAATCAAGATACATTTACTAGACATGTGAAATAGCATAAGAAAGTATGTCTTGTTTTCTGAAAAAACACCTTAAAATTAAGTGATTGTTTGCTTAAATGTAGCAAAATTATCTGCCAATGGTGTAAGAAAAATAATCTTATTGAGATATAATCTCAATCAGAAGTTTTAAGCATCAATTAATTTTCTCATGCCATTGTTCTGGTCGAGTAATCTTGATTAAAGATGTTGTAGATATCTGGACTGGAAACGAGACAAAATTACTAAGTAAGAAAAGCGTTTTTGCAGCGTAGCTATACATGACAACAGATTGAAAAATGAATGGTCCAAAAAGGCAAGTGAATAAAAACGGGTCTTTAGTCTTGCAATGCAAAGTGCAAAGTAACTATAGCAACCCTGTTTTACTACTGTTATTAATGAGCTAATGCTAACTTGTCATAATGAGTAAACACCAGAACCAGAGACATTACCACTTCAGAACGGAGCAGAAGTAGGGTTCTGTAGTGACTTACCCTGCTGTTCCCTTACACTTACCCTCATCATAGTTTGCAGTTAACACACTTTTCAGTTTATTTAGTTCTTTCCTCTGCCTCCACTCTTTTGTTTATAAATGATTTCTTCGCCCTGTCTGTGAGGCGCTGACTCTGCTAGCATCAGTGCACGCGAGAGAGTGTGTTCACTCCACTCTGCACTCAACCAAAGTTTTAATTTTTTGTAATAATCAAATGTCTCCACATTGCGTGCCACAACAAATCGATTATGAAATTCGTTGACAACTGTTTTAGTAATCAATTTTTATCGATTTAATCGATTTGTTGTTGCAGCCCTACAACACTAGGTGCATCTAACTATCTGTCTGGCATGTATGACAGTTCTGCCATGTGGGCATAGTTTATTTATAGTTCATGTTTGCCAATACAAAATGTTACATGGGAAATCTGGGCAAACTGGCAAAAATTGTACTTTGTGCTTTTTGAATCCACAAGGAATATTTATTCCTCAAGAAGAAAGGTTTTAGCAGTTTCTACTAATTGTAATTGAAGTTACTGTAGTAATTGTGGACTACGCAACAGTTTACATTGGAGCCATTATGTGCTGACACTTTCTCAACACCATGTAAAAAGATGGCACAGGTGCAGTGGTGCTTGAAAGAGAAGAGAAATATTTTCTACGTAAATATAAAATAAACATCATCAATTTTTAAAAAAAATAATATTACATTTACATAAAAATAACCCAAAAGTACAAATTAGACAAAACAAATGTAGCCTTGGAAATTATTTAAATGAACTGATCATATACTCCTGACTCTTAACCTGATTCTACCTTCAAATTCATTGCTAATCCTAGTTCACATTTTTTGCCACTCACTCATTGACTCACTCACTCACTCACTCACTCACTCACTCACTCACTCTCTCACTCACTCGCAGATTTGTAATACTGTTTAATTTTTTTTCTAGCAAAAAATTAATGATCCAAGTGGAAACTTTTTGTCGTGGTTGTTTAACTGGTGACTATTCACTACTTTTAGTGTAAAAACCGAATGATGCTTTTGGTTATATTCATGTAAAAATATAGTTCTATATGGTTATGGTTACCACTGCACTCAGCTTGTTTGCTGTGAACATACTGTATATATCATGAAATATTTGCCATATTCAAATGAGCATGGAATTTATCATCTTTAATATATTGTGATTGCTTGCTTCGCAGTGTGTTCTCCTTTTTAAATGCTTAGAGTCTTCACATACACCAAAAAAACCACAAAAAACAGTGAAACTCTCAGTACCACTTATACCATTCACTACCAAACTGAATGTGTTATTTTTGTACCAGTCAATTGACTTTTATTAGGGTGTTTACTTATCCATCCATGTGAAAAAACAGCTGAGCTCACTACTTTTGTGCTGTTTGGCCTGAACACCAGTCCTCTGTCCAATCACCTTGTGCCAAAGTCAGTACCGTAAGTGTGAGTTAGACACTAAAAGAGTTTGGCATATTTTCCAGCATGTCTTGTTTAATTTCACTATATACCGTCTGTAATTCCATTCAAACTACTTGGAGCTGAGAAAGTTCCGTGATGTAAGATGTTAGAATGATATGAATGATGAATAATTTCCCCCAAATTACAGTACCAGATAGCTTGAAGTCACTGTTACATGATGTTAATAAGAACATGGGTCACGAATTGCAGTAGATCATTTCTTCCAGAATTATTACTACTAATCAGTAGAATAGTAGATCTTGTTGGTCTACAATTATCTCTAGAATATCTACAGCTGGTCAACTGGTTTGTACCCATTGCTCTTCGGCTGAACTTCTGTCCATATACCAGATTGCCATTGCCCAGATGTTCGTCACAGTTACAGGATGAACATGGACTAACAGTTGCAGTAGATCAGGGGTGCTCAAATCTGGTCCTGGAGATCTACCACCCTGGAGAGTTCAGATCCAACATGCCTGGTTCTCTTCTTCAGACACCCCCGAAGTCAATCACCTGGATCGGGTGTGTTAGATCAGAAGGGTGGTAGATCTCCAAGACTGTTGAGCATCCCTGCAGTAGATAATTCCTTCCAGAATTATTATTGTCAATAGAATTGTAGATCTTGTTGGTTATGACTTAATTGCCAAACTTCATCCCCTACAGAGGTCATATCTCATGCACAATGGCTCTGGAGGAGGATCGAGCCTAAATAATGTAAAGTTTCATTATCAATTAAACATTCTTGCTACATCCAAGTCAAGAACCATAAAAAAACATAATTATTAAGCATCTAGAATATTTACCTACAGGTTTGTAACTGTTGATATTCAGCTGAGCTTCTGGCCAAGTAAATTCCTTCATAAAATGCTAAGAGAACCTGGTTGGCAAGCTAGGTGTTAGCCATTCAACACTTAGCATAGCAACAAAAGGTCTCTATGATTTACAGTAATATCAGCCATGAAACAAGCAGCACCTATCCGTTGTTGAACACACAGGGGCTTACTTAAATTGATGGTAATGGGTTTCGCTGCCATTGCTGTGGCTTCATGCTTTGCTCTTGGTGATTGTCAGAAAAGCAGGTCATGTTTTAATCTTTTTTGTCGTGCCCATATAAGGCCCTAATCCCATGTATGCCAGCAAAGAGGTGCATTTGCATATCTTGCGAGGACTGGAATGGGTGCTCTATCAATGGGCAGACATATCTTTGAACTGCTTAGCATTACTTAGCTTTGCTCAAACATATTTTCTTTTGTCTAGAATGGCAGCCGTGCATGAATAAGTGACTGACAGAAGCCTATATCACTTCATACACACCTAATTAACACTGGCTGAATGTTACAGGATGCTGGAGAAATGCTCTGATGTGTTAAAGCAAGTCTTAATGCACTGATGAATGAACATAAACATATAAATAGCATTTTTTAAACATTTCTTAAGGGTGTCGATGTGTGTGTGTGTATTCATATCAAAATATATGTTTGAAACTGTATCCTATAATTTCCAATAATAATAATGCTTTATTAACAGCCGGCAACATGCATGAACGCTCTCATATTACAGTAAAGCATTTAGGAAATTTTGCTCCAGATAGAAATGCTCTTTTTAATGCTTCAACATTCACCACAACAGTAAACGCATTGGAGAAGTGACTTGTGGCAAAACCTCACTGATGGTGCCTTAGCACAGTGCACTATTAACCCCCCATCTCACACATCAATCCACATGAGTCTTATTAACACTAATGGTGAACAAAACACAAACAATACAGCAATAACAGTGAAAAACAGTGCAAACCCCCTTTCTTTCTGCCCGTCCCTTC
>JBBIGC010000041.1:6082490-6092773 GCA_037576955.1 Lepidarchus adonis
CATTTAATAATAATAATAATAATAATGCACTTAATTTTATATATATATATATATATATATAATATATATATATATATATATATATATATTTCAAAGAATATAAATAGCGCATCTCTTGATTTTTCACACACGTTTGAAATTGTATCAATTAACTTTATAAAATGAATTTTCATGACTTGATATTCAACTAACATTTTTGTCAGTTTTTACATGGAGCCTAAAATTGTATACAAATTAATTTATACAATTAAGCCCTACCCAATTAAAAAGACAAATTTGGAAAAACAGAAATGTAAAGAACTCAACATATCAAACTAGACCAACAAAAAATAAGATGTAATGAACTTTTTGTCCGACTTAATTAACTGGCATTACAGACTGAAGCATTGAATGTTGAAAAGTTTCGTGAAAAAAATTAAAATCTCACCATTCTCTTCTTCATTGCTTCCAGTAGGAGTGAGCATGCATTGTTATCATGCTGTTGCTTGATTAACTGCCAGACAATAATGGCAATTACTGCACTGAGCAGACAATTGATATCAGTTGTGAGCTGATACTGTAAAAGGCGGGACAAAACAAAGCCCTCGAGAAGAATGCATGATGTGCGAATGTTGCTGTTTAGATGAAATGCATTGACGCATGTATTAGATGCCATCACATAACCTAAAAAATAGTGTGTTGTTCTTGTTTGCCTTTAAAACAGTGGCCAGGAAAGAGGACGTTTGTGGGTGGAGCCTGGATATAGTAGGACCTATCAGATCATAGCACTGCACATTGTACAACTGCACTTTACTCTGCACACAGTTTCCTATCCGTGCTGGTGTTCTGGCAGTAGTAATATTCACGCTCCTGATGTTTGCACCTCTGGTTTTTTAACTGCTTGTGTTATAGTTGCTTAATCTGTTTTTTCTACTTGTGTGTGATAATTAAGTTTAAGTTTTTAGCCCAATATCTTGAATTATAACCTATTGTTTCAGTCTGGAGTGAATCAGGATGCATTTCACTGCTTGTTGTACGTGTAACATCTTGAATCCTAAATACATATATATATATATATGATTATACATCGCACCAAAGAAGGTGTTGTAATATAACTATGCATTTGTGTGACTTTTTTATAAGACGCATCATCAAAACATATTGGAACCACCGCCTTCCAATTGCCCTTCTTACTTTTTTTGTAACATTTAAGTAAGATTTATTTTAAAAAGCTATAATGCAGTTTAGTGGTGTTCCATTTACTATTTGCTACTAACCAAGGGATCACAGAAATACTCCAAATTTGCTCCTCTTGTACCGTATCCAATATCATGTATCGTGGACTCAAGTGTGTGGAGGCGTTTATCTGCACAAAAGACTTAAGGCCTTACCACTTCAATGTTTTTTTTTTTGGTTTGGGTGAAAAAACGCCAGACATAAAGCCATTTTAAACTCATGCTTGACACCAGGACGCAAACACTTCATATAACACATTCAGAATATATTGCCCTGGTAATACCTTCTGGAGTAGCCTACATCAGTGCTCACACACACCGGCCCTATTTGTGGAATCCCCATGTTTGACTTGCCAGTCCCAGCTGCTGGAGCGCAGGCTTTGATCATGGTGACCGGAGTTAAGTCCACAGAGTGGCTGGGGTCACATGCACAGAGTTCCAGCTGTCTCCTGACTCTCCCTGGGACACTGTAATGATGCTTGTTAGGGCCACTCTGCTCCCCCGGAGGAATGCGGCTTGGTGGAGATCCAGCCGTTTAGGGTGGGGGTGTCAAGAAGGGAAAAGAAGAAGCTGAGGCTAAGAGGAAACGGGTCGCCCCCTTTTTGCCCCGCTGTGTCTTAGACAGTCTGCTCCACAACCAGCACCATCCAACGCCTCATCTAAAACGATGGACCATGTGGCTACATGGCTTTCCCTTCTAGAGACATGAGGCCACAATTTCTCCACCATGTGGTCAGTTTTGGAGCCAAACAGCATGGGCAAGGGTGGACTTCCAGGCAGTGTAGCCCCTCCCTCTTCTCCCCGCCCCCTATCAGAATGTTTACATTTAACAATTTAAAAATGATCAGTTATGAGATATTATAATGACACTATAAACTTTCTTGATGAACACCCTTCCTGACTGTCACTTCATCACTTCATTCACAGGTACTTCTGTTGATGTAGAAGAATAACATTGTGCATTTTGAGTTGTGGGGAAGCTGGAGCTGATCCCATCTGACCAAAAGGCAGGGTTCCAGCTGATTTAGAGTAGCCAAACCACAAGTCTTTGGACAGCGGGAGGAAACCAGAGCAAAGCAACACAAACTCTACACAGAAAGGCAACCTGGGGGTCAAACCCAGAACTTTCTACCTGCGTGGCAACATCGCTAACCACTGCACCACCATGGCACCACCATGGCACTCAATTATCTGTCAGTTTTCTTTATTTTATTGTTGCCGCATTCCATTTAGCAAACGTTGACACAAAAATTTTATTTTTAAATGACAGGACCATTTCTGAACATTTTGGGAGCCAAAAAATCCACCCGAGTCGGATTAATTTATTTGGAAGAATGTTTAACACTCGGTTTATAATAAAAACAGCAAAATTCAGTCAAACCATAAATAGCTTTTGACTTTACAGGAGAAACAGAGTTGATTAAATACCAAAAATATGATAAAATACATAACTACTGTATACTCATGGGGGCCCTCTGGTGGCTTGGAGGCTCTAAGCGAACACCTGTAATGCTTACAGTAAGAAATGGCTCCAGATTTCAATTTTTTATAAAAAAAAAAAAAAAATCCCCATAATGCCTATTTAGGCAGGATAATGCTACTATGTCGTCCCAAAACTGACAAGGAGTGAAAAAAAACACATTTATTAACATTTTGGAAAGCTTTGCGTCTACAAATGTCTCTGCATTAGAACTTCAACTTACTTTCAACCTGAAATGGTCCAGTTTTCCATGCAGTGAGTGTATGACTGGCAGCCGATGATTAAGTGATCATATTTATAGCATCATGTCGCCACTTTTTCTGATCTAACTCACTAAATATCCCAGAGTGATGTAGCAGCTTAATAGATGCAAATCTTGTGCTTTTGTATTCTAGGCATTTTGCTTCTTCCACATTTTATGGAAATATTTGCAAATTATTCCCTTAGACCCTCTTTCCAGTCTCCAGCTATTACGGGCAAGAATGAAGTTTTAATCTGCCAACTCACCAAAGGACAAGGCTACGTCTTTAGTCGAAGACTAAGGGTAAAAGTCAGTGGGGTGACAGTATTACATCTGCTTCTAGCTGCTTCTTCCATGAACCTACGTGTGGTTTTATGAAGTTTACCTTCTGTGTAGAAGAGGAAATAAACGAATGGCACCAGTGCACACCCTCATTCAACACTGCAGCTAGGATTCTGTAATTATTCTGTTATTTATTTCATTTGACCATCCAATCACATCCACGCAGTCGTCCAATCAAGTGTGTCGATGTATTTTTAGCGCTATTATTAGCATGCACTTTCAGTAAACTCGCTCTTGCATGAGGAATAGTAGGTGGATACATCTCGAAGCCCCTCTTTTCTCCCACCCTGCCGAGCACGTAATCATGTTTACTTGGTTCATGTCCCAAAAATAAGTGTCGTCTTAATTAATAAACAAATTACAAATAATATGAGGAAAATCATCGGTATAGGAGTTCATCAATTACTGGGATTAGCTAAGCAAGAAGCATGTAATCTACATAGAGGCGTTTTTATATGGCGCACCGATTATTCCACCTCTCCCATAAGCTTTTATTGTGATGAAATTCCGAGCAATAAAGCCACTCGCCTGCTCCCCTGACAAATCCTTTTGCTCCTGCTGAAAATCAAAAGGTGAAGCATTACCATTACGCCTCTAATGGGCAAATCTGTGTCTAATGTGTCGCCCCTACACACTCAGCCCCCGACGTGTTAAAAAACAGCCCCAAACAAGAAGTTCAGGAGACTGAGAGAGTGGGGGTAGTTATGGTGGAGAGAGAACGAGAGAGAGAGATAAAGAACTTAACTGATATGTACATCTTCCAACAGACTCAACAATCTGTAGAAAATCCACTGTTGAGATATGTGGAACCTTTTTGAAAGCTAAAGAACCCGCACATTAGGGTTCTAGGCCAAGTAAAGTCTTTTGCTAGTCAGAGTTTTGACAGTTAGACCTTTAGGCCCAGTGCATACATTCCAATGGTCAATCAAAAGCTGATGAACACACTTCTCCAGTCTGATACTGATGAGGCAGCTGCTCATAGTAAATACAGTTAGTAATGGGTTCAGCTGTTTTCCCTCATCAAATTGGTCCCATTTTTAAAACAAAATTCAATTATTATTATTATTATTGTTGGTGATTAATCTGACATTGTTCCTGAAAGTCTAAACTGCATCTGATTATACTTTAATTTAAAGTTGTTTGCATACATTTGAGTTTTTGTCATTGGCACAGCTTTTCTCCTCATCTTTAACAATGGTAACTACAGACTCCAAATGGTAAGTAAGCGTCTTATCCATGCAGTGGAGTCAATTGTCCCAAACATTATGGGCATTGTAGATACTATGGAGAATATAATACAGATTGGGTTGCGCTGTGGTGAGGGTACAGTTACAGAACATTCATTTTTACAGCAACGGGTTCAGGGCAGCAATGCTTGTGCAGTTGGACTTTTTTCCCTTCCCTCGTCTAGCAGCTCAGTTCAATATTCATTCTTGCTTGGTTATAATAAAGCATTATGCTCAGTTTAAGCCTGTTTGAAGTTCTGTGAATTGTCAAAGCCCATTGTCAACTATCTTCAATTGAAGGATAATGTTTGTGCTGTTAATAACTGATGAAAGTATTGAGCCCCTATGCCTACTCTTGTCTGATTTTGAGGTAGCTGGGTAACCCATTGTGTAATATTTTCACTGTAAATATCTATATGCATTAAGTGACTTAGCCTACAGCAATATGATGTTAGCCAAATTCTGAACAGCATGATTCAAACTCTGAGTCTATCAATCAACATACCAGGTTTAGATTTCAGAAGATAACAGGGGGTCCTTGGCTTATGTCATACTCGAGATAAAGAATTTTGTGGTTATGTTGTTGCCCCAAAATAAAAAAAACATGTATTGTGTAAAAGTAAAAGTGAAAGCAATGGCATAAAACGCTCAGAAAAAGGCATAACAGAGCCTCAGGTGGGTGAATGTCTCCCTCGGGTGGACTAAAAAAAGGAATTGCCCCATGGCATTACACACGTTGGTGCTTTTTTAAATAAACAGAACTAAATTTGAGAAACCCCTGCTATTAATTCAAACGTTTGACACTAAACCTTTATTTCTTTTTTTTAATCCAAATCGTCAATAAGTGTACAATGGCACTCTGCCCTGGAACTGCTGTTGTAAAATTGTTGTAAAAATTCTTTAGGCCTCCTTGGATGTACACTACCAGTCAAAAGTTTGGACACACCTTCTCATTCAATGTTGTCCTTATTTTTACTACTTTCTACATTGTAGATACACACTGAAGACACCAAATATATGAAGCAAGATATATGGAATTATGTAGCATAATAAAAAAAATATAAATAATTAAGTAGCCACCCTTTGCTTTGTTGACAGCGCTGCAAACCCTTGTCCTTCTCTAAATGAGCTTCATGGTGTGGTCATCTGAAATGGTTTTCACTTCACAGGTCAGGGTTCATTTGTAAAAATTCTTCCTTCTTAATGGGGTTGGGACCCTCAGTTATGTTGAGCAGAAGTCAGATTGGTACACAGTTTACCACCCTATTTGCCAACTGTTAGAATTCATATTATCTCAAGAACCATTCAGCTCAGTAAAAAGATACGACCGTCCAACATTACGTCAAGACCTGAAGGACAGTCAACCTGGAAAACAGCAAAAAATGTTTTGTGTGTCCAAACATTTGACTGGTAGTGTATGTATTTACATTTGAACAGTATTGCAAAATTCAGCAAACAATTCAGTAAGTATAATTAGAGTGGTGCAGTGGTTAGCGTTGTTTCCACAAAGCAACAAGGTCCTGGGTTCGAGCCCTAGTTCGGCCATAGCTGCCTTTCTGAGTTTCCTCCAGGTTCTCCGGTTTCCTCCCATTGTCCAAAGGCTTTTGGTTTAGGTTGACCGGCTACTCTAAATTGCCCATAGGTGTGAATGGTTGTCAGGGTTTGTGTTTTCCTGTGATGGGTTGGCCCCTGGCCTGTAATCAACTGGGATGGACTCCAGCTTCCCCAATGGTTAATGAATGAATAGGCACAATCTAATTAAGGGTTCAAATAAGATCAATAGCTGGAAAGAAATTATCTTTAAATGTGTATAGATGTCTATACATTTCATATAAATAAATACACATAATATTCTAACTACATAATATTAACTACTTTTATTCCATTTTTATTCTAAATTTTTAAAAAATTTATATCACATTTATGTTTCAAATCACAGCATTATTTATTTATTTATTTTTTATCTCAGTTTAAATAGCAATATCACTTCAGATCAGCCTCTATTCCACTAAAGTAAACTATAAAATATGAAATAAATTCATTTAAACACAACAAAGTTCATTGCAAAAATTCAGTGCAAACTTTCAGCTTATGGCGGCTATATGATCACTGTCATGTTCTTTCTCGTTGTAGTGCTGTAGGATTGACTGAAGCCAGCATTGTCTCACCTGGCACTCGCAGTCCAGCTTTCTGTCTTACCATACGTCCTCCCGCTCATAATCTGCTAATAGAACTTGTGGATTATAAAGCAGAGTGCATATTAAGCAGGTCGCTCTTTTTCACTTCCCGTTTTGTAACAGACGTCCTCCTTCTGAACATGGAACGATGGCGCCTGTCGTTGGACGGGGAGAAATATGGAGATGGGGAAATATCCTGTGATGTACACAGGGAGGGAATCTCCATGTCTCTGTGTCTTTGATATGTATATTCCAAACTAGTTTCCAAATCGGATATTTTTCTGTTCCAAATGCCACTCAGCGCAGGCTGCCTGAGGCTTTTTATCAAGGATCTGTTGTGTATTCATGTCCCTTTTTAGCAGGACTGCTTCTGGAGGCCTCATCTAATAGAGCTTTGATATAGACTGGCGTTTTCCCTCTGAATTTTCTGGTGGGCGGCGTGTGTTGGTATTTCATAGTTTGGAGTGTGCACCCCAGATATGCGATTGGTCGCCCTGACAGCGTATACCTGTCTTTTCATGTTAAGCTCTTAAGATGATGGCTAAATCATGTTTTTTTTCCTCGTATCATGTATTTTATGTCTCTATTTTGAGGAATAGAGGAGTTTCCTGCTATGTTTCCATATACATATTTTAATATGTACACACACAATGTGATCCAACCAACCAAGAAATTAAGAACATTTGTAATTGATTTAAATATTCAAGGTGTATTTATTTTGTGTCAACAGCTGCCCTTTGAAGAAAGCAAACAGATTAATAAGAATATACATTAGCCTGCTTTTATTTATGGTCACTCTGATGAAACAAACCAACAATAAGCTTGTTGTCTTACATTCTGTGAGAGACAGAATGTAAAAAATCCAAGAAGTCAAATTGTATGATTTTTAAAGAATTTATTTGTATATAACAAAAGTTCACCTCAATACTTAGTAATGAAACCTTGGTAGGCCAAACATTTCCTGTAGCTCTTCACCAGGTTTGTACACACTGTAGCTCGTATTTTGGCCCATACTTCCATGCAGATCTTCTCAGGAGCTGTGATGTTTTGGGGCTGTTGCTGGGCAACACAGACTTTCAACTCCCTCTACAGATTCTTTTTTGAATTGAGGTCCGGAAACTGCCTAGGCCACTCCAGAACCTTGAAATGCTTTTTACGTAGCCACTCCTTCATGGGGTGGAGGGAAGAATGCATTCCACTAAATACCAGCAAATTCTGGAAGCAAACATCACATCATCTGTAAAAAAGCTCAAGTTGAAAAGAGGATGAGCTTCTACAACAGAACAATGATCCTAAACAAACAAAATCCTTCATGGACGAGCTCAAGAGCTGAAGGTTTTGGAACGGCCATCACAGTTCCCTGATTTAAACATCATTGAAAATTTGGGGGTAGATCTTAAAAGAGATGTGCATGCAAGACGACCAAAGAATATTACAGAACTAGAACCTTTTGCAGGAAGAATGAGAGAAAATCCCAAGTACAAGAACTGAAAGACTTTTAGCTCTAAAAAGAATTTGCAAGCTGTGAGATCTGCCAGAGGAGGTGCTACTAAGTGCTGATTATGTAGGGTGCCCAAACTTTTGCACAGTGCCATATATATGTTTTTATTTGTATTTTTGTTCAATTTATGTAAAAAAAAATCAAAAAAACAAAAAAACCAAAAAGGTTTGCTGAAAATATTGTGTTTTTTCCCCCATGTCCTAGAGAGACTGTGTTAATATCTTTTAAATTACAAAAATTATTTATCAAGGGGTCAAATTTCAAATTCAAAACTTTGACGTAATGTTTAATCTTGGGCTCTGTTTTATGATTTTTTTCTAAATGGCATTTTTAAAAAAAAATCTAGATGTTGTAGATATAAATGTTCTAGATGTTGATATACAGTAAATTTTTAGAAGACGGATTGGTAAGGTAATACTATTTTGACTGTTTTTTTTAATAGAACAGCTACAACTACAACTACAGCAGCATTTTATTGTCTCAATTCTTTTCAGACACTCTTCATGTAGTATGACTAGCGTGCCGTTAAAATAAGTACACTTCTGTTGTGTATTCCTCAATGATTGACATGAGTTTTTTTATTGTTATTAATTAGGTCATGGATACTTTAAATAATACTGGTTATCTGAAACAAGTAGAGAAAGTCTAAGTGATAGATATGCTGACGTGAGTATAAAGTATGTGTCAAAAGTAAATGCAATTAATTGTGTAATTATGTAAATACCAATACCTGAGTAATTAATTACATTTGCCAATCACAATGAATAACTTTCAGCTTTGAAGAACTAAAGTGAAATTCTCCAAAATTTCAGACGAATGACATCATTATGTTGTAAAAAGAGTAATATAAAGTTATTCTATGTGAAAATGCTTAGCTCTACAGAAACATACACAGCTACGCAATAAAAACCAGATGTCCAAAACCTCAAAATAGCTCTATAATAGTTATTACAGACATGTTATATATATATATTCTATAAATATGATGTCATTGTAAAGATGTAAATGCAGGACATCCTAAAAAAAGATAGCATCCAAATACTTTTTTAGTGTTTTATCATTTTCAGCATTGTGCCGACACATGTGCAGTAGAATGAGAATATTTTGAATAGGAAATAAAATGTCCATGTATTTCATATTAGCTATATTTAAGCCCGTTGTTTCTTTTCTATAATGTTCAATTTCCCAAATTCAGACCACCCCCGAGTTTATACCCTAAAGCTATGCAGTAGGATAGAACTATTGAAAATTCTCTAATTTTACTGTAAATTTAAGAACACCCCTTTTAACAGCCTACAAACTGACTTAGTGACCGTAGACCTATTGAGCAGCAACGGATCTGACCCCCATATTCTATAGGGCGCTAAAAGATTATCCTTCAGATAAATGCAGAACTCTAAATCGTGCAAGTCTAGCACACGTGCCTCTGGCGGTCTGTCAAGACTGATGATGTTCCTGGACACTGAAATCTATTCTTGCTCTTCCTCGAGTTCCATCAATTTCATCAGTAGACTTATTGCTGACTTTCCTTTTAGCGAAAGAAGTTCTTAGTGTAATCATGGGACCCATATACGCCACAATCAGTCATGAACTTCGGTACATTTATGAGATTTTCTTTTCATCCCTTCTTATTTAACACCTCCCGTGCTACCACTTATTCTACTTATTGTACATACAGTTGATCTTTAACATCTTACTTACAGTGTTCTTCTTTAAGTTCATTCAACACACTGGAATATTGTGCCCAACATACGACCAAGACTCAAACAAACAGTGTCATCTACATAGTAAAGGGGTTATATTATACGTTTTTCTGAAGCTACATTGAAATTTCCTTCAGGATTAATTAAGTATCCATCTATCCACCTGTCCACCATCTATCCATCCATCCATCCATCCATCCATCCATCCATCCATCCATGCATTCATCCATCCATTCCATATGCATTCCAGCAGTGTTGTACTTTATTAGTATGAATGTAAGAGAATGTAAGAGCTTAATATCCAGGGAAAGTATTTTGATTCTTTCATCCATCCATCCATCCATCCATCCATCCATCCATCCATCCATCCATCCATCCATCCATCCATCCATCCATCCA
>JBBIGC010000041.1:6101602-6125194 GCA_037576955.1 Lepidarchus adonis
GTTTTTAGTCCCAAATAGAGGAGATTACACAGAAAAATAAATTGTAAGACTTTTCTCTTTGGTGCTCAGGTAAAGTGAAAAAAATTTACAGAAAGCCTCCAAAAGCTCACTCACGTCATCCTCTGCTTCCGCCTCATCTTTCTAAACGCGCGCTGAACTAAGCGGTAAATGCAGCAACGCCAACGTCTCGCGATACTCGCCAAAGTCTCGCGAGACTTCAGATCAAGTCACATAAACAAATTATTCTTTTACATATCTAATATTTATTACATTTGCTCAGTAACGAAGGAACGCCATCAAATGTAGCGAAGTAAAGTTTTTTTACTAAAAATGTACTTGAGTAAAAGTAAATTTCTTTAAGTTTACTCTAAAAGTACTAGTTACCCCAAAAATTGACTCAAGTAAATGTAACGAAGTAAATGTAATTCGTTACTACCCACCTCTGGTACTGTCACACTACAATGGTCCCTGGGTGCTGTTGATACAGTTAGCTAATAAGCTAAAAGCAAATAAGCTACCTTACAAAAGCTCTTAGTTAAGTTAAAAAAATGGCTCTAAACAGACCAATAAGTGAATTCAGGCCTGAGAAACATGTAGAAAGTGTGCAGATGCCAGATTAAAGTGTATAAACATTGCTGCTGCCTATTTTAAACATTCTGTGTGAAATATTAGCCATGTACACAACATTTCTTAATGCTACACACAGACAAATTTACAGAGAACTGTAGGCTTCATTCAGCAAATATCTGAAAGGTAATGAATAATTTAGTCATATTACAACGTTCTCTGTCTTCTGGTATGCAGTCGTTATGCTAGCTGTGGCTAGCTTATGTCATTTCACTATTCCCACAGCATTAGCACCCCTGAGGAACTGTGGTTCTTGGGGGAGTGTTCCAGCTGGTAACTCCTCTTACTGAGTCCCTAGAACCAAATGGTTTCTTCATCTGGGTAAATGGTTCTTCCCTATGGTGGAAAAATTGCAAATGGCAGGTCAAACAATAGTTTTAATGCCTCACTATTAATTTTTGAGCACTGTTTTAAAAGCCAGCTGCCTTTCTGAGTATTAGAACATTTAATGATGAGCTGAACAATAAATCTTCTAACATTTATATATATATATATATATGTTATGTAATTTATATATTAGCATTTTTAATTAAAATAATGACTTCATTTTACAGCTTAATTAGTCTTTTCAGAAAGTTATGAGGCCTTCTTACAACAGTAATGGCATGTAACATGAAGTGAAGTATTTTTGGCACCGCAGAGCCAATATAGGGGCAACATATGGAGCAACAGAGACGTACGTGTTAATTGCCAAATTGTATTTTTGGTTTATAGCAGATTGGCAGAATTCTTACAGTGAAAGTGACAATTTGTGATTGCGAACCCACTCAGTCACACAAAGTGCATGACAACAAAATGTAACTTCTGCATTTAACTCATCACATGTGCAGATGTGAAGCAGCAGGCAGCTAATAACCTCAGTGTAACAGGATGGTACTTTGCTCAAGTGTATCTGAGTGGTGCCTGGCCTGGGACTTGAATCTGCAACCTTCCGATCACAAGAGTAAGGTCCTAATCAGAAGACCTACACTGTCCATAATTTCAATTAAATTGCTCAGAAATTTAAACTTTTCTTTATTTTTTATTTTTTGGATCATAGTTTATTGTTGCTTTAAAGTGCCTCAGTAATGCATTATATTCACCTTTAACATAATTCAGGATATCTGTAGTGCAGCTAAAGAGGTGTGTGTGTGTGCGCGCGTGTGTGTGTGTGCTATATGTGAGAGACACACACAGACAGGTATTTGTCATAACCATTAGTGAGCGATTAGGCAGCAGCTTCCTTTGCTGTTTTTATCACATCTTGTCTGTGGATTACAGAATTAAAACGCTGCCTGTCAGAGAGAGAGAGAGAGAGAGAGAGAGAGAGAGAGAGAGAGAGAGAGAGAGAGAGAGAGACACTTCCCGTGATAATACCCATTGTGCCACCAGGCTTCCTTTCGCACTTCTTTGTGTGATGACATTTGCTTATTACTGGTAATGAGGTGGTGTCCTCTACACTGATAGCGCTGTTTGTAAGTGGTGTCAGGTCAAGGAAGTGTGTTAGTAAGGTGTGTTCACTGTGTTCTTAGAAAAAAAAATCCTCATTTACCTTTAGCATCCAATGTCAATGACAAATTCAAAGCACTTTGTGAACGCTAACCCCACGCCCCAATACAGAAGAATACATTGTGTTACCACTTTATTTCAAACAGGTGCTTTGTACCAAAGGTGTGATGATACAGCATATTCAGAGTTAAGGTCAACATCACCATTTTCTTTCACATCCCAGTGGTGTTGTGTGATGGGGAACTCATTTTACTTGAAGATACACATTTTTTTTGCAACCAGATGAAGGCACAGTACCATATCCTGATGCCAAACAGTGACCTTTGTGCAAAACGGAGTTAGTAACAATACAAAAGCCTTGGTTTAGTTGGGGGCAGCCGTGGCCTAATGGTTAGAGATAATATAGATAATAGATAATAAACCCAACCCACAGATTACAGAAACACCCTGGACTTACTCATAACTGACCCCACATGTAGAAACACAACATTACAGTCTGATCTGCAGGCTGGCGTTCAAAAGAGACAAAATACAAGGAAGTGTAACATCATACTGAAGTCAAACAGCCGCTTCAAAGAGCTTAAGTCACTCAGAGCGCTTTCATTTTCCCAAGATTTGATCACCTGTGTGGAGAAGGCCTAAATGTGAACAAACAGAAAAGTCATGTTCTATATAATAAATACGGGTCTTATTCCTAATAGGTTATACGTTAACCAATGATGTGTTACTATGTTCTTCTGGAGAAGTTCATGGCGAACAAGAACAGTGTTATAAAGTTTTGGTTCATTATACCAATTTAACATCAATAGCAGCGTCATTGCCAGCATGGTGGTGCAGTTGTTTGTGCTGTCACCTCACAGCAAGAAGGTCCTGGGTTCATTGCTTTGTTTTTTGCAAGCTCTCCCTATGTTTGCTTGGATTTCATCCGGTTACTCTGGTTTCCTCCCACTGTTCAAAGGCTTGTGGAGTGTGTTTGTGTGTCTGTAAGTAAACGATTGTTTGTCTTAGTGTTGATCTTCCATTCTGGCCTATCCTGCCATTTGCCCATAGTCATCTGGGATCGGCTCCAGCTTCCCCCATGACCCGAAATGAATAAGCGTTTGGATAATGAATGAATTAGAACTTTAAAAACCCTCCGTGCCCAGGTGAACAGCCTGTGTGATGCTGGTATAAGCGGATCAGGTGCATTATCACACATCAGTGTTGCTCGGTTACAATCCACCAGCCTAATACACCTGGCAAGAGTGGATCTGTGCATTTTCAGTATTAAAAAAATCAGTTGTAGTCTAACTATACCTATAGGGGGCGCCAACACAAACAGCCTCTAGGCGAATACGGCTTTACGTTTTGTTATAACAATAAAATCTAAAACCCAGCTGCTATTTTCTCAATGGGTGTTAACTTCTCTGCATTCACTTCAGTCATGAATGATATCAAATGGACAAATGTATATTTTATTTGGTTATCGTTGTGTTTTTATCGATTACAGTGATACAAAGACCACCAGAGTAGAGTTCAGAGTTCTAGCATGAGGTTTTCTCTCGTTCTCTTCATATCAGACCTTGCGCCTCTAAACAGTCTGGATTAGTTACCCTCTTGCACAACACACCAGACACTTATTCCTCCTGAAGTGTATGAATATTAATGCATTTACATTTGAAATGTTTTCCTTTTCCTCAAATGAAAGCATTTCTTCTTTATTTCTCCTCTCTCGCTCGCCTCCAAAGCAATCCATCAAGCTGTCAGAAGTCAAAAGAGCATGTGACCTATAGACTGTCAAATGGCTTAGTTCATATTCTGTTTGATTTGGGATGTGTCTCCCTCACACACACACATGAACGCACATACACCCTGCCTTTATTATTCAAAATCCGCCTCAGGTAAACCTCCTCATGGGCTTATGAAGGCAGTGTGATTGTGAAACAGCTGAATCGACACATGCTTTTGTTCACTAAAGCTTTGGGTAATGCGCTGTAAGACGATGCTGTAAGTCGGAGAAAAGTGCATCACTTAAGTAATAATGAGGGAACATTGGATAAAAAAGAAGCTTTCCCTGACTTGGGTTTGCCAAGAAAGATTGAACATTTATAGTGGGAAATTGTGATTGCTCATGATTTGCAGCTAACTGAACTGCCCCAATAGACCAGGTCCCTTTCTTTATGAGCAAAACCTGAAACTAAAAAACATAGTTCAATTATGCTTAACATCACTGGTATAATTTCACCCAAACATCATTAATACTTTGTGCAAACCAATTTCCAAAAATGTTGGGACACTGTGTAAAATGTAAATGAAAACGCAATCTCATAAACACATTTTTATTCAGAATAGAACATAAAAAACATATCAAATCTTGAAAGTGAGAAATATTATTTCAAAAAAGTTGTTACTATAGTGTAGCACCCTGTTTTCTATTTACAACAGTTAACTTTCTAGGAACTGAAAAGACCAGGTGTTGGACTTTAAGAAGAAGACTGTTGTCTCGTTCTTGTCTAATGTAGGATTTTTCACTTTGATGAACATCAATAACTCACTAAAATGTTCTGTTTCCTATTATTTTGCATGAGCATACCCACCTATACCTAAAAAAAACGCTGTGAAAAATGTAAGAAAAAACAATGCAATAATTTATTTAAATTAGAACATATCAAATCTTGTAAAAGGGATACATATTACTATTACATAGAAAATATTACCCAATTTTAAATATAATGGCAGCAACACATGTCAAAAAAGTTGACACAGGGCCAAGTCTAACACCCTTTTTATTTAACAATAGTTCTTAAACATTTAGGAACTGAGGAGACCAGTTGCCTGACTTTTGGGCAAGGAATGTTGTCCCATTCTTGTCTGATATAAGATTATTCAGATTAATGAACATCAATAATGCACTAATATGTTTTGTTTCAGGATGTTCCCATTACTTTGCAAGCACATACCCACCCAACAAATGCGGTGGGCCTTTTCCACTTATGCTGTACCTTTATGCGTAGGACTTTGTGACTGTTCCTTTGTGACCTCTCACAATGTTTCCCATTCATTTTTCAACTCTGTAATGTTTGAACCTACAGTATACATGATTTGCTCACAAAGGTATTTTATTGTAATGACTGATGGAAGTCTAGAATGTCATTGCTGTGGAAACTAGACTTTGTATTTCCATTTGTCATGTTTTGCAGAAGTTTTTAATGTCAAAGATGAAAAAAGATGAAAAGTTGCCATTTTGGAAATACACGGTTTTGTAAAGTGACGATTTGTCATAGTGAACACACCCCATCACAGAAAGCCCTACAACAAAATGTCTCCATCCACACATGGAGTACCATACAGTCATCAATAGTACGTAGTGAGCAATGTAGTGGGTCACCTTGCTCATGGCTACGTCAGTGGTGCAACCCTCCAATCACAAACCATTTACACTCCCTGTAAAAATCACTGAGATTCATCTCAAGCAGTTTCTCTTGGAATTTCTACCTGAAAACCTTGTCTGGAGTCTTGGATTTGGAGGTTGAAATAAAGTGTATTTGTTAGCGTTGGTATCGCAATCTGTTCTCCCTCTCGTGTCTGCTGAGGTTATAAATGACACTCACACATCCAAAGACAAGTCTATTATTCCTCTAGCTGCGTCCCATTCATTACTGTCAGTGAAACTGATGTATGCCTGTCAACAAATCGTTAACTAAATTTGTCATGAAAAAAAGAAAACACGATTTTATTACCTCATTTTTGAATGAACTTGAGCAGTTCACTATATAAGCCAATAATAAGCCTTCTTACAGGAGTCTGCCATTCAGTTTGTACAGAGTGATATATATTTGATCAGATTATGTAGTTGTTTATGCACTTTGCAAAATAAATAGTTTTTTTTGTTGTTGTTGTTTTTGCGACTCTAAGGCCTTGTCCACAAGGAGCTTTCAAATCATGAATAAATGACTACACTCTGAGCGACCTAGACATGTAAGTTATGATGTGTAGTGGTGCGTGATTGATTTCAATATGATATTACCTTTGCATATGCTTCTGTTGAATGCCATCCTGTATCTCTAACTGTAATGTTGTGTGTTTACCTGTAGAGGCAGTAGTGAGTCAGTAGAGACTGTAATGCTACGTGTTTACCTGTGGGGGCAGTAATGAGTTAGTGCCCACTGTAATGTTGTGCATTTACCTGTAAGTACAGTGATGAGTCAGTCCAGACTATAATGTTGTGTGTTTACCTGTGGGGGCAGTAGTGAGTCAGTCCAGACTGCAATGTCATGTGTTTACCTGTGGGGCAGTAGTGAGTCAGTCCAGACTGTAATGTTGTGTGTTTACCTGTGGGGGCAGTAGTGAGTCAGTCCAGACTGTAATGTTGTGTGTTTACCTGTGGGGCAGTAGTGAGTTAGTCCAGACTGCAATGTCACGTGTTTACCTGTGGGGCAGTAGTGAGTCAGTAGAGACTGTAATGTTGCATGTTGACCTGTGGGTGCAGTAGTGAGTCAGCCCAGACTGTAATGTTGTGCGTTTACCTGTGGGGGCAGTAATGAGTCCATCCGGAGTGTTTCTGTAACCTGTGGGGTTTATGGATCAGTTTTTTATTAGAGCTTGACGTCCTTATGTTAAAGATCCTTTTGATATAATTACATATCAAAGAAAACATAGCAGAGAAAACCTTGCCCCCTACTGGGTTCACCCTCTGACTGCTCAATGTGTTCTCCAAACATTGTTGGCTGCCAGTTTTGAGTTTTGATTGCCTGCTGCAGCTGGTATTATGCTCATTTTCTTTAAACCAACCTTTGGCAAAACACCTAGTAATCATGGGTCATTTCCAGTGCTCCAAAATATTTAATTAACTGCATGTAAACGAAATAAAGATGTTTCCTTTGGGTTTATTAGGATTTTGGCATGTTTTTTTGACACCATCTGAACGCACATTCAACTAAATGCAACAGTCTTAATGAACAATCTGATTCACTCAGATTCACAGCAAGCGAAAAATGCATTTAATCCACGATTACCTGATAAAAATGCTTTATTCAGACGCCAATCAGAAGACAGCAGGTAATTTAGAACTCACTGTTGGAGCTCATGCAATTTAACCTTAAAATTTTATGACTGAAAGAAATACTCCAGAATGATAAAATCTTATTCATTAAATGCTTTTTTTTTGAAGAAATAAGGTTATGCTGTGATGTCTCACCCTGAACGACTCACAAGCTCAATGTAACAAAAATTAAAAGAAAGACGTCTGTCAATATTTCTCAACTATTGTCTATATTCCTCCACCAGCCATAGCGCATGTTTAAGAATAAATATAAACTATATTAGACACAATATAATTTTGTATAAAATAAGCCATTTGAACCCAATTACAGTGGAACTGGTGATGTATGGAACTGTGTTGTGAAGAATCGTAATCAAACGCAATCCTGATGACGTAACTGAGTTCTTTTACTTCATGTAAGTCCTGCAGACACAAGTCAGACGTTCTCACAATCTGTATTCAGCTTGACTGACCTACTCTCACAGTTCTCTCTCTCTCTCACACACACACACACACACACACACACACAAACATTGCTTTGGTTTTGCATAGTAACTGATCCATTCTGCCTCTCTTATGACTGTCAAAATATTTGAGCACGATGGGTGTTTCGGAGAAGCACTAAGTGCGGCCCAGTAATCTCCCACTTGACTCTCCGTCAGCCTCAAAGTAAAACCTATCCCAGTCTGGCCTGCACATCTGGAGGATGTGATTCAGTGGGAAAAGTCTTTAAGCCCGTCTGATTAAAATCGCACACTTCCCCTTCGCTCTGTGACACTGGAGAGAGAGAAAAAAATCACTTAAATACAAGCCGGTATGGAAAAACCTTTGCTACGATAATTGAACGTTAATTTGGACGAAGGAGAGAGATTAGAGTTGCAAAACGTACAACTAGCCCAAATAAGTTGCCATGTTTTTTAAACGGTGACGTCTCATTAAGGTAGCCGTCAGCCATTGGCTAGTTTTTGTCTGTCAGTCCATGTATATTTTTGTCATTATTTGTGGACGATTGTGTTATTGTTCATCTTGACCCGTAGCCTTTGGAACCGTCCTGTATTTGAAAGCATGAGTGGTAGCCGAGAGTGGCTCTAGCAATAGAAGCCTCGCAGGAAGCTTGCTTACATTAGGAGGAAGCTTTTGGCTCTTAGATCAAACTTCGTGAGCGGAGTGAAGTGCCCTGCTTTTCCCATAGACTCGCAGATCCTCCGCAAATCCCCCATCATTAGAACAGATGTTTGGATTAGACCTCTGTAAACTATGACAGAATTTCAATTTGGACTATCTTTTTTATGATCCTCAGCGGGTAACATTACTCAACACGACATGGAAAGCCATTGCTACACAATATGGGTAGGCTAATGTGTCTATGTGTGTGTGTGTTAATAGCAATATTTTCTCTGTACACACTCACAGTACTTACCATTCCCTGCATGATGAAAAGTGGAGAGGAAAGGGGCATAATTTACCATGGAGAACACTATTCACTAAATCCTCCAGTAAGGAAGAACGTGCAGTGCTTTTGCCTTCTATTTTTGGTAATAGAAAGACTGCCATAAAGCCATTAGAGCAGGTTTCCCAAGTCTGTGACAGCTTGCATAACAGTGCTGTCACAACATTGCTGGATGTTATTACAGAAAGGTGCAGGTTCATCATCACTGTCAATTACCGCTTCTGAACACTGTCAGTTAAATTTTAGAGATATTATCCGCATGTGCCAGAGATAACTCAGTGTGGCATTTACAAAACCGCCATTTTCACTATGTGTATAGAACATTCCACTGGCCTTCTTTAATCTTATCTTAGACACTCTCATAAATAAGAAAAATGGTAGTAATCTGTCACTTGGGTGCTACCCTTCATGTGACTAAGGTGATACCCCCAAGGTTTTCAGTATTTTTAGCTTTAATGTGACTAAGGCCTTTGGTATATTTTGTTAAGGTACATATTTGTACCACTTTTCGCAAAGATATATATAGCCTTGTAAAAAATACAAATTTACATTTTCCTCTCAATATTGTGATTGTCGTGCACATTTAAAACTCTTTTCGTAACAAAATTGTACCTTAAGTCCTTTCCTTTACATTTAAATTTGGTGAACCAAAAATGCAAACCAAAATGTGCATGATACATTCAGAAACTTTGATGGTGTCTCATGTATCTTGCCCCCGGTGTACCATCATGCGTGCAAGTCTATGATGTGGTCAGTGAAATATATCTGCATGTGGCTGGAGCTTTTTGTTCAGTATGTTGCTAATTCTTCTGTTTCTTTATAGACAGGTCACCATGCAACCCTTATTGTTGGATGCCGTGCTCTTTCCTTACATGATGATGTCATATAAGGTTTAAGTTTTATAGTATGCCATTCACATCCCATTTCATAAATTCCATATTTATAAATTAAACATTAACAACAACAATAAACTGGCTGTTTTGAATGAACTGTTTTTGTGATGTCACAACATCCAGTGCATTTACATATACTGTCTATCCACAAGTGTGAGGACACCTAATCATCACGTGTGTATGAGCTTGATGGATATCCCATTCCAAAACCATGTATTTCCCCAACTTCTCCAAAGGTTTTCCAGTTAGTTTTTAGGCAGATAGTAAAGTGTTATTTATCACTGCAGAGAACATCTAGCTTAGCCATCTTTTGACATTGCACATAGTGATCTTAGGCTCATTTGTGCAGCTCGGCCATGGGAACCCATTTACTAAAGTTCTTGATGTTTTCATGCTGATGTTGCTTCCAGGAACAGTCTGGAGCTCTGTGAAAGCAACAGAGGATACAATATCTTCTTGTTTCACACTCAGTGGCTCCATTCTGAGAATATGATAGAAGCACAGATCCAGGAGTATGACCAGTCTACTGCCAGTGTTTGTCTGTGGAGATACTTGGCTTGGGATTTTGCCAGTTTGCTATAGGTATGGCAAAGAAAAAATTGTCCAAACTCAGTAATTGGGGTGTCTACACATTTTTGGGTGTTTATGTATTTGGTCTACAGCTGTTTAGCCTGCTGAGTTTTAAAGGCTAAGTTAAAAACCTGTTTAGGGACAAAGGGATTTTGGAAAACGACCATGTTAAAATGAAATATGACTGCTTTTGCTACGTTGAACCACACAAATGTCATAAATGGACCTCAGGGGAAAAAGCAAACATAGGCGTAGGATGTTTGCCTTTAAAGGAAAAGGGTGTATTAAACAGGAAGTAGCCACTTTTTTGCACCAACCCCGAAGAGTTAAACAGCAATAAAACATACATTAGTTAAGAAACCCCAAGCTATCATCCATTCCATTAGCATCTCTAAACACTCACTTGGGATTCATATATTCCAATTGGCCTGGCATGGACTACGTGCTGACTGACCACATAAGCCCAGTGCTATATCTCTGTTAGCGTAAGCCTCTCTTTCTTGCCATCCTGGAAGAGTGGAGTGGACAGAGGAGGGAGGATCAACATCACCCATGATGAATGCCTTTCGACGGAAGAGTCGTACGGAATGTCCTTGACTTTAATCAAAACTATTTGTTTTTCCCCCACTCGCTCTTACTCTCTGGCATTCTCTCTCTTCTTTCTTGTTCTTTTTTTCTCCTGGGCGGGGGGTGTGCTACTAGGCCTGGCGTCTCTTCGCTCATGTCCACTGATAGCCTGACATTAATGACATCATTCATCAGGGAAAAAGGCGTTGGGGCTGTGCTAGAATCTCCCTGGGCGTTTAGGAGTGATTTTGCGTTTTGTTGGGAAGTGTTGTTTTCTGATATGGAGTTTTTCCATAGACTTTTTAAAAGCATTGAAACAATGCTGTTTCTTGTTCAGCTGTCTAAATTAGCGTCAAAATATGTGAACACATACTAAATTACATTGAGCACAGGGCCTGTTTTTGCTGAAAAGTTGACCATCTCTTGGGCTTTCAATGAAGGTTCCATTGTATCATGCGCTATTCATGTGTTTTAATGGGCGTGAGGTCTTATCATTAAAAACTTTTCCATTTCATTGCCACCGAAAGTACCGCAGGCCAACAAAAACAGCAGAACAGCACCCAGATGACAAAGGTAAGCCAGAAAATGTCTGACCTATATGTGATCTCATCTCCTCTTCAAGGTCAGTATTTACACAAGGCAAGTTTGCTATTAAGAATTCAAGCGGCACAGAAGGCGGTGCCATTGTGTGTGTTGCCATGTGTGTCATCGGTGTAACCTTGATGAGCATGTACACTCTGTCACTTAGATACCACTACAGTACCACAGAAATGAGAATCAGATTCAGGGCATTATTCATTCCTCTCGACGATACACAATTTAATCCAGCGCAACTGCACAAGCGGGTCAGTGTCTAAACAGAGCAAGTCATGATTGATGTGACGGAGAAGCTGAGATAACTGTTTATCAGCCCCAAACTATGGGAAGACTGTTTCAACCAGGCCAAAACATCTCCAAACACTCATCCATTTTTCCCCCTCATCTTCATCTCGGAGTTTCCACAGACGGGAAAGCACAACAAACCGAGAGATTCCCACGTTTGTCAAAATGAACTTCCACAGGCTGCATTCTTAGGCAGCAGTAAATGTGTATGAGGTTGTCATTTTTCACTCCTGCCAGTTTAATTTGGCCGCCTGCTGCTCTTAAACAACTGGCAAGCTACACTGTTCGATGTTTTAAGCTGAATATAAACACAACTCCTCCAATCTACCCACCCATTAGAGAGCAGTGATGGGACATATCATCTAACCTTCTGTGATATCAACCAATGGCCATCAACCATTTTTTATTGTGAAAGCAGCTCTTCCAGGCCAACATTACAATGTGATATGATGCGACTTATCATCAAAAGCTGACTTTACTTGGAGAAAACTTCAAGCAACTTCACTAGAATTGCATTATTAAAAGGCTTGAGAAAACTACAGTCGTAGTTTTGACATTGTGAAACTAGATTTATGAATACCCATCGCACCAGGGGGTTCTTTTGTGGGCAAAAACCCTACTAATCAGCCATCGTACCACATTAAACCCACTTTGTACATGCTTTTGTCAAAAACACTCAAACTGGAAGTAAAACTGTGGAACTGTGTGCACGTGAACTTTAAGCACAGGCATAAATAACTACTTCAATTAATATAGGATGCTGACTGGCACTATATAAGTTAGGTATGTGGGGTTTACTACGGCATTTAAATTAGTAGACCCCTCTATGGTTTTTGAGTGAAGCATGATTTACTGGATCTGTGAAACACTCCAATGAAATTACATGCTAATGTGGCTAATAAGCCAATATTCTATTAAATTTTCCTTTGATGATGTAATTCCTTAGTACTGACTATGAGGAAGGTGCCATATCACAACGCTCCTACCTGTGGGTTTGGTGACCTTGATCATATATGAGCTGAATGATTATCAAAGATTTCCTTTTGACAGCTAGCTTCTTCCTTACCTTCCTTATCATAAGTCTAAGAGAAATCCTGCAATGCCTACCTGTCTAGGGACAATTAGTTGTTGTCTTATGAATTGTCCATGTTATCAGAGCTAACCACTTTTGTTTGTGAATTGAAAGTGACTCATTATGAACACACTCATCATGCACAAAGTGAACCGCAATGAAATGTGACATCTGCATTTAACCCACACATGAAGCAGCGGGCAGCTTTCCACAGGGCATGGGGAGCAGTGTAGTGGGGATTGTACCTTCTGATTCCAGGGGCAAGGCCCTAACTACTGGTATACCACTGCACCTAGTGCTTTGTTAGCTTCCTGTATGATGATCTACATAGCTAGTTCATGCTCCTGTCTTGACAAAAATAAGACAAAGTTGCAAATATAGATAAAAATATTACCATTTAAAAATATTTTAAAATAATTTTACAGTAAGAGTATTATTTTGCTTACAGGATTTCATAATTGGTTAGTTTTTTAATAAATTCAGTTTAAATTAGATGTTTTATGTTAAGTCTTATTGTGTTTCCGCTTGTGAAATGTTGGTTCCTAGGGATGGACTGTTGAGAGGGGATGTTGAAAAGTGGGAACTTGTGGAGGAGAGAGCTTCACATCAAAAAGGGAGGTTACAATACCAATTAGCGGCTAAGTTGGCTAACAATTAGACTCCAAAAACAATTGTGTGGCATTGACTACTTTGTGATTGCTTTACGCAGTTGTCAAGTTGCAAGAAAACGTTGCATAAACCTACATTAAGTACAGTTCCGTAATATCACCAAGTACTTTTGTGAAAGTTCCTGTTCCAGCAACCTCGGTGCTAAACCCAGGACTAGCATCTGATATTAAACAACAGCAGACAACATCTCACACACATGCTGTGTGTTTCCCAATCCTGTCTGCGCTTGGCATCTCCTCCCCATCTAAACTCTGTCGAAGTGTCAAAGACCATGTCAGGTACAAGAAACTACCTGAGGGAGGGCAAGGTGTGCAGACGGATAGAGAAGATGCGATGCTGTGTGCTTCCCTTGAACAGACACTCGCGGCACCGGGGGTTAGCCTGTCCTCACTTGACAAACAAATGACAGGAAATGACAAGCTTTGAGAAAGCACCCTGGCCCGACCTGATGGTAATCGGAGCACTGGATTTGTGGAGCTGGCAGCCCCCGCTATCACCCATCTCCCAGCACTAGAGGCAACTCATATGTAGAGAGCGCTTTGCATCCTTGTCATTTTGAACAAACAGCATCTCCAAATACCAGATAGGACTGCACGCGCCGCTGTCAGCTGTGTCCGATCTGATCTGTCCGTCAATCTGCGTTGTGTGTGCAGACATACGGGTGCGTGTGTATGTGCGAAGGGTGTCGGGGTTTGTAAAAGAGAGTTGGGATGGGGGGGCGGAGCTGTCAGGGGTGAACAATGAGAAAATCATTGATGTTATGCATGCCCACCTGTTCATAATCTAATCAATCACTGGATGCATAATGCAATGAGACTGTTTATTTATTGCGACACCTGCAAGCCAGCCGAGCCCCCTGTCTGACTCTGACATCTGATTTCACCCGCTCTAAATAGAATTCCAGCTCAGAATATGGAGGCCTTTCGATATTCAGTTCGTACCGGTGTTGTTTGTGCTTGGGGTAAGTTGATGGATAATGCTTTAATAGTAGCAAGACCTCTTGACTCTAACTTGCTTCGAGTTAATTTGGCTATAAAAGCAGGTTAATCAGAGATATACAGCATTATTGGCATCGTTTGGTGTCTTTAACTGTTGTTTTTTTTTCAAAAATGGAAGTTTTTTTCATTTATTTATCGATTTGTAACTTTTTGACCCGATATGAAAATGCAGTTCCCATTTACATTGTGTTTCTAGCGTAAGCAATTTCCTCTTTTCTGATTCTGATTCAGATAATAATGTTACAAAATTGGTTTGCAATTATTTGGAATAAATCGCATTACTTACATTACAAAAAATTTCCCTTCAGTATTAAAGATTTTGCAGTGACGTGTTGTCCTGGTGCTAAGAGCATCATTTAAAAAGGCAATACAACAAATTGTTTACCAGTATAAACAGTCATGACCCATCATAAAAGCATTCTCATCAACAGCAATCATGTAATGTCTATTATGAGTATGTGCATGTGTGCGTATGTCTTTCTGCATGTCTTGGTTTGCCTCTCACTAATTCAATCAGGTCCTCCCCTCGCCTTGCTTCTTTTATTCCAATTCGATTAGCAGAGCTAAAGCCATCAACCCCCCTCCCCCAACGACAAAACGAATGCTCGTATTAATCCGGCAATTTCCATTTAAAATGCGGCGCATCGACTTGATTAATAAGTGGGCCGATACTGAATAATTACCCCTGGAACACAGAAAGGGTGGTCAGCTATAGGCAAGAGCACAGCTGGGTTTGCTTACAGATGCCCTGTGGGATCTCAGAGGGGTCAAGCCAAAGCAATGGCCATGACTGAGGTGATGAATCAGTTAGCCGATCTCTTCGACAATTAACAAGCCGCGGCCCTTCTATTAATTTGCGGCCCCTGGAGTGGTGGTTGGTCAGATGTGTCAGGGTCAAGGGTTAGAGGTCGAGAGCAAGGGTCGGGGTCAAGCCTGCTGCACTGCTTCGGCGAAATCAAGAGAAGAAAATAAACGAGAGGTGGCAAATGAAATTGAAATGCTTTATTCAATCGCCTCCTGCCTCCACAAATGGGGCCGGCCTTAAGTAATGCTGGGATATGATGAGGGGTGATTATACGTAGAATAGGATTTGTTGATGGTACTTTAAATTAGTGGTGGCCAATCGGGTTGTGCTTTGTTTGAGCATTCGATGAAGGAGAATCGATGTGAAGACCAAATTGGGAGAAGGGGGGGCACAAACAATAAGGCATCTCTTAGTGGAGGGATTATCGGTTAACATTTATTGGGTGGATGTATTGTAATGCCAGAGCCACCAGGTGTAATATTAAAGTGAGCAATCCATCGCCATCCATTACAAGTGTCCCATTGATCTTGTGCCCATCGACTTTTCCCTTACCAAGGAATGTTTCACTCTCTGTGCTTTATTGAATCGTTCCTGGCTTGTTTTCGTAGACGGACAGGCAGCCCTTTTGTAGGCTAGACATAAGACATCGTATCTCTGGTGAATATAGAGCCTGAACTACATGGAACTTGTTTCAGATACCTTCATTCCAACTGTAGATGAACAATGGCGTCATTACCACGTTCGTTCTTATCAATCAAGGCATTGTCTCAATGATTTCTTGAAGAACCAACATCTATTAGCCTCCCTTTTCCACAATGGAGAGGTTGATGACCTAAGGAAGCGCTTTGTATTGATATAAGGCCGAATGATGCCAAAGAACACAGGACGATGATGTGTCCATTCCTCAAGCACTTAATAGGTAAGGTTCAAGTAGGGTTCAATTCTTTCACACCTTCGCAACCATCGCTTGTGTTGAGATGCTGAACACAGGGGTCGAAACTGGAGCTCGCAGACCACCACTCACGAATGGCGCCATAATCAGCAGAGTTATTGACCTTTGCGAGGTCTATCCCCTCACCGCAAAGCAATGGCTTCAAAGTCGCCGGGGTTAATGCTGTACAAAATAGTGTGGAGAGCTGTCAAAATGAACATCGTTTGGACATAGCTTGGCCTCTAGGGAACCAGGACGGCTTTTATGTCGGGACGAAAGCATTCCCACATGTTTGAAAATATGGCTAATGCTCTCGGGATTGCGTTTCGTGGCAGCCTTCTGTACCGCTTCAAAACACTCCCCTGCTAAATGGCTTCAGAGGGGGAAATTAAGCCTGACACTATTTTTATTATGAAAACACAGTTTAAGATGGGCTCAACCCCCTCCGTCATCACGGCCCTTAAATCTGTCGTTTTCTGTGACGCGATGGGGGCCTCCCCTCCCTTCCTCTCCGTCTTTTCCTCCCTCTCTTCTGCTTCCTGTGGGTGGCTCTTGCCAAATAGGAGCACATATGTTTCTCTGTAATTAAACACGCTCTTGTTAAACAGAACTGCTCTCTTCAAGTATGAATGATTAAGTAATGAAGTGATCTAGGGGAAATTAATAGTTATCTCCTTCTTTCACTCCGCCTCCTGCTCTCTTTCTGTCTATCTCTCTTGAAAGGCTCTAGAGCCCTTGCATGGTGGAACTTGAAGATCATGTACATTGCAGACGTTGCAGAAAGTGTGTATTATAGCTGCACTAATTTCCAGTGGAAGTGCTCGTCGTACTTCGCAAACACAGTTGACTAATATCTACTGGACCAGTGTTCTCCATAGTTCAACTCTAAAAACTAAGATTTGAGACTATTTAACCAATTTCACCTTGATTTGAGACAACTGGAGGGCAATACTATGAAATACCATGATGAACTTTGCCATAACCTGTTAGCTGCCACTGCAAAACGAAAAAGCAACATGAGCTCAATGAAGTAACAATTAGTTGCTTGGGTTGTTTCTTTTCTAATACTTTCCCCCTTGTAGCAGCATTTCATATGTTCCTATTCAACCTGCTGTCCCTTGAGAATTGAGATCGTAGACCAATGATTTTACTGATCAATTAATGTGTATTGAAAGGTTATGGTACAGTATGTGCAGTTGTCGTACACCACAGTTGTTATCCAAGAATAAGAGTGCAAGAGTTGTGGTGAAAATTAGTGAAAAATATACAGGAATCATCTCAAGACTCAAGATCATCTCTATGAATCCAATGCCCATGCTTTTGGATATGGTAATGCGCCCCATTTCCCTTTACTTTCCCTCTTCTTTTCTTCTACTAAGTCAGCACTGTCTGTTTCCCCATCCCTGAGTTTATTGTGTGCACATCTCTCCAGCAGAACCAGCTGCTGAAGAGCCATCACATCACAGCAAGTTCACAAATAAAGAAAACCAAAAAAATCGGGTAAAAAAGCTCCAGTCAAGAAGCAAACAAAGTAGCATAAACAACATATGCTTATACTCTTATGATTTGAGGAGCGGTTCCTCTCTAATACTTCTTGCCACAGCTGAGTGACATTTGCAGTGGCGGTGGCACTTCTCCCATCTGCCAGGCTCCAGCCTACAGACTCATTACTGAACCACAGTGAGACTGTATTGTTGCTCTCTGTGTTTGGAAATGAGTGCGTTTGCATGTGTGTAGGAGCAAGACATAAACACAGTATTGATTATGCAGAAATTACACACACAGTTTATGTTTTTGCTTTTTTTTTTTGTTACTTAGCCAGTCCACTCTGAATCTCTCCAGTACTATAGGGCCCTGTCTGCACATACCCAGGTATTGTTTTCATTTAAAAACTAATTAATCTTATTGGACATCATGCTGTGCGCCAATTTTGTATGCCTACGAATAACTTCTGATTGCTGAAGGCTTCTGATTGGCCAACATTGCTATACGATTTAGGGTTATATCGTCACCTGATGCTCTGCCATGCTTTTGACAGCATTTGACAATGTTTTTTACATTTACATGTGGACAGAGATATTTTCAAAGCTGTGGACAGGATTTTTTAAAACGAAAAGTGGAAATCACCATTAACGAAAATACACAGCTATGTGCTGACAGGGCCTTAGATATGGTCAACTTTGCATCACCACACCTGTAGCTTTGTACTCACAAAATACTGTATTTCCCTATCAACAGGCTGTGGATTGCTTGTATTTCAGTACAAAAAGACGACATTTCCAAATTATTGGTTGAATAGAAATGTACTGTTTACTGCAGCAGTGAACAGTTTGAAAAGCGACGCAAAGCAAAGGTAGATCAGTGACAATGTTCTCTCACTTAAATGGTGCTGCCACAACCAGACTCTCTTAAACCTTTTCAGCCCTTTGTTTATTTTTTTTAAACATTTTACATTACATTTTACATTTATTCATTTGGCTGATGCTTTTGCCCAAAGTGACTTCCAGGTACAGGAACAATCAAGCATGAATTCAAAGATGACAACACTGGAGTGAGTGTTACAGGGAGTTCAATACTATCTTCTTAGTCATAGAAAACAGTGCAGGTGCTACAACAGTGAATATAAGTGCTACAACATTACTTTCTGAAAGTGAAAAAACACATTCTATCTAGTGCTTATGAGTAAGTCCAAACAGACGGTAGGTGCTACAGCATAATTAACATGGCCTATTCATATATATACAAGTGTACGAGTCCAGGACATTCTTCACTGTCATTAAGTGCTTCAGCATCGGCTGGTGATATGTGCTGTTACATTACTTTACATCCTAGTTTATAATACAAGCTGGACAAAGCTCAATGTAACAGAATTAAAAGAAATAAAAGTTTTAAAAAGATGAGTTTATAATTTTCGTTTGAACGACCTGAAGGTTGGAGAAATGCAGTACATCGATGTCAATCATTCGTCTTCATGTAAATACTTCAGTATAAAATTAGCAACACTGAAATGCAAAAATTATTAGGCTTAGCTTTCTTCAAATCTTTAAAAATCACATCTGTAAACATTGTCAGTTTGCTTTTGCTAATGTTGGACATGGATTTCACAATGTAGTGTAATTCTTGCATTGTGGCACGATATTGGTAAGTTCCAAATTTGATCAATTTAATTGTTTATGCTCAGCTACGGTATAATGTCACTACTGGTACAGAGTTGTAAAGGCTCCAGGGACCAAGTTAGATGCTTCTACCTCAGATCGGTAAATTCAGTAACACTGCTGCTAATAACATGGATAACATCTTAGAATTTTAAAACATAAATGAGCATTTTCTTATAGAATGGAGGGGGGAAATACGGTACATATGCATTCTCAAAGAAAAAATATTTTTAATCATGTGCAGTGAGTTAATTCTGCTGTACAAAGTAGCACATTAGTCCGTTTCCTTGCAAAAGTGTCTTTTTTGTCATTTGTGAATTATTAAAAAAAACAAATCCAATAGTCAAAGAGTTTTTTTTCCAGTGCATCACTAGTTAAACTGAGGGACGTCCAGCATGCTTCTGAGATGGAGCAACAGCAGAGCAATCTTGCAGTGAGACAAATCTGTGGCAATCCAGCTCCTAAGTCTGAGAAAAGTCTTGCCACTCAACCTAGCTGTGTTCCATTTAGTCTGGCTATTCTAGTGCCATTAAAAAAGATGGCACTGTTGAACCAAGAGTGTTCAGCACAGTTGGGTGATTTCCCTGTTCAGACGTGCCTGGTGCAACTCATCTGTTAATTGTCTGGTTTAGTGAGTGTGTTTGAGGAGGGGAACTACCAAACTGTGCTAGACACTACCCTTCCAGAACCAGAGTTAGACACCCTTGGGCTAGAACATGACCCAGTTATCATGCAGTGAGATAAAAACAGTCCAACATGCGGTTGGATGGCCATACCTGCCGTGAGATTTCTTTTAACAGCTTGAGAAAAAGCTTAAAATCTGTGGACAGACTGATTCTCTGATTCCAGGCGTTCAGTGACATTCAGTGTTCACACACAATGTGATGAACTCTGTTGTCACAGTTTAGACAGCTTATATGAAATACATGACCTTCCACAACACACACGGCTGTGTTTTACTTTGCACAAAGCGAAAAGCAAAGTAAAGTGTCAAACGTGAAAGAAAATTGACTTACAGTCAAACATCCCTAGTGCTTATACGTCTGCAGAAAGAGAAATAAGGTACGACGTACCTCCCTTAAGTTAATTTATATTGCGTAAATTCTTCAATGGCCCTTTTACACTGAGGCAGCACTTAGCTGCAATGGTTAGCACCTCACAGCAAGAAGGTCCTGGGTTCGTTCCATTGGTTACAGGTGCATGGCTAGAATGCTACAGGGACACTGACTGTAGCATGCTAAAATGACCATTTTATTTAAATACCCTGTTTACTTAAAACAACTCTTATTCAGAAATATTTAGTTAAAAAATGTGCAAGCTTGAGGCTGCTAACTGCAACGTTTGTTAAACTGGCTTAGGATGCAGGCTAATTATTCCTAGTCACGCGATTAGCATGCTTAGCTTAGTGCAGCTGAACTTTATATAACTTAGCTGCGCTATGCTAACGCTATACAACTTACTTGTCAACCTAAAATCAACATTTGCAAATCATTAAACACTAAATATCACAAACAACTGTTTACTTACCCCTTTTTGTCTTTATGCTTTGTGCAGTAGTCCAACAGGCTTTGAAACAGAGGAGGTTGGAGCTCGGCCCTACTGTTTGAAATACTACACTACTTATACTCAACTGATTGACAACTCTGCTGAGTGTGGCCAATCAGGTTTCAAGGGTAGCCGGTGCCACTCCGAACCACCCCTGTGGTCCTGCCGCTGCCTGGTTGGCCACAGGTGTCTTTCTGTTTGGAGTGTACATGCTGTACCCATGTAAGCATGGGTGACCTCCAGTTACCTCCATCCATCCAAAGTCTCGTGGTTTAGGTTGACTGGCTGCTCTAAATTGTGAAAGGTGTGTGTGTGAATGGTTGTCAGCCTCTTTTTTACCTTGTAATGATTTCCTTTGAACCCTGCCTTCTGCCCGTAGTCAACTGGGACTGGCTCCAGCTTCCCCACGACCCAAAATGGACAAGGTGTTGGGGCTATTAAACTGACACTGAGGAACAACTCATCAAATACAAATCCTTGATGCTGAACTACAGGATCATCATTGGATCTACTCCCAGCAACATGGGAACACTGATCTAGGCCTACACACCTACCAGAACAATCAGATCAGTAAGTGAACAGAACTTGAAGACTCCATCCTTACATGGAATCAAACACCACTCCACTTTCTTTTTCCACACTGGTGGAATGAACTGCCCAACTACATCAGAACTGGTCTCTACGTTCAAAAAGCACCTCAAGATTCAACTCCAACAAAGATTTGCCACAGAGAGTTATTTTCCACGTATAGTTCATGTTCCTGTAGCTTGGAAGTCACTTCATCTGTCTTTGATCAGAGGGTTGCAGGTTCAAGTCCCAGCCCAGGCACCACCTAGGTATCTTTGAGCAAGGTACCTTCCCACGTCACTTCTCCGCGGGTGCTGTGCTGGATGTGGAGGTCACATTTAGTTATGGTACACGTTGTGTGATGGGCTATGTTCACAATGACAAATACTCACTTTGGCTAAGTCATACCAGATGTTTTTGTCCGTGTATTGGATTCGGGATTATGTGGAATTGACTGCATCAATTTCTGTCACTTGGAACTGAAATTGGAGTTGACGCTGCAATTTCTGGAATCAAACAGTCTTCCCAAAATTATGACTTTCAGTGACAAACTATATTGCCTCTGCTGAATATAAATGTTTCTCACTTTCTTGCATGTGACTGTTACGTTCAGCTGTTTGCTTGCTCACTGTGCAGAGTCAAACATATGTGTAGTCCAAGGTTCTCCTTTCAAGATACGCAAAGCACTCAACAGCAATCTCAGTTCACACACATACACACCCCTGACCCCCGACCCGCACTTCCCCCTTCATCTGACACCACTGCCGTTGGGCGATTGGGCCGATTGCGGGGAGTGATGGCGGAGGGGCGGCTGGAGAATTTACTGAGGCGAGAAGGGGTGTTTGCTCCACGGTGGAGGGCCGACAGGACCTTAAGCCCGGCTCAAGGAGGTTTATGCAGATACCATGACCTTTCTCTCAGGGAGCAGATTTCCCACTAAAATTACCATTACGCCGCTGCTGTCCCCCGGGGGTTGGCGGTCAGACTCCCCGTGCCGGGGTGAGAAGTGGCATGGCACGGTGCCCGCCCTGCATGCTAACCACTCAGGAACATGTGTTAAGCACAGAGCGACCCTGCAGTGCACGACACGGTGAAAAACACAAGGCACTGATGAAATCCCACTGCAACAGCACATTAAGCGAATTCGCCCCGGGGATGGTTTGGAAAAAGCGATGGTTTAATAGTGGGTCAAGGTGGGTGCTGGGTGGACTGTTTGGACATTTATTCGAAAAAGTAAGAATGGATGAGAATCGAGCTCTGAATTCATATCCAAGGGCAAAACAAGCCGTTTGTCTTGTGGGCCAAAGACTGGACAGTTGCTTCTTGTGCTGTGTTGTCGGCCATTACTTAGAAATAAGTACCCGATCAGCCACAAGCGTTGGTTATTTGGTTACGGTGGTGTCTGTCATGCGGTGAGATATATTAGACAGTAAGTGAACAATCAGTTCTTGAAGTTGATGAAGCTTACACAATATTGGCTGTATGTTGGATTTGAATAAGCAGGTTCATCATAATTTGTAAATTTACATATTTTCGATGTGTTAAATAATGTCAAGCATCACTATTGCCTAAACGTCCGCAGAAAGAGAAATAAGGTTTGATGTACCTCCCTTAAGTGATTAAAACTAGCGTGAATTCTCCAAATTTCCTTTTACACTGTGCCGCAGTTTTTAGGAAGGTCCTGGGATCGATCCTGTCCAGGACGCCAATAGTAAGCTGGGATTGGATCTAGTTTCCCCATGACACATTTATTGGTTATGTACCAAAGTGTGGAAACAAAGTGCAGTTTACTTTTGTATATAAAACGATGGTTACAGTCCTAAAAACTGAAACCCTTATAAAATCTCAGTACTGAGTTATTTACCAAACTGTGCTTACCATCATTGTGCTGCCCTTGAATAAATACTTGAATACCATTCAGTAAACTACACTAAAGGTGCTTAAAATGGATTGAGGATTAGTGTAATGTATCATTGGAAAACTGTAACAGTTGAATGCATTACCTCTTGTGTGAGTTTTAACTGATTCTGCAATGAGAAAAATGACCTTTCTGCAGCCAATCAGCAAACTCGGGTGACGATTATGGACTAGACATGAGTAAACCATCTCCACAGCTCAGTATCCCTGTTTCATCTGATTTTCAGGTTCTGACTATAGTCCTTTGGCCTCAAGCGTTGCTAACACACTTCAGCACATGTTGCTGGCAAGAAACATGTAAGTTAGCGAGAGTCTGTAACGTGACCATTGCTGTCACAAATTCACACACACATACACAGTCTCTCTCTCTCTCTCTCTCTCTCTCTCTCTCTCTCTCTCTCTCTCTCTCTCTCTCTCTCTCTCTCCCTCGCTCTCT
>JBBIGC010000041.1:6133684-6149020 GCA_037576955.1 Lepidarchus adonis
ACTACTACTACTGCTATTACTACTACTACTGCTGCTGCTATTACTACGACAATAACTGCGACTATTACTGCTACTACTACTACTGCTATTACTACAGCTACTACTGCTATTACTACTGCTACTATCACTGCAACTACTACTGCTATTACTACTACTACTGCTATTACTACTACTACTGCTGCTACTACTACTACTACTGCTACTGCTACTGCTACTACTACTACTGCTGCTGCTATTACTACAGCTACTACTACTGCTGCTGCTACTAATGCTACTACTGCTATTACTACTATTACTGCTGCTACTACCACTATTACTGGTATTAATACTGCTACTACTGCAATTACTGCTGTTACTACTACTACTACTACTAATAATAATAATAATTATAATAATAATACTTCTACTATTATAACTACTACTACTCATACTACTACTGCTATTACTACTACTACTACTGCTATTACTACTAATAATAATAATGTTATTACTACTACTACTCTGACTAATAATAATAATAATACTGCTACTAGCTACTAGCTACTGCTAATCAGAAGAAGAAAAACAACAGCAATAATAATAATAATAAGAAGAAGAAAAAATAGAAAACCTTATTACCCAGAAGAAATTGCTTTAACAGCAACTACACATATAGAAAAACAGACATAAAAAAGTACAGTAAGGGTAAGTAAAATGAATATGGCAGAGTAAAGGATGGATAAAAAATGAATACAATGATTTAAAAGCAGCGCTAAGATAGCAAAGTAAATAAAGTGGCACCATCTGTATTACACCTGATCATCATCAGCAGAATTGTGCCTAATTGAGTATAGTTTAAGTTATTGGACATTAAGTCCAAGTTGGAGTCAATTATTGCGCATTGAAACCAGTGAAGCAGCAGCAGGATTATATTGCACATTCAGGTCTGTGGAGTTATTGTGTGGATGAGTGACAGTGGGAGGAGTTAAAGAGTCTGATGGCTGTGGGGAGGAAGGATTTTCTGTGGCGTCTTCAGTGAAGCATTTCAGACTGGTCAGTCTATTGCTAAAGAGGCTTTTCTGCCTCAACACAACACTGTGCAGTGAGTGATCAGCTTCTTCAACAATAGACTGTGGTTCACTCAGTATCATCTGATCCGCCACAGTCTCCAGATTGTCAAGTTTTGCTTCTAAAACAGCGCCAGCCATCCTGAGCCTGTTCTTATCGGCTACTTTCACACTGCTCCACCAGCACCACGACATAGAAGATGGCACTGACCACTACTGATTCGTAAAACTTACATAACATGATGTTACAGACCCTGAAGGACCTCAGTCTGCGCAGGAAGTACAGTCTGCTCTGACCCTTCCTGTAAATGGCCAGTGCGTTCTGAGACCATGCCAGTCTATGTGGACCCCCAAGTCTCCACCTTCACCCCCCTGATGTATATGGGGGTGACTGGAGATTGTGATCTTTCAGGTCTACCACCAGTTCTTTAGGTTTGGATGTTCAGCTGCAGGAGATTCAGCTCACACCATTCAACAAAACTGTCCACCATGTTCCGGAGATCCCTCTCATCACTGTTCCTGATATATCCGACCACAGCAGAGTCCTCAGTGTATTTCTGCAGGTGGCAGCCCTCTGTGTTGTAGTTGAAGTCAGTGGTATAGAGGATAAAAAGGAACAGTGACAAAACAGTTCCCTGGGGAGCACCGGTGCTACAGAGAACAGTATCAAACATAGTGTGGTCAGACATACTGTGGTCTCTCTGACAGGTCATCCATGATCCATGAGACCAAAGTGCATAGCAGACAACTTTATTTCTAGACTTTTTCTAGGCTGGATTGTATTGAAGGCGCTGGAGAAGTAAAAAAACATAATCCTAAGAGTTCTTCCAGGCTTGTCCAGGTGGCTGTAGGCCTTGTTGGGATGGAGTCTGTGCAGTTCTGTCATAAACTATCTATCGTATTTCCCCAACAATATAATACTAAATTTATCGATCTGAAATAAAAGCACCTAAATTGGTCCCTGGAGGTCTTTGCAGCTCTATAACAATAGTAACATTATACCATAGATGAGTGTGAACTATTTAATTGATTGAATTTGAAACTTATCGATATCATGCCGGGAATGCAAGAACCACGATGCAGAATTAAAGCTTCAAGTTGCTGTTTTCAGTGACGAATGCATCTCCAACATCAGTGATAGCAAAGCAGCACAAACCAAGTTGTTCGCCAATGATGACGACATTTAAAAGTTTGATTTTGAAGGATTTAAAGAAGTTAAGCCTAATAATTTTAACATTTCAGTGTTGCTAATTTTATACTGAAGAATTTACATGTAGCCGGATGATTGACAGCGCTGTATTGCAATACCTTCCACTCGCTGGTCATTCGAATGAAAATTATAAATTCATCATTTCCCACCCAACAATAAACTTTTGTTCCTTTTATTTTTATTAAATGTAACTTTTTTCCCACTTGTATTATACACTAGGATGTAATGTAATGTAGCAAAGGGCTGAAAAAGTTTAAGAGGCTGGATGCGGCATTGCAGGTTAACTGATCTATCTTTGCTTTGCTTTGCTTTTTTGAATTGTTTGTTGCTGCAGTAAACAGTACATTTAATCCAACTTGCACTGAATTATATTTTTAGCGAATGGGTTTTCATGTTTTTAGAAAGGCCGCCCCATTTAAGCAAACCACACCCAAAACCAGCTTTGTAAAATTGACCTATAAGCCATGGCGTTTTGTTGGGGAAATGCAATATTTAGCTAGCTAGCTAGCTAACTGTCTGGCTGGCTGGCTATCTGTCTGTCTTTCTACATCAGTTGAAAAATGTGAAATGGCCCACTTTTAATCAAATGTAATGACATTAAAATATGTAAGTTTCTTCTCAAATAAAATTTGGACATTGGGCAGTATTTGGTAGCTGGGTGTACAGTTAATTTTGAAGTAGCAGCTCCACAGCCCTTTCCAACCATGTTTGGTAGCTCTGCATACTTGGTAATGAGCTCTCCAAAGGATAACAAGTTGTGATGGAGAGGGAGAAATTCTTACTACTCTATACACAAAGATATCCACTATAAATGTTACCTCAGAGCTTTGTTTTAGGGTTTAGCATTCATGAGAGCACAGTCTCTGGCCCAATAATATAATGTGTAAGTACTTCTTTGTTTGCGGTAAAGAAATGCTGGTATCCTGTATTTGAAACATCTCACTGGGCATCTGGGATCCTGTACATCACGACGGGAAGCGATGATGCTATCCAAGCAGTGAATTAAACAGACATGAAATCTGGGTGGAGCACAGCAGGCCTTACACAAGCTCATCCCCTCAATGCTTATCACTCTAAATGAGCATCTCACACTCCCACCATTGTAATGAAAATGGCATTGCTAACATCTTTACATATTGCATTCACTCGAAAACACGCTGTGAAACTCCATCTAGCACCGCTGTGGTGATAAGCCTCTATGCAAGGAACTCTCAGCACAATAGTCTCTTTTTCATTTTTTTTTGGCCCGGAGCACAAACCCCACAAGTACAGAAAGACTACAAAGTTTCTTCTCTTGAATTGTATTTATTTATTTATTTATTTATGTCTTTAAGCAGCCCGTTTAAAAGAAAAAGCCAAAGCACGGGAGTATTGAGCTTTCATGTGAAGCGTTCTGCATATCTCCCGCATTTCCGAGACTTGAAGCTGCGCGGATTTCTTTAGGCAATTTGTTTCAGGTAACAGGAACTTTCAAGTGCGGCAAAGACTACCCAGGGAGCTATTAGAGAAAGGGAGCAGGGCGCTGAGATGGTTCAAAAAAGGTGGATGGATCCCACAGAAGAAACACAGAACGTATCACATAGGTATCGGCAATACATTGACACTGTATTGAGGACCTTGACATGTGTTGACCGTACATATCTAATATAAATAGTTTAAAGATGAACACCTATACTTTCTGAGTATCAGAAACAGTCAAATTGTGAGTGTGGCGTTGCATGGCATTATGCTGATTTTGGTACCAGTTTACAATAAAACCACCCAGACAAATTATAAATAAGCAAATTATTTTATTTGGTTATATGTGTCATATCAGGCATAAAGCAGTATCTGTGTCTGTATCTATCAAGCTAGCTAGCTAGCTGTCTAGCTTATACCAATGGTTTTAAATTGTTCAACCACTAATAAAATGATGACCACCTATGTTTTCTGTCCTCTTTCTATCAGGTCCAGCATTAACATCTCGTACAACATGTGCTCTTCTTGGGACCAGAACCTTCATTCTTCACATACATAATTGAGCCCCAGGTGTCCATGACCCTCATCAATGCACAAGTTGTCCTTCCTTGAATGTGAAAGACAGAATGCAAAAAAACCAACAAAAAACAGGAAATCACTCTGTATGATTTTGAAATAATTTATTTGTATAATGGTGCAGAAAATAAGTATTTATTTATAATTCTGACCATCACAGACCTGTTACTTCTTCTTTAAGAAGCTCTTCTATCTTCTACTTGTTACCTGTATTAATGGCACCTGTTTGAACTTATTATCAGTATCAAAGACGCCTGTCCACACCTTCAAACAGTCAGACTCCAACCTCCACCATGGCCAAGACCAGAGAGCTGTCTAACGACACCAGGAACAAGATTGTACACATGCACAAGACTGGGATCATCTATAATAGGCAGCAGCTTGGTGATCAACTGTTGGAGAATGTTGGAAAATGGAATAAATGCAAGATCACTGACACTCCCTCGACCTGGGGCTCCATGCAAGATCTCACCTCAGAAAGTAAAGGATGAATGGGGCCATGTATTGTGAGATTTTGTTATTGACCAAATACTTCTTTTCTGCACCATTATACAAATCAATTCTTTAAAAATCATACAATGTGGTTTCTTGGATATTTTTATTTCTCTCACAGTGAAGCTATGATGAACATTACAGACTCTCTCATCTTTTTAAGTGGGACAAATACTTTTTTGCCCCACTGTATACGTATATATGTATCATCATTGTCTTTTTTGTTCGACGCCCTGAAGAACTCAGTTTGTGCCACTGTGTATAACCTCCCCCCATAATTGTTCTTGTTATGCCTTGTTTTAAACCATGTTCCTTCTTTTCTCCTCTTTTCAGCTGGGATGTTCTCATAAAAGAAAAAGTAGTAGCATAGGCCTAAGGTAAAACAACTTCTATGTAGGCCATGGAATCCATGGAGGAAGAGCAGGGGCAGAAGTGGGAACATTTAGCCTTGTGCACTGAAATGTCATGCTAATGGAGCGCACAATGCTCTGGTGGTAGCAGGCTGGCACTGCCAGCGCTGCTTGACCTGTAAGGCACATAGGAGTAATTAGGACATTTGCAGCCTAAGGAAGTGTCGTCTCGGCGGCTTTGACTCGCTCGGGTCCCGTTGCGCGCAGATAGGTTAGCATAACTTTCATCTTTTATTTCCTGATGAGAGCGGAACATTAGCCTACACGCTGGCACTTCTGGTGACGGGTGTTTGTGGGATTTGGTCTGTTTACTGTGTTGGGAGGCGAAAGCTAAAGTGAGAGAGGTTGAAGAGTTTCATACTGGATAAGACAAATGAAAGCAAATACATACTGGATTCCAACGATCAAAGCCTCCTGGATGGACTACGGCCGTTGGGCTGAATTGTAGGCCGAACTGAAGCAGTGTCCAGTGAAATGAGGCAAAATAAAAAGAAATTAAACTCAAATTGATGTGATAGAATAAAGAAGATGACATACTATGTGCTCCTAACCTATATTTGCCATCTTGCTCCCGTTTCAGTTTGACAGCTAAACTAGCCCTCAAGAGCAGCTAAATAAGTTCATCATATTTGGGGTGTGTCCTCATATGCAGTTGGAAATGCAGCAATGTGTGCTCTGGTGAAAATAGTTTTAGAGGTCACACACCACCTCTAGCAACCTCGCAGACCTATATGTCTGCTGGAGCCAATGAAATGACTGAGGACTTTGTATGACCCCCTTTTTGCATATCTGTCATAGGCAATTTGCAGCTCTAACAGTGTCCTGGGCAATGCAAGGAAAAAAGCCAATCTACAAAGATGTCAAGGACATGCTTTGAAATAAGACAGGTGCACTCCCCGCCCTCCCTCTTTTTTCATTTTGTTTCATCAATATCTAGAGCTGTTTTACTCAAACTGGTTATGCATCGAGAGCGAGCTGTAGGTTCTTTGGCGAATTCATTTGGGCACATTGAGAAACTTTAGGGTTATTGAGAGCAAAGTTGCGTGGAGAGTTGTGGAGAACGCAGATCAAGATGAGAAACATAGAAATCTGAGATTGTGAGATGTTTCTAGGGACTAATGGTTGGAGGGGTTTCCAGTATGTTCCCTACCGATGGGTTAAATATGGGTTCAAAGTGACGTCAAAATTGGACTTTCTGAACTGCTCTGCCAATAAAGTCTCCAAAACTGGTTCATTTAAAGAACCTGGTCTCCTGGAGAACATGCTGATAGGTCAATTTTAGCTAAACCCATCTACACTGAAAGTTTTTTGGATGGAACCATAAGTGGTTCTTCTATGCACTCTGGAAAAAGAAGATTTCAAAACGGTTTGTAGATTGGAAAAATATATAATTGCTATAGAACCTTCACATAATGTAAAGAACTGTAGTTCTAGCACATTTGTGTCGTGTAGTTCTTATGCAAGAACCATTCTTAAACCTTTATTTTCAAGAGTGTACAGAAGAACCACTACTGGTTCCCCAAAGAACCTTTCCATTTGTAATATTAATATTATAGTCTCATATACAACAAAGGACCATGAACTGAAAGACAAAAATCAGAAATAGTTCCTCATTGTTCTCCATTAAAATAAAGATTTTGAATGATACTTGGATAGAACCTGTGGTTTTAGGAAATTCCTTTAATCAGGATCGATCCTTTTCATAGCTGGCACTACCTGAACCTCAGCCAGGTCCACTGCCCTCTCTGCCCAACCCAAAACCAATCCACTCGACGGCCATTGCCATCGGCCATGACAGGTGAATAAATCTCCGCCTGTCAATGGGATGGAGGCGCGAATGTTGAGTGGTACGATGGTGACAGCTCTCAATACAAGCCTCCATGGTGGCGTGCTTCTTTAATCTCTTGGGGCGGACGTCGCTTCAGAGCTGGCAGACGCTAAAATCCTGCCGTCAGCAGAAACGCGGGTGTGATATTTAGCGGACGGCCCCACCCGTGCCTACCGTTCCCCATCCGCATACCTTGCCGCTGCCAATTATTACCGCGGCCCATTTCACTTTGATCTCGGAGGATGATCGTATGCAAAAACCATCTGAAAAGGAGACCAGTTGCTGAAGCGGTTTTGATTTTTCTCCTTTTAGGCCGCTCCCCTTTCATTCACTGTGTCTTTTAAAATAAATGAATTTCTTAGAATTCCACCTTAGATGGGGAGGAAGAAAAAAAGCAAACGGGGAAACTTTTGAAGATTTGCGCAAGCACTTCAGACGCAATAAAGAAAAAAGGAAGAGAAAGAAAAGAGGCTCATCGCTAAAGAGCCATTTCATCAAATCCCACCTGTGCGCATGAAGTAAAATGTCTTCATTAGGGTCTGTGCTTCCAGAGAAAATATCAGGCCTTGTACAATGCCGAAGGTCCGCTCGTGACCTTTCTTTGGTTTTAATCATTGCAACTCTTGACAGCTTAATAAGTTGAAGGTGCTGGAACGCGGCCTAACTTAATAAGGCCCCACAGCCCAAGCCTTGGCCACCTATGATTGCTCCCATAAGTCTTTGCACATGTGGTGCCATGTCCTTGGGAGAGAAATATTTTCCATAACTTTCCTTATGCTCTGAAGACCTACCGCCAGCCTTTGCTTTATTGGTATTCGAATGATACAGTGCACTTTGTGGCACTGTGGCAGGACCCATCCGCCTAGTGTCACACATTTATTACACCAAGCCTCAGCCTCCGCGTTGCCTCTCTGCTATATTTTCCTCATTAAATATTACAATAATTTATAGCCATGCTTTGTAAATCACACAGTCATGTGTAATTTATTCTGACGAGGTATATTGTTATATAGGATATATGCACTCCATATTTTTTGGTTTATTACTCCTGTAGATGAATTACTCACCATTTATGATGCACCTAAGCTGTGTAATGCCATAAGCAGTAAAGGCATGGGTTTTTATGGAAGCTACTTGACTGTCCAGATATACAAGCTTATAAGCCTACATGGTCAGGGAAGAGAAGCAGGGGACATAACAGGCCCGAGCTATATTTTAGGTTATTATTAATCCACAGCATTCAATATATTATCACAGTTTGAGCCTTGCAATTTATCCTAATATGAATAAATCATAGCCAATAAATGAACATGAGAACGAAAGAAATATATGGAATTTTTGGGGTTTGTCGCTGAGAAGTCAACAAGGGTGTCAACATGGGGAGAGTTGTCATTTTGCGACGCTATTTAAATGCAAGCACTACATTAAGGGTGTAGCCTTGGCCTAGTGGTTTGAGACGGAAGGGTTGCCGGTGCAATTCCCAAAAGCAGCCAGCAGGCTGAAGTGCCCTTGAGCAAGGCACCTAACCACCAACTGCTCCCCAGGCGGCACTACTGTGGCCACTCGCTGTGCCAGGTGTGTGCCTCGGATGGATAAAAAGCAGAGATGAGCTAATATAAATAAATGATTTATAATTATAAAATAAAGTTATGTAGTTATTGAAAAAATAAACATTTTTACATTTAACTTGCATTATATATCAGCAAATTTGCAAACATGCTCTCCCGAGTGCTCTTCTGATTGGACAATATGATTTTTTAATTAATTACTTTTTTCATTTTTTTTTCATCAATATCGTAAGCTCAAACTGGTTATGCATCGAGAGCGAGCTCTCGGTTCGTTGGTAAATTCATTAGTGCACATTGAGTTTGGGGGAAACTTCTGGGATATTAAGAGCAAAGTTACATGGAGAGTTGTAGAGAAGGCAGATCAGTTTCCAAAAATGGTTCCTTTGAAATAAAGAACCACTTTATTACTTCTAGAGGATTAAACCTCTAGAGAACATTTAAGAACATGTAGGAGGTTCGCAGGTTTACCAGTGAGGAACCCATCCTGCTGCATTGCTCTCTGGGTCCTGTTGATAGCTGCCTACACTACATTCCAGTGTGGTGCACTGTGTGTATTGGGTTGGTGTTCACAATGATAAAAATAAACTTTCATCTCCTTAATCTTAAAGTTGTAGAGCAGCACAGAGACAGACAACACACATGCACAGCTATGGGTAATTTAGAGAAGCCAGTCAACCTAAACCACAAGCCTTTGGACAGTGGGAGGAAACCGGAAAACCTAGAGGAAACACACACAAACACATGGAAGGATTGCAAACTCCATTTAGACAGGAGATCAAACCCAGGACCTCTTCTTGCTGTGCATTATGCTTATGCTTATGCTAATGCTTATGATTGTGATGATGATGATGATGATTATTATTATTATTATTATTCATTGATTAATTATTTAATTTATTTTGTTGTTTTTTTGCATTGTTGTTGTTGTTAGTCATATATACGTATATGTAATAGTAATAATAATTGCTTTTTTAGTTATAACAACAATTAAAATAAGAACAATGCAAAAAATAATAATTCTTATCATTATTGTTATTATATTATTCGTTTTTTATGTATAATAATAATAATATGAATAATACTACTAATAATATAATATCTGTTATAAATATGCACATTCTGCCAATATTCTCTGCTTTTTCAATACCCTATGACCAATGGCAAATATCTAGGGATGCTGTTTAATTGATACAGTCTACTGCCAATCCACATAATGACCAGGTTTCATTTTCTAATCTGGGGCCAACAAAATTCTTGTAATAAAAGTTCTCATGACCCTTAGTAATTGATTGGTGTTTGATGACTGATGTACACCCATTAAAGAGTGAATCTCCACAGTCCACTGGCACCTATTGTCTTTTATGATAAATTGCTAGCTTATACATGATTCATCAAACACACATGCAAAACTAACTCTCAACAGCTCTCTTAGCCATTCGATATGACATGCACACTAACCTCTCCATCCTCCCTCAACCTCCCAGGTTTAACCACAGGTGAGGCCTGGCTTGGATCGATAGCTCTCTGCTTGTTTTGCCAGCACTTTGCGTGTGACATAATTGGATTGACACTGACAGAGAAACAATGGCAGGCTTTTTTTCTGTGTGCGCCCACGTCTGGCAGGCAACGCTAGGCTGACACCTGACCCTGTATTTAGAGACACAGGCCCCAATGCACAGGAGGATTTCACTGACCACAGCCTCGATTTTCTGTCATCCCTGGCTGGAGAGTGCTGTTTCTTGGCAGACAGTTCCTTCCACAGAGAGGGAGAGACAGTACAAGAGAGCAAGAGAGAGAGAGAGAGAGAGCAAGAGAGAGAGAGGAGGGTAAAACAGGGGCCGTGTAGGAGAAAAAAAGCACAAGCCTGGAAGGAGGATCATCATTTTCCCCCTCATTTCCTCTGTGTGGCGAAGCTGGAGCACAGGGCTTCACACCTGAAGGAGAGAGAGAAAAAGAGAGATAACGCTGCAGTGCTTTTGCAAAAGCACAGTCAGGCCTGAGCCTGTTTTTATTCTGGCCACATATACGAGATATGTACATGACGTTTTGAATTGACCTTAAAGAGCATGTGTTCTTCCAAATGTCCTGTATGTTTAAAGTCATAGAGTTTGACCCACTGTTACACTCCACTGCTGTACGTTCACAACCGAAGTGGCCACTGCATCAAATAGAAAATGCTAATGTTTGCCTACAATGCCAGAAATGGTCCTGTCCCTGCTGACCTATGGAATGATTAAACCACACATCACACCTCTGATAGGCCTTTCACCCCAGAGCCAGTCAAAGTCAAAGTCAAATCTTTATTGTCACATGTGACACATTGTGAGTGAAATTCTTGTGTACAAGCTTTACAGCAGAGTGGTATACTGTATAAGGGACATGCTAATGTCTATAGACTACAAAGCACCCATGTTCATCTCTTTGGATAAGCACTCTTCTACCAAATGCGGTAAATGTACTCTCCTTTTAAACACAGTTAAAGTTACAATACTCTCTGCCCATTCACTAGGCCACGTGAAAACCAAGCTGCAAAAAATAGCCCAAAAAATTTGAATTCTTTGTGGTTGTGATACCTCAACCATGAACTCATTTTCATATAGTTGCCCGTTCAGCCCTGTCGTTTTAGTTCTGATTTCTTTTCTGACATTTCACCAGAGACTGCTTATAAAATCCAGAACAAAACAGCCAACTCTATTTTTACCATGAAGGTGTTGAAGATGCTTTAATAAAAACTTTTATTTGGCTCAAACTTGTATTCCTCAGCACCTGGGAGGACAGCTGAAATTGGGCTTGAAAACTTCCTTCTGGAACTCGATCCTGGACTTCCAGACCTCATTTTGTCAAGAGTGACATCTCCAGTGCCAGCACACTGAGCATGGGTCCCAAATAGGACTGTGTGTTTAGCCCACTGCTGTTCACACTTATGACAACTGTGGGGCAGTGCACAGGTTCCGCCAACATCATCATCAAGTTTGCTAATGACATGACCGTGGTGGGATTGATCAGTGGGAATGCTGTGGCATGGGCTGGGAGAACACCAATGGCTTCCCTGTGGAGATTAGCCAGAGTTCCTTATTCTTTGGAAATCAGGCAAAAGCTTCGGATCTGAGGTGACTCTGCATTTATTCTGTGACGAGTCTTTATGTGTGAACTACCTGTCTTGTCTGCAACTGGATATCTAGCATTCTAGATTTCGCATGTGATTGACAGCTATGTATTGTTTTTTAATGCTCTTATATTGTTACCATTGCATTTTAAGTCATTTTGCACTATAACCTAATATTGACATTCCCAGCCTCATATTTTTTGCATTTTTGTGTGCTTCACTTTTCTACAGTTTGAATACAGTATCTAACATAATACTTTATTCACTCTTAGCACTGTTTCTGCTGCTTGTTGATTGCACTGCATATGTTGACCTGTCCTGTTCCCATCTATTATTTGCCCTTTTTTTAAAAAATCTTTCACCTTCTTTGTGCATTCTGTGCTGTTCTGTGTTCTGTCTACACTTATGTGGCTTTCTTTTGGTTTTGTGTAGTACCGGGGTCCTGAAGAAACGTTGATGGCTCCTGCCCTTGCTGATTGGCTGCTTTTTTTAAGTCCAAGATGTGAAGTGTGGGAGATGTAGCAGGGGTGCTCTTCTTAAAGAAGCCTCCCTGCACATTTAAATCCACCCCTTTTGCGCAGACAGAGGAAATTTAAATGTAAATTGCCTTTTTATATTTTCATGTAAAGCAACTGTATCCTCCTTTTGTGAGCGCAGACAGACAATGTCTGCACTCGCAGGTTCATATTACAGCGAGGGGATCTGAGGGAGCTGGCCAAGGGGTCCAGGGGTGGCACGCAGAGTCTGAGCAGCGCCATCATCTTATCATTAGTTTGCCACAAAAGAAATATGTAGGCCTTCTGGGTAGAGATGTATTTAACCCTTAGAAGTCACGGCTGTGGCTGAAAATGAGAAATGCATGGTGTAATTTAAAACGAACTGTTTCTTAGTGGTTCTCTTATTCAAACAAACAATTTTATTGAGGCTGTGGATTATGAACTCATAATAAATACCATATTAGAGTTTTTGATTATTAAAATGTATGTATTTACTTACTGTTTTGCAGTTATTGCATTTAAAGTAAAACTATTGCTATTTACAGAAAAATATATATTATTAATGAAAATTAAATTATGTATTTTACATTTACATGTATTTATTTGCCTGGCGAATTTGTCCAAAATGACTTCCAGGTACAGGAACAATCAAGCATTAATTTAGACATGACAACACTGACTACAAAGAAGTTCAACACTTTCCTTTTAGTCATAGAATACAGCGCAAGTGGAGACGGCAAGTGCTATATCTTAATCTGAGAGGCTATAAAGAATAACACATTATGTTAATTATTAAGTGCTTATAAGCTAGTCTATACAGACGGCAAGTGTGTATCTAGTAGAGCTAAAAGAGTCCAGGACATTCCTCTTTGTCTTTAAGTGCTTCAAATAAGTACAGTTCATTAGATTTAGTTAAAAGATTTTACAATACGAGCTGTAATTATGATTTGCTGAATTATCAAAGAGTACTAAAAAGGAGTACATGATGTGTATTAAATTATAAATTGTATGTTAATTATATTATAAATGATAAATTAAACTAAAATAGCCTAAATATGTAAACACTTAGTTACACTTTAAAGGTGCAGAAAAATAAAGAAAATGACTCGGTTTGTAAGAGTTAAATTCATTTCGTGTGCCACAAGTTTATAAAGTATAGTTTACAGTATTAAATCATGTGACCAATGTTTCCTTCTAATAATCAGATCAATGTCCAGTTCGAACCTACAAACATAACAGCGAGTTTCTAGTCCTATGTCTCTTCAAAATTCCCAAAATTCCGTTCTTACTTTCATGTGAATTCTTCTGTCTTTCTTTGGGGTAAAACACATTTTCTCATTAGACACATTCCTCTTTTTTTCATTCCTTCATTCCTTCTTTCTCCCTACACCCCCCCCCCCCCCTTTCTGTGCCCAGGCGCAAATTAAAACTGTGAGGCGGCGGTTGAAAAGGCCAGACCCAGGTCTCTGCCTCTGGGGCTTTTTACATCACCGCTGACAGAGAACCCTGTGAACCATGGGAAATGCTTCATCGGTCGCGACGCATTATGCGCCAGAGTGAAAGCCACATTAAACTTTTCACTTACGCAGTCAATGCCTCACTTTTATTGTCCGGCCCTCACTTGCTGACATGTCCCTTGCACACCGGCCTGCTGGAGGACTTAACAACAGCGGCGTGGCCTTCGATTTTGGTCAGTTTTGCGACTTATGGGCAGACGAAAACAAACCACACTGGGCCTGTGGTGCCACAAGACTTGGATTTTGTTTATGTTAATAAAAAGAAACAATATAAATTGTGAAAGAATGTGTTCAAGCTGTAAATACCTCTGTTTCACCACATGCACACACGTTCACTGTAATGAGGTATGTGTTGACATCATGATTAATACAATCTAAGTGCATTGTTGACATTTAGTACCTATTCCGATGACATAAGAAAACCATACGCCTCATATGAAATATAAACCCAACTTTTGGAGAACTACAGTGAAAGAATTCTCTCCTACTTACCTGGTTGCATTAGATAGGGTGAAGCTGAAGCTGAAGCTGTTGGATCCTCCAGTCTGTTAATTGTCCCCATTGGCATCCTTTACCTTCTGTATTAGAATTCCATTTCCTGGCTTCCATCCTCTTCCCTCCTGCATGTAAAGAGGATTGCATGTCCATGCATACAGACCAACTTCTTCTCTTTTTTAGTCTGAAATCACAATATTCCTGCCCGGTTGCTTAAATTTCCCTGCGCTCTATGAATTTTTTATCCATGTCCCTCTGTATTGGATGGTGGCAATGGCTGTCTGAGGGTTTGGGATTGATTCATTTGGATTTGGCTGTGGAACTGATGGGCTTATGGCTTTGGAGAGCCACTGCGTGCATGGATTGGTGTCGCCATAACGATGACGCTCATGGTCAGAACCGTAAACCATTACTGGAGCATGTAGGACAAGGATTTCCATCAGGATTAGTCCTGGGCGGTACTGCTGGTGGTTCAGTCGTCTTTTATGTAGACATGCCAACCAGACATCAACAACATCTGTCAAGAGCCAAGAGTAAGTCTTTGGCATGTTTTTTGTGGCATTAATTGTACAAATATTATTCTTATTATGTTTTTGCAATATGCAATTTATTAATTATTGCAATACGCAATAATATCACCAAAGATTAAGGATTCTCAACAAAAAACAAATATAAATATTGTTATGTCACTGAAATATGCAATTTATTAATTATTGCAATACTCAATATCATTAAGGATTCTCAAAAAAACAAAAAAAAACAACATATATAACATGTATTATGTCTCTGCAATAAGCAATGTATTATTTATTGCAATACTCAATAATATCACCAAGGATTAAGGATTCTAAAAAAAAACCCCAAACAAATATAACTCTTATTATGTCTCTGCAATATGCAGTTTATTAATTATTGCAATACTCAATAATATCACCAAGGATTAAGGATTCCCCCAAAAAACATATATAATTCTTTCTCAATAATATCAATACCAAGGATTAAGGATTCTCAACAAAAAACAAACAAACAAACAATATATAAATATATAACTGTTATTATGTCTCTGCAATATGCAGTTTATTAATTATTGCAATACTCAATAATATCACCAAGGATTAAGGATTCTAAAAAAA
>JBBIGC010000041.1:6163458-6180115 GCA_037576955.1 Lepidarchus adonis
GTGTATATATATATATATATATATATATATATATATATATATATATTTCTGTCTTAAAAGCCATAGCAAGGTGAAGAGTTTAATTCTAATTGAATGACATACAACTGTGCTCATAAGTTTACATACCCTGATAGAATGTATGATTTCATTGGTCAGAGAATATGAATGATAACACAAAACCTTTTCCTTCACTCATGTTTAGGGTTTGGCTGAAGCCATTTATGGTTCTGTTGAAACCAAAATATGGTAAGGTAGACCAAATTAAACTTCAGTCACAACTGCCAGGAAAAACCCACAAATAACTTCAGGTAAAATACAGGACTATCTACACAAATGCCACAAAGTATCCCACTTACAATACACCAAACAGTACAAAGACAAGCCTCAAACCTTCTGGCACGAAGTCATTTAGATGATGAGACTAAAATTTAACTTTTTGGCCACAATGATAAACACTATATTTGAAGAGGAGTCCACAAGGCCTATGATGAAATGTACACCATTCCTGCTATGAAACATGGTGGTGGATCACAGATGTTTTGGGGATATGTGAGCTACAACGGCACAGGAAATTTTGTCAGAATTGATGGCAAGATGAATGCAGTAGGTAGATACCTACTGGAGGAAAATTTGCACTCATCATCCCAGAAGCTGTGCATGGGACGTACTTGGACATTCCAACATGACAATGATCCAAAACACAAGACCAAGTCGACCTGTCATTGGCTACAGCAAAATAAAGTGAAGGTTCTGGAGTGGCCATCTCAGCCTCCTGACCTCAATATCATAGAGCCACTATTTTTGCAGCAAGAATGGTATTCTCTGTCTGAGATGATAAAGAGCTTCATCCACAACTACTTCAATCTGTCATTGATGTTAAAGGGGGCAATACACGATATTAAGATGTAAACTTTTGATCAGGGTCATCTGGGTAGTTAACCATGACTGAAAGAAAAGTAATGATAAACCAGGGATTTAATGGTCACTACAAAAAATCTGCACTTCCACAAGGAAAGCTCTGGAAATGGGAACCCAACACTTGACAAACATGTGCTGTTCACTGTATTAATTTGCATTGATTCTAATATTAGTATCTAAAAAAATAAAACAATAAAAGCACATACAGCTAAACATGTGTTCCATATACAGGGGCCTAATACATTAGCACAGTACTGTACTATATGTACATGAAAATGTCAAAAATAGGCCGTTTGAACACAGGAGCACATGAAGCATGCTTGTATGTTTGAAGCCTAGCCTCTTTTGAGGCGAAAGCTCTTTTGTTTCGTTCCAGTATGTTGCCTCTAAACGAAGGGGAGGTGGAGATAAAAGGGCAAGAAAAAGCAATCTCTCCAGCTTTGACCTCCGGATGAGTCTGTGCTCGGCTTTTCAGGCGGTGGGGAGTCTTCAAGGAGGGACAAAATGGATACATTTGAGGGAGGGAGACGATAGGGTGGAATATGGCGTCCTATGATGAATGGCCAGACCTCTCGCAAACATTCCAAACAAAGGCGAACGTGTATAAGAGAGGGAATAAGACAGACATGGAGAAAGAGAGCAAGCTATGGGCAGTACCTGTCAAAGGAGCTCGCTTTTATTTATTTATGGTCGGTGTGCTTAAGAGATGGTCAAGGTCAGGCTATGTGCCTGCTCTGGCGCTTCTGTTGTGCGGATCAATTCATGAAATATGTCTGTTAACAATCCGGCTGATGGGTATCTCTCTCGGCCCGTCTCTGGCGCTCCCGTGCTCTGCATTTCCCTTCCGTTGCTGTAAGTCTGGATGAAGTGCCCTCTGCTTTTCTCCACTCATACATTCGGGCAGTTATTTACACGTCAGCCCGGACCAGGCTTTTATATCTGTCACTACCACTAAGGTTACATCAATGTGTCTCTCCGCGTGGGCTGTGGAGAAACACCTTGTATCGCAGATGTAATCCCGGAGAAGATTGATCCAGGTGAACTCCATCGATCTGAATAGTGCCGGGCAGAGATTCAGTAATATGGCTTAGGGAGCCTGGGCGGCTCATTGTAAACAACATGTCAAGGGTGTCCAGCTCGACCCCTTCAGCACAGCGATAAATCTAAAGAGCCTCGCCTGTCTGCTCGAGTCTCGCCTCTTATCCTATTTTTAGGGCGAATCCTTTATTTATCCGTCTCAAATTCGTCTTTAGAGTTTTTAATCTTTAATACCATCCAAACGTTAGAAGATACCTGCTCCCATCCTGCTCCTAAGGGTGTGCAATAAAAGTGCAAATGTTGTTAGTTTACAACTTCTTCAAGTGACAAAAAACTGCAGGTGCTTGCAGTTTTAACTCTAACGTGAACAGTTTTTCTGAAAGTTCACCAACCCGTACCCACTTTGACTCAACGGATCTCAGGGAACGCACTCATCCATTCCCTTTTATAGTAACAATACAACAAACCGCACAGCCATACTTCTCCAAAGCGCAAACTCTCATCCTACTTTTGATGATGTCCTTGCCAAGGGGTCAAATTCAGTCCTCCCTTCAGATGAAACCATGGCACAGAGGGAGGAGAAAGAGAAAAAAAACAAGCATAGCGAGGGAGGATAGTAAACAGATGGGGGAACTCCAGGACAGACTGATTTGTTTTGGCTAAGCTAAGCTTGTAATTTATGGTCATAAATATAAAGCCATGTAGGCACGACTAATCCTAAGTGCCAGTTTAAGAGAGGAGTTCAAGGCAATGCCTCATTATAGCGTTAGCAAGCAATTTCATTGGCTACTCACATGACAGTTACTTAGCCATCGATGGGTAAAGTCATGTGATGCGGAAAAGACACAATGAGCCCACAAGTGCCACTTTGGGACAAGTTTTGATTGTTGATTAATGAGTAATGGCCGAATGGCTGAAGTCTTCTTCAGGCCCATGCAGAGCTTCTGGGTGAGGCCTCTCTAAATTTGAGACACAATTGCAACATGAGTCCTGCAGGACCTGAAGAAATATTGTCTTTTTAGATTTACAGTCTTATGCAAATGTTTTGGCACCACTTAATAAATAATAGATGTTGGTGATTTTATATTTTCAGCCAACTTTGATACCAAGTTACTTTTTATGTCATAAATTGAACAAAAATGTTATATAAAAACATTGCTATGGCACTCTGCATAAGTTTGGGCACCATACATATTCAGTACTTAGTAACACTTCCTCTGGCAGATATCACAGCTTGTAAACGCTTTTTAGAGCTAAAAGTCTTTCAGTTCTTGTACTTGGGATTTTCTCCCATTCTTCCTACATAGAGAGCCTTTCAAATGGTAGTTGTTTAGATGTAGTAAATGACAATTACGCTACATCACATGTATACGTTTGGCAGATGTTCTTTTCCAGAGAGCGTTTGCTGAGTCATGATACAGTGAAAGGCCAGTTTAGCATTAGGAGTCTAGTCCAATGTGTAGGTTAGATATGTAACCCTAGTCTTCCTCGCAAAAGGCTTCTAGTTCTGTAATATTCTTTGGTCGTCTTGCATACACAGCTCTTTTAAGATCTACCCACAAATTTTCAAAAATGTTTAAAGCAGGGAATTGTGATGGCCATTCCAGAACATTCAGCTTGCTTCTCATCTCTTGCATAGGATCATTGTCCTGTTGTAGAAGCTCATGCTCTTTTCATCTTTAGCTTTTTTACAGATGGTGTGATGTTTGCTTCCAGAATTTGCTGGTATTTAGTGGAATCCATTCTTTTCTCCACTCGTGCAATGTTTCCTGTGCCACTTGCTGCAACACAACACCAAAGCATGATAGATCCACTCCGATGCTTACAGTAATGGTTGGCAAGCTATTCTTTTCATGAAATGCTGTTCCTTTTTTTCTCCAAACATGCCTTTGCTGATTGTGGCCAAAGATTCTATTTTAACTTCATCAGTTGTTTCCAAAACGCATCAGGCTTCTGTAGATGTTCTGTTGCATACTTCTGATGTTGGATTTTATGATGGGGACACCGGTAAGGTTTTCTTCTGCTGAATCTTCCATGATGGACAATGGAAAGGTGCACCACCACTCCAGAGTCCGCTAAATCTTCCTGCAGGTTTTTTGCAGTCAAATAGGGATTTTGATTTATCTTTCTGACACGCATATGAGCAGTTCTCTCAGAGAGTTTTCTTGGTCTTCCAGATCTCATCTTGACCTCCACAGTTCCCCTGAACTGCCATCTCTTAATTAAATTTTTTTCTGTGGAAACTGCAAGTTGACAACACTTTGCTATTTTCTTGTAGCTTCTCCTGCATTGTGGGCATCAATAACTTTTAGTTTCAGAGTCTTACACAGCTGCTTAGAGGAACCCATGGTTGTTGAGTGTCCACAAGCGTGAGCACAAGGTTTGGAAAGTGAGAGTATTTGTAAAGTTTTGAAAATAGTACCAACTGGCATTTACTAATGATCTAATGAGCTGATTAAAGTCTGAAACCTTGTAAAAAGAATCTGAGACTTCGGATCTCTAGGGTGCCTAAACTTTCAATAATTTATGTCATAAAAAGTAACTAGGCATCATTGTTTGTTGAAAATATTGTGATTTTTTTCCTAGTCCTAGAGAGACTGCTGTTACTTATCAAGGGGTGCCCAAACTTTTGCATAAGACTGTACATATAAATTGTAAAATATATCAGTGAATATTCCAGTTTTCTTTGTTTCATTGGACACATTATATCCAACCCAGTCTCGCCACAGTGTTCACAGTCTACCAAGTAACAATCATGTAAGGATTAGAAGGCCCAGTGGGAAGTTACAAAACACAGTCATATTCAAACATTTGAGTGCCCTTAGTCATATTAAATGTTTGATTGATTTTTTTAAAAACTTAAATATCATGTTTATGGAGCAAGCATAAATATGATGTTTAATAGCAAATATGAATACTTTAACATATTGGGGAAAAAATAAACATACATTACAAACCATACTTTGGCCATGTCATATTTTATAGTTTGTTTGTTTTTTTCCCAGTATGTTAAATATAGTAACACTAATCATCATTAATATGTGTAAAACTATAACCTTGCTAGACTGTACTTTTTCCCCCACTTATCAACATGTGTATTTACACCAGGGGTGTCCAAACCTCTGAATGCACCTGTATTTGTATGTAAATGTTTCCTTTTCTGAATAACTACTCTGTATTGTGACTTATTTCTGTGGGGTGAGCTGAAGAGGAGAGCGCATAAGAGAGAACCCAGAACTCTTGGCAATCTAGATAGACTGTGCAAAGAGGAATTGTCCAAAATGTCTGTCTCTATCTCTGTGTTTTCCAACCTAGTGAAACGTTATAGGAAAAGATTAAGTGCTGTCTTGTTACAAAAGGGGGGTATATGAAATATTACATGCAGGGGTGCCAATAATATAACACATATGATTTCATATAAAGCAAAAAGTGGATTTTTTCCAAATTAATAAATATTCTTCAATTCAAGGTTAGATATTTCTCTATTTTGTGTATTTTTTGGGGTCCAAAAATATGAATTTACATTACTATATTACTGGTTTATAAACTTAACATAAAAATACTGGGTCTGGATTGTTCTATGACTTGAAGGTAAGGTTCCATCAAATGGTTCTACTACATAGAAGGTTCTTCACACTCATATCTAAATTACGGAAATATTTTTAAGACCTAGTGGTAGGGACCTTGCTCCAGGGATCAGAAGGTTGTAGGTTTAAGTACCACTGAAGTCTCCTTGAGCAAGGTTCCACTACACTGCCCCCTGCTCCACATGTGATGGGTCACACTTGTGACTTTGTGTTTTAATGAAAAATCGCCACAGTTCTGGGAAGGATCTTCCTCTAAATGTTGTTCAGAGGTGTTTCTTCTATGGCGTTGCTCACGAGAAGCCATTTTTAAGATTGGGCTTTCATCAAACTCGCGTGGAATGTCTTTATTTCAAATGTCGAGCTCATGTATATCAATATTTCCATTTCAAAAACAGATAAACCATCATTTTATTCGTTTTTTCGACTGTCTGGAGACCTGCACTTCTCTTTATTTGCGTGTGCTCGCGCGTCGATTTGCCGGAACGACCCGAAGTCAACAGCGTCGCCGTTCTTCTTCTGCTCTCTCTCCCGCCAGAGTTCACAGGCTTGTAGATCTTTAATTATAGATCATGTTCTCTTGGCCCTGTTTTAGATCGACTCCAGACCGGCTTCGCTCAAGTCATCCACTTGAAAGTTTGAAAACCTCCAGTGACAGGAATATTAATGTGCCAGCAGTGTCATATCAGTTTCAGCTCATGCATATTCAATGTCCCCCCAGCTCTCTAAGATTTATGTCAGACTGTGCAGGAGTGTGGTATCCCACCATTTTAGATAATAGCATGCTAAATTGATGTTATCAGGAAGAGTCTCTCTCTCTCTCCCTCACTCTCTGGCTCTGTCCCTCCACCCCGGTTTCCCTTTCACCGATTTGCTCTCTCGCTCTCACCCGCCGCTATTTGGACTGGTGTGATTAAGAAAGCCCCTGCCAGGACCTCGTTCAGGCTCTTTCACGGCCAATGAAAACACCTTATGAGCTTGTTGAGTGACTCTTACTCCCTGATGGAAAAAAAGAGGGGGGCAAAAGCATATTTTGGGAGGAGATTAGGGAGAGATCCTTTTGGATTATCTTTTAATTAAGGACGCTTGAGTTGTGCCCATTCTGCTGAAGCAAACGCCCAGCTGCTAATGAAGTTTAAACAGACATACTTTATTTAATTTGGGCTAATCGCCGGGGCCTAAAGTCCAGGCCTCTTTGATCTGGCTGTGGCAGTGTAATCTCTCTGGCAGATAGCATCTCCCATTCGGCCCCGGCTCCTTTATACAGCCTGCTACGGGAGGTCCAAGATTAAGCATGGGTTAATTGAGACAGCCAGGGTGGAAGTGCAGTGAAGTGTGTGTTTGTGTGATTGAGAAAGTTATGGTGGGTAGTGGAACACTTTTGTGTTTGTGTTCTTTTAGAAATTCAGTAGTATTTTTTTATATTTGTGCTTATATAAGGCATGGAAAGAAACGGCTGAACTCAGCAGTGGCTTGTACAGTGGATTTGAGGCCATTCAGGCCATTGTGGCTTGTGGCCTATGGTTTCTGAGGTTAGGAACTCGCCTTTGTGTTCAAATGGTCACCGGTTCAAATCCCAGCCTACTCTTAAACTAGGTTCTACATTTCTCTACGTGTGGAGGGATTGTATACAGAGGTCACATTTCATTGTGGTGCACACACTTTCATCATAAATACAGTAAATCACAGCTTTTTAATTTAAAAATATGTTTTGTTCTAAGATTCAAACCCGTATGTATAAATTAAATATATATAATAATTAGTAAAGACAGAGTATATTTAAAACTTTTTAAAAATAAAAAAAAATTATAATATATAGTAAAAAATAACATATATTAAACCTAATAAATGTTTACTATATAAATAATTAAAATACCCAGATTGGGTTATATTCATTTAGTTCACTTTAGTTTAGTTTACATTTACAGCTTTACTTTAATGAAGGATTAGGAGGCAGGTTATAGGTAACAACTTCAGTAGCGTGTGTGGGGGATGTGTGTGTAGGAGTGTGTGTGGGGAGCTATTGGGTCATGTGTAACATGCGGAGAATAAACCAGAAAGTTTAAAGATAATCTGTAGAAAAAGAGTGGCAATTAAAAAAAACAAAAAAAAACACAATTTATGAAGCAATAAATACACAAGATCTTTAAAATGATGGTTGTTTAGATGTAGTAAATGATATTTAAGCTACATCACATTACGTTTGGCAGCTGTTCTTATCCAGAGAGCGTTTGCTGAGTCATGCTACAGTGAATAGCCAGGTTAGCATTAGGAGTCTAGTCCAAGGTGTAGTGGGTTAGATATGTATCTCCAGTTTTCCACATGGAGGACAGCAGTACATACTAGACTTAATATAATGTAAGTATTCTACAGCCCCCACGGCAGTTTTAACCCTATTTTTCATTTTCATTTTTCGCTAATATTTCTCTGCTACGTGGGCGACTTTCCTGCAAACGGCAGGAAAACAAAAAGGTTAAAAACATAAAATGCAGGAAATAAATAAAATAACGCAGTTTTGTCTTGTAAGAGCCATATGGCAGTGAGCACCATCACCATAGCTGCAGCTTTCTCACTTGTCTTCCTTCTGTAGTGGTGATGGGGGTGTTTCCCACTGATTAATGCAATACCCCCCAATCACTAACTAAGCATGGGAAAAAGGCCAGGGGAAATTCTTCTTCTCTTTCTTTCTTTCTCTCTCTCTCTCTCTCTCTCTCTCTCTCTCTCTCTCTCTCTTGCCAATAAGTGAGTGATTTATATTCCGATAAGAAATACAAGCCCAACGCTGCATGCATATTCATAAACAATGCTGTTGATTAGCATTTAGCCAGCACAGGAACCGCGCACTCACGCTTGTTTCCTGCACCGTGAGTCAGTGCGCAAGCCCGTTCGCAGCAGCCGCCATTAGATTTATAGCTTCAATTACCCAAAAGTAAAATAGCCAAATTATTCATAGGCTGCTTTAAAACAGAGTCGAAGGAATTATGCATCGCTTTCTGTGAATAATTGAATCTTTCATTTGCGGAGTGTGACAGAATGGCTAATTTATTAATAGACAGACACAAAGTCGAGTGGAAATGTCTCTCCTCAGGGTGGAAGCGCTTTCAGGAGAACGGAGCCCTTGTTAAATAAGTTACAAAACGGCAAGGCCTCCGAGTTTACCAACAAACACCGAAGTGCAGCTCGGCGCTGGCTGCCGGATGAAATATTTAGCGCGCCGTGTTTATTAACGGAATGAAAGACAAAGGACTTTTTCCCCTTGACTTGTGCACACTGACATTGTGCTCATAACAAACACACCCAAAAAAATCAGTTCAGGTCCTTGATCCATAATGGATGACACCCCTTGCTTCTGCAAAAGAGCATTATTAAAGAAATGGGGCAGATGTGGCGAGCTCGTTTGTCAACTTCAACATTTTGTCAACAACAACAATAGGAAGTCGCGCTCAGGAAGCATTGTTAGTCATATATTGGCTCAGCGCATTAAAAAAAAGCCACATGATGATTATTACAGCAAAACGTGTTGCGTTTAAGCAGATCACATTACGATACTATCAATCCCTAAATGCCCTAAAGAGCTTTTACATATTTGTTACTGTCGCTAGGAGTTGGTGTGTTTGCCTGGCATTATCCGAGGTTTTTTACACTTAAATATTTATTATACGCCAGGTATGCAGTAACAAGCCAGAACATGAATACAGCCTGTGGCCACGATCAGCTTGAATAAGTAGGAGGTCACTAGTTCCACAACTGTATCAGCTGTTGTCAGTTGCTCCTTAAACAAAGCTATAACCAATAAACTGCTGTGGGGCCTTAACTTGTAATGTTCAGAGTTTGTTTAGTTTTTTTACTGGGCTGCATACATTTATACATGGCTTGAAAGTCCCATTCTTTGGCATGGACATCCAACAGCTCCATCTTTCCTAATGAACAACAGTGACACCCATTCATTCAATGAGTATCCAAACTGCTTTTCTGTTTATATCGGGTCAAAGCTGGAGCCTGCCCCACTTGACTATGGGATGGGTACGCCGTGGACAGGAGGCCAACCCATCACCAGGGGAAAGCTTGTACACTCCATGAAGAAAGGCCAACCCAGAATTTGAACCTAGGACCTTCTTGCTGTGAGAACCTTTCTCTAGAGTCCAAATATTGTCTCATAATGGGATCACCTTTTTTTCCCAAAACTGACTTAGTAAAGTTTCATGGAGCTTTATATTTTAACTAATATTCTTAGAAATGCATCTGTATAATATCCGCCGGTGAGCGAACCGTGTTTTTGCAGTACTAATTTATTGTTGGGTTCTATGTTGAAATAATATGTTTTATACTTTGTGAATATCAACCACAAATGTCTTGGCTCCAGCATGATGTAAATAACAATAAAAATGTTTCTGCTGAGGAATAAAATTATTCCCAAATAAAAGAAAATGGCTCTAGGACTCAAACTCACAGGTGAAGCACATCAGGTGTGCTAGATTAGAACATTGTTACTCAAACAAGCAAGTTCACCTAGAGAGCAGACTGCAAGATGCTAAAACATGTCTCCAAAAGTCATGGGACCTACAGCAGGCCCTTGCTAATGTTGATGGAAAGTGCAGGCCTCTACAATCAGAAAGGTACACAACTTTAACTTGCATGGAAGATGTGCAAAGAGGAAACATTTGCTCTCTAATAGGAACATCAAGGCCAGACTGAAACTTGCCAGAGAGAATGTAGATGAAGACCAGGACTTCTGAAATAATGCTATTTGGACAGATGAGTAAAAAATATTCTCTGTTCTGGTGTCCCAATAATTACATGTCTTTCGGAAACCAAATGCAGCATCACAGGCAAAAAACCCAATACCAACTGTGAAGCATGGTGGTGGAAGTGTTATGGTTTTGGGACGCTTTGCTGCAGCCATGGCGAAATCACCTGCTGCTCCCTAAGTGCTGCTACAGTGGCTGTCCGGCTGGTCCAGGTGTGTGATCTCACTGACAGATTAATGTCCAGTATTAATGCAGTATGAGTTTTATTATTATTCATATGAAATGAAGGTAGCAATTGCCTTTTGCTATGGTGAACAGATCAGAAGAAAAATGACAAACTTACTTATTATGCTATATATTTTTAGGTTGTTTCTTCTATAATGTTACCGTATTTCCCCAACAATAAACTGTGATTTATACATTGATTTTGCAAACCTGGTGTTTGGTGCTGCTTGCTTAAAACAAGAAGGCCTATCTAAAAACATGTAAATACATTCACTGAAAGTATCACTCATTTTTAGCATTTTGCTACATTACATTACATGCAAGTATACGTATAACACAAACCAGAAAAAGTTCAATTTAACAGCAATAAAAGGAACAAAAGTTTATTGTTCAACAATTGTACATTGTATTTATTGTACAGCAATGTCAATCATCCGTCTAGATGTAAATTCTTCAATATAAAATTAGCAACACTGAAATGCAAAAAATATCATGCTTACCTTTCTTCAGATAATTCAGAATCAGATCAGTAAACTGTGCTGCTTTGCTGTTGCTGATGTCAGACACACGTTCGTCTCACATGTTGCAGATGTTGCTTTGTAAAAGCGATGACCTGGAGCTTAAATTCTGCAGTGAAGTTTGATCAATTTTTCCTAACCCTAACGCTAACGCTAACCCTAACCCTAACCCTAACCCTAACCCTAACCCTAACCCTAACCCTAACCCAACTGGTATAGAGTTGTACTGTAAAAACCTCCAGGGGTCAGGTTAGATGCTACTTCAGATCAGTAAATTCAGTAACACTTCAGCTTATATCATTATCTTTGCATTTTAAAACATAAATGAGCATTTTCTGCAGCTTATAGAATGGGGCGTCCTATAATGTGAAGCAAACTATTGTTAGGGAAATACTGTACTGTTTTTAAAGACACATGGTTACAGCAGTGAGGATAAGTCATTTCAATAGTACAGTACAGTACCGAAGTTGGAATGAATTTGTCTACATTAGGAATTAAGCTGTCTGTCTGTTGGCAGGGGGAAGGGAGGAAGTTGTATGGATTGATAGCTTCCTTCCAATTTCTAATTCAATTAGATTGTTTAATGGATGCTTGCCTGGTTTTATCCACACCCTTGCCTTTATTACAAACAGGCATTCGTAAGATTCTCAAAGTCTGAAATATCAAACAGGAAGTGAAGTGCGGAAATCCAGGCTAAACATCCATCTCTATGAGAGCTACCAAGCTTTCTCCAAGACCTTCTGGCAGTAATCACTGACCTTCTCACGACTACGTGTTTGCCTGTTAAACATCAGGACGCCACTTTATTCTCTTTTCACCATCCTCTGGTCTTTAGAGCGGACGTTTGGCTGAGTCAGTCTTCGTCTGAGCAATCATCTTCAAGTGTTGTGAGAAAACAGTGGGTGAGAGAAGACAGCGTTCCCAAGGATGCCAAAGACGAGGAAGTCCGTCAGTGTTTGGCACAAAGGGACATTATTAGGCTGTTGTCTTTAAACGGAAAAATAGGATCCAATTACAAAAATTCCAGCAGGAAAGGAAAATGAAGCGATGGCTTTCTGTGCTCAGCAGAAGTTCAGGGCACGTCAGACTTTGTGTCAAAAGCAACTTCCCTTCTAGCCATTACTTCACTCCTTCACTGCTAATGACTTTACTTTCACATTACACTGTTACACTGTAGAGTCCTTTCAGTTCTTTGTTTAAATAAAAAAACACTGTTTCTGCCTTTGCTTTGAGCGTTGGTGGTGCAGTGGTTACCACTGTAACCTCAGAGCCAGAAGGTCATGGGTTCCACCCCCTGGTCGGCCACAGGTACAGGCCATTCCCATCGTCACTTGGGTTATATTCCACTCTCCAAAGGCTTGATTCACAGGTTTGGACAATGAATGAATGATGCCATTTGAAAACCTAGAAACAATTCTGTCACCTCAAAATAAAAGATTTATGAAGTTTAAGGAGCTGAAGGTATCTGAATGCTAATCATGTCTGAGGTAGGGCTTTGTCTTCATCAGCGATAGGCAAATGTGTCCATCAGGTTCATAGTAGCATTTGATCAGTTCACAGTGTTGTAAAATTTATTTCTCTTTGGTTTTCATTCAGAGTGAAACCTATACAGCCAACTGACTTGGATCATAGTCATATGCAAATGTATTACACAAAGTTAATATCCATCTGTTGTAGAGTTGCAGTGTTGGAGCATTTTCCTCTTGGATCGTTTCTTCATGTACAGAGAAAAATCCAATGTTATTAATCCACAAATGAAAAGGTCATCATCATCCAAGGCCATGAGAACATACACCGCCACTGTAGCAGCACCGTAGGAGCTGTAGGGGTTAGCTGGTTGGTTCCAGAAATCAATCCCACAACCCTTTGGTCACAAATGCAGTTCTCGAACCTTTAGGCCACAGTTGCCCCATTAAATACACCACTACCATGTGAGAATGTTCACTCTAACTGGAAGAAGAAGAAAGAAGATCATGTGTTCTGGACAATGAGTACCTCTGAGAGAGAAGCATTGATATGCAATTTGACACCAAATATGGCATTTGCTCATATCCCTGCTGATTATCTGGGCAATACACCAGCAGAGCAGCATCAGCAGTGTGCCAAACACACTAAGAACATACTGTTTCACGCTCGCTGCCGTCAGAAGACTAAGTGAATACTGTGCATGTTCGATGACACACATCATCAAGTAAAGCCATGTTCGGTGAACATGATAACATTAACATTTCTCACTACCTGTTTTGTTTAAACTTGAGTTCTTCTGGTAGTGAGCTCAAACTGAGGTCACATCACTTTCCCTTCTACAAATGAACCGTGTTTTGGACCAGAAAGGCAGTTTTGGTTGAAGCACAATGGTGATTACTACTGTATGTTTAAATGAATCGAACCATTGAGTCAAATGCACTGCTGTTTGATTTGAGTGAAACAAAGGCTGTACGTCCGAAAGAATCTTTAAGGGGATTTGTATAATGAAAGAAACAGAATCCTTTTCATGTCAGCACCTGTAAATGACTGTATTGACCTATTTGCAGATCCACTACTGGGCTGTACTGTCATAATCATATTAAAAAATTGTATCCTTATAACAGAGTATCACTTTGATTTCATATGAATAAACAGATCTGCAAGCTCAACATCCACATTTAAAACCTACTATATGAAGTGGAGATTGTACCTGTACTTAGGCTGGTGATTGCTGACTCCTAGATGAAGTTCTAACCACCCCTGCATTAAGTTGTTGTCTGCCATGATTTGGTTTCCATTACTTGATTGAACACCTTTGTTAAATGTTGAGGTCCATCAGCCATTTGACACCAATCAGAAGAAGAAGCTTCCTTGTTTGAGTCTTGGTTCCTTTCAGTGGAGCTTTTACCAACAGTTATCCACTTACACATTTTTTACGTGAAAATTTTGATTTTATTTATGCTCACACATACAAAGAATTTGGTTCCAGCAGTATCTTCTTACTTACATATTTTGCATTGGTTTTTTTACATCTTTGTGCAGAACAAGTGCTTCTGAATCTGATGTAGACTTTTTAAGGACCTTTCTTAACAAAAAGATAAAGCAATTTCAGACACCATTGGTGAATAAGGTCGATTGTTTTCTCTTCATGATCTTAAGAAGTTCCTCCTAGCTTGATCACTATAGGTTTGGAGATGGATCTCCACCGTTGACCTAATATATCCAAATTGAACTGGATTAAGTCTTTGATGTTTCATATAATTTGAATTCCACATCATTTTCAGAATAAATTCTTCTATTGATAAATAAATAGGTGTAGTTTTAGGAATATTTCCAGACTTAAAGATCCCTTCAGCAATGTCTTAAACATCTGGCCATTTTTGTGTGTCTTCAGGGAAAGGCTAGTTTTTGCTGAAGTCGTGACCTGATAACATCTGCAAATAAGCGATGGCTTTGCCCACATGCTGCAGAGCTGCAAAGCCCCACTCTGCCGCCCTCTCACCCCTCAGACATTTCAACACCTCCTCGACACCCCCTTAATAAACATTCTTCCAAAAGTCTGCTGTGAAATTCCATACACACCCTCACTCTGTGCTTTATTAAAAACTTTGCCTCCAGGACTCACTCTTGTAATCTTTTGAAGCGTTTGGACGAGTGATGTAGTGATGTTATAAAGCCCCCCTCCTCGAAACCCCACCCTCTACCCCTCCAACAAAGAAGAAAAGGTGGAAAAATTGATGACGTCCTAGTTTGGGTTGGACCCAAGGGAGTACATCTGCCTTGTTCAGAATCATCAAAGGCATTTTTGAGAGTTTAAATGTTACATGATTGCGATAAACTTTCAACTTTTCATTTTAAACACCAGTACAACAGCTGGAACGATTTTTAGAGAAAATTTACAGCGACTTTTTGATTTTTAGGTAAGGCAGATAAAAAGCCATGGCCTGCTTGACCCTTTCACGGGTAATGTTCTGGTCAGTTCTCTTTTGGTACTCAATAGCTCAGGATGGAGTGCGAGGGTCTTTCTGAACATGTCTAAGACTGTGTCTTTTATCAAGCCTTATGTTCTGTCTCAAATTGACAAAAGCAACAGGTTTACAAACCCAACCAGAGAAAATCCTAACCAAAATGCACCACAGCAACCAAAAAGTTATATTCTTTTAACAGCATTCCAGTATTGAATGTACACATTTGCTGGACCTCAGTAGATCTTAGACCTTCTCAGTAGATCTCAGTCGAGTGGACCTTCCTGTCACCAATATGAATGACTGTCATTATATTTTATTAAATATCCCTAATAAAAATGCTATCGATCAATACATAGCACTGATATTTCTGGTTCGTACAAAGTCAACTGTCAGCAATTTACAGAAAAAATAAAATTTAAATGTGTTTTAGGCAGGAATGCTTCAGTTGAAATAATGTAAAACTAAACCAAAACTGACAAACAGCTGAAATATTGTGTCCAAATCCAATATAACCTGACATGAAAGGTCCAGTTCTGGCACACCATTAAAAATAACAGTAGTGAAGTCGTGTCACTTTTATTTGTATTGCGCTTTTTATAACAGATGCTGTCATGAAGCAGCTTTACAGTTTTCAGATCTTGGTTGGAAGCCTCTAACTAGGAGTCTTCAGACATAGATCAGACATAAGTGTATAGCGTAAAGCTGGTCCATGGTAGTGAAAGCTAGTCTGAAGGAGGTGAGCAGGAGGCCGAGTGATAGGTGGTCTGCACATGGAGGACAACAGGGGCAATTGTACTAGGAGCATGTGGACCATGGTGGCTGTTGAAAGAGTGAAAAAGCCTTTGGGTTTATGGGTACATGGGTTCTTCTCGCCGGGAGTGAGTGGGTTCCAGCAGAAAACTTCAAACCAGAAGTAGGGCATGTTCCTGCTCACTATGAATAGGGTTCTTTAGAGCAGTGAACCAGAAAAACCACTTTGGGATGCTTAAAGAAGTTTTCAGTTAATTGCTTTTAAAACAATCATCTTAAGTAATGACATGTGAATATACATACCCTTATTACCATATTTCCCCAACTTCCTCATTATGGGCCGCCCCATTCAATAAGCCACAGAAAATACTCATTTATGTTTTAAAAATCTTAGATAAGATGCATGTTATTAGCTGCTATGTTACTGAATTTACCAACCTGAAGTAAAAGTATCTTGACACATCCGTGGAGACCTTTGCAACTCTATACTGGTAGTGACATTATACCGTAGTTGAGCATAAACAATAAAATTGATCAAATTTGGAAACTATCAATATTATGTCACAACGCAAGAACTATGCTACAGGCTTTAAGCTCCAGACATCGTCTGTATTGTCTGAGATGAACGCATCCGACTAATAATTTTTGCATTTCAGTGTTGCTAATCTTATACTGAAGAATTTACATGTAGACGGATGATTGACATCGCTGTACTGCAGTGCCATTAAAGTGAGAGAACATCGTTACCCATCACATGCGTCTTAGCAGTGGAGTGACGGAGCAGTGCAGAGCCATTTTCTAGCATCAAAGAAAGGGTTTTCTACGGAGCCTGCAGCGTCACCTGCAGGAAAAAAAAAACAATCTGTGGCGACGGATTCGCAATCCGTTCCCTCAGTTTATAAACCGTACCCACGAATTCTTAAACTGTTCCCTCGGTTTTA
>JBBIGC010000041.1:6180215-6192833 GCA_037576955.1 Lepidarchus adonis
TTTTTGGACACATCCCTGCTGCTGGAGTCAATACTTCAGATGATTTGAATGTAAATTATTTTATGTTGAGCTTATTTATCTCCTTGTGTAAATATTAGCAAACTGCTAAGCTTAGTTGCATCATCAAACTCTCTATCGTTTTTAGAAAATTAAGAAAATCCTCCATGTTAATAAACAATACAGTGAATCTAGGTGGCTGGTTGAATCTGTTGAATACTGAGGGCGGGGCCACAAATCCATGAGCGTGCGCATGAATTATGAATCTGCGGGTACGGATTCAAAAAACGAATGTTCGGTTTATAAAATCTGAGCGCACGGATTGGAAATTCTGAGGGAACGGATTGCGAATCTGTCGCCACAGATTGTTTTTTTTTTCCTGCAGGTGACGCTGCGGGCTCCGTAGTTTTCTTCTCTCTTATTTATTTTCAAATTTACTCATCGTTTTCACCAGAATATGACAACCAGTTTGTGAGGTTACACTTATTAAAGCTAATCATATGCTACATTTAGATGAGACCAACTCTGCAACCCCTTTTATTTTACACAGTCTTGTTTGTTACCAGTTTCCAGTGGAAAGTGGAGGTTAGCAATGGCACTTTACATGTTCCACCTTTTATACTGACCCATCTATCTTTGTTCTGCGTTGCTTTTTATACTGTTTGTTGTTGCAGGAAACAGTACATTTACATTCAACTAATCATTTTGTGCTCTGAATTATAGTTTTAGCCAATGGGTTTTCATGTTTTTAGATAGCAAGGTTATTCAAGCACCCAATACCAGGTTTCCAAAATCAATGTATAAGCTGTGGCCTATCATTGGAGAAATTCGGTATTCTCCATAAATGTGGTATTATTATAGAGAGCTACTGTAGCCATCCAACTTTGTGGAATGGGAAGCGGAAGAATAAAAATAGCATATTTTCATGCTTGTTTATCATTTGTTAATGAACCTCCCCCTCATTTCACAGCATGTACATGTCAAGCTTCTTTCATTAACACACTGTTACATGAATGTGCTTGAGAACGAGTGAGGAGACTTTTGGGGAAACAGTGAGGAAGCAGCATGCATCATTAGTGTTAAGATTGCTCTACTGTGGCAACATCCACAGGGCTCAGCCAACTCAAGCTCTATCTCACTCTGTCTTTCTCCTTCTGGCAAACTCTCAGTCTCTCTCTCTCTCTCTCTCTCTCCCCCCCTTCTCTCTCTCCCTCTCTCTCGCTCTCCCCTCTCTCTTTCTCACCATCTCTCTCTTTCCCTCCCTCCCCCCTTTTCCCTCTCTCTCTCTCTCTCTCTCTATCTCTATCTTTCTCTGTCGCTCTCCCTCTCTCTCTTGCTCCATCTCTCTCTTCCCACATTCCTGCTACTGTATGCTGCTTGTCATCTCCTGAAAATTCTCATGGAACCAAATATGAGAACGCGAGAGAGGGTAGAAAAAAATGCCGCAGAGCGTCCAGCTTAGAGATGTTCTTGACCGGTCAGAAAAGAAGAAAAATAAACAAATGGCAGGGGAGAGGAAGAGAAGTGGAAAAAAAATGAAGTGTTTCCATCGTTACACTAGCTGTTTTCCCATGGAGGGGCGGCCCCAGCTTGTTTAACAGACTGTTACAGTAAATGCAGCCTCCAGTTAATGGACAAATCCAGGGCCTGCTTACATTTTATTAATGAACCTCATTAACTAGGCCACCCTTTGAGCAGTAATTATGCAATGAGATTAGCGTATGGAGCAGAAACCTGTTGGTAGGATTCTGTCACTCGTGACACAGAGCCAAACAGTTTAATGTTTTCTAACTCAGAGATGAGCTATAAATGGATGGAGTGTAAGGAAGTTTGTGTTTGTATATTATTCCCAGAGTCCCTGTAAAGATGGGCAAGCTTTATACAATGTCGACAAAAATCCCATTCTCAGCCTTGGTTGTGAGCATGTAAAAGGTCTTGCTGAGCTTTTTTTTCTTCATATAATCAAGATTACAGGGTTTATAGTAGATGAGCAAGTTGGTAGATTCATCATGTTCCCATCCTACATTCTTAAAAATAAAGGTAAATTGAAAAAACAATAAAGGTACTTTCTAAAAAATGAAATAAAAAACCAAATCTTTCCTAAAAAAAGGTTCCATCTTAAAATAGAGGTCAATTCTTAAAAAAATAAAAGTTCCTTCTTAAAAATACTAGTTCTATCTTAAAATAAAGCTCAATTCTAAAAAATAAAAGTGAATGCTCAAAGAAAAAAGTCATTTCTTAGGTCAATTCTTAAACCAAAAGATCAATTCTAAAGTATAATGGTCAGTTCTATAAACAAAAATCAAATCTTACAAATGAAGGTCAATTCTTAAAAATAAAGGTATGTTCTAAAATATATACGTCAATTCTTAAAAGTCAGTTTTTTAAAATAAAGCTAAATTAAACACAAACTGACCTCAAGTCAAAAATTATAATATGGATGCCACAATCAGTTATAGAAGTAATCAGGTAATCTAATAATATGATTATTTTGCCAGTTACTTGAATCATCTACGAAGTATTTTTAACAACAAAATTGCCATTTTTATAAAATATGCAGGAAATTTGTAAGTACAAACGTTCATGAAATCCTGCTGGTGTGGGTTTCCTCTCTTTCAATGACAGAAACATATGGAACAGCGCCCACTCATGGACAGTTTTCAAACTGCAGTGGCTTCATAATGACTTGTAGATCCCCTGTATATCATTGGCATTGTTAATATTTTGTGTAAATAAAATATCTTTTTACTTAATATAAACCACCAGTAAACTTCATTTTTATCCTAAATGAAACCCCAAACAGATTCTTTCAAAATATACATTTTAATAACGTTTTATCTTATAAGATTATGGATCAAAGGGTTTTAAAAACAAACAGGTAAAGAACTCATTTTGCGAAGGAGTGGGTAGAAGTATTCATGCACACAACTGTTCTACAATTGTATTTTTTTTTCTAAAATGCTATGTCATTGCCAAATCAGTTTAGAATTTTTTTAAAATTATGCCTGAATTTCATAATGATGACTGTTTCAAAAGTCCAATCCATGTCTATGTAGCACATGAGCACATATACACATTCTGTCTATTTTAGTGGGGGCCTTGTTGATTGGTGGTGTTGTGCGAATGGGAGTAAGAGGAACAGGACATTCCTAACCTCAGTGGCTCAGCAAAAGCTAGAAGCAATTTACACTACAGCACATGTTTGATTATTCCAACATTAATGAAGCTGAGCATGCCACACATCTAAATCACCATCCTCTGACAAAGTCCAGTATGTGGTAGGTGAAGCTGTTATGCTACAAGCTAAGCTAAGATAAGCTAAGCTAGGCATCATGTGACTTACAGCTAGTCATTACAGCAGACTGTGGCATTACCGTTGCTTTGCCTTGTTTCCACTGGGGTAGAAAATCACTCTGGGTGAGAACTAAGGCCCGGTGTGAACTATGATTGAACTCGTCCTGTGAAGACTTCATCGATAGACACTTTTTTGCTCTTCTTTCCCCCTTCAACCATGATCAAAAGTTCAGAAACCTGTGTGTTTTGTATTCACGGAGGAGAGCACCTTTGAAACCCTGTGGATTAAAGAGCACTGTCAGCCCATTTTAAAGCAGAGGCGAGAGAACGGCTTGTAGTTCACAGAGGTGTGTGTGCACAATGTGTGTGTGTGCCGGGAGAAAAAAAGTTATGATGGAGATGTCAGTGGGGGGACATCACTGGGTCTGCCACCAAATTAGGTTGGGTCATGAATCTGTCTCTATTCCATTCCGGACGCTTTTCAGTGGCTTCTTGTTGAGGTGGCTGCATTGCACAGATTTACTGAATTTCCTCATCGTTTCCATGTGAATAAATTGTGTACCATCATCACAGTCCTTGCCAAAAGTAAGTCTACTGAAAGGTAAAATGATGTCGATTATGTACTGTTGCCTTCTAATAGTAGAGTACTGTGGACACAGTGGCCCTGAGCTCCATGTTTAGAGGCCAATTTTTTCCTGAATTTATAGTAATTCTTTCACTAGCACAGTTTTCTTGTTACATTTTTATGTTAAATTTTATTCTGTCTGCATCTATAGGTTAGCTCCAAACAATATCTAATTGTATTTACAGGGGGTCCTGGACTTACTTCGGGGTTCTGTTCCTCAAGTTGTGTCATAAGTTGAATTTTGTTGTAAGTCGAAAGCCCGTAAATGAGCATTAAATGAGGGGCCATTCCTCTGTCAGTCCACCAGGGAGACATTCACCCACCCGAGGCTCTGTATTGTGTTTTGTTAGCATTTTATTAAAGTTGCTTTCACTTTTCACACCATTAAAAAAAGAAATAATTAAAAAAATGAGGATTGGGGCAATGTCCTAACCACAAATTTTCATAAGTTCAGTACATTGTAAATCGTGGACCCCCTGTATACAATTTTTTTCTAATGTTATCTCATCTTATTTTATTATACGGCTCTCCAGAACACTGACTCATGCTCCATTGAATTTGAATGTGAAGGTGTCCTGGAAGTGTGGCATTATTTTCTTATAACACCCGTTGCCTTGGGAACAGGTTTTGTGCTTCAGATTCACGGTTTCATATCACTCCGCCATTAGCACAGATAGCAAACATGGATGACAGTTTTGGCGAATATGGCGCATTGGCCCAATTTAAAGACCAGGAAAGGGGAAAAGTTTCAGTGAAAAAAAAGTAAAGAGGCTTAGCTCGTTGCTGAGCGAGGACCAGAACTTTCTGAAAAACTGTTTTTTTCTCAGCACAAGTCACAAAATATATTTTATTACTGCATGCCATGCAACTGCAATAAAACTGATTTATACAAATATTTACTATATAACTATATAAGGTTTTTTTATTATTATTATTTTGGCACATTTTTCTTTTGCTTGCCAGTGGAGTTTGTTTTTATGAAAATGCCTTACACATTTTAATCTGGAAGGTTTAGCAACACTTGATTGGAAGATGGCCTACATTGGGACTTAATAACACAAAACTAAACCACATTTAGAAGAACAATACTTGAATAGTTTTGGACAGTTTAGAATAGTTTATTTGCAGAGATAAGATCATATAAGTATAAAACCCCTTAAACCGAAGCGAAACTAAATATGCGACACTGCTCTAAAGCATCATTCCCAGATAATAAAAACATCTTCCAGAACATCCACTACACTAGGACACCAGGTACTGCTGTGCTTTCATTCAGCCTGATCTACTATCACTGGGGTCTCCAGACAGATTATACTTTCGACCAGATCGTCCATCAGTGAGGCCTCCTGCCTATCTGTCCTCTGACAAGTTCAACTACTACCAACCATCTCCATGTGCTTCATATGTTACCCACCCCCTAGCCAAAGCAGGGGGTGTTGCTCCAGGTTATAGGCTTTAACTGATGCCACCTTTAGAAACCGAGACTATTTTTCCTTGTTCCTCTATTGCCATTGTCCACTAGGTGCTTGGACCTGGATTCTATGAAACTGCACTGTTGTATTGTCAGTCCTAAAAGGTGGTAAAGAAATAAAACCGAATTTGAAATTGAACTTGAGAACAGATGTTTAGTTCATACACCATATACCAGACCTACGAAAGATTGTGTTGCTCTATAACTACAGTGATCTCCATATACAATACTGCGCAAAAGTCTTAGGTACATACACACATGGTTTAAAGCCTTTTATCACAACACAAGAATAAAACAGTACAAAGTATCAAGAGTTTGATCTTTGTAAAAGTCATTGAGATGTTCTGAGCTGGTTAGAAGAACACAGGTTTGGTTCCAGATCTCCTCTGCAGGCCTTCAACCATTGCATGGACGTGTGAAACTCCAGCAGAACCTGATTTTATGTGGGGAAGGATTGATTGAGGCCAAACCAGGGATTTGTTGGCGACTACAAGTAACGTGAGGACAGGTCTGGACATGTCTAAGCCACATTGACACATAAAGTCAGTCTTTACTGAGTTACTATAATATTATGTTTTTTTGGAGGAAAAAAAATATATATACTTTTCTCATGTGAGAATTGTGCACGGTATTTTATGTCACAATAACACTTTAGTTTGGTTAAAGAACTGTTATAGGATGTGGTCACCTAGACTTCTGCTTTTAATGTGATTTGTGAGCCTCAGTGGTGCCTGGGCTGGGACTTGAACCAGCAACCCTCTGACCCAATGGCAAGATCCTAACCACTAGGCTACCACTGGCATAAGATGGGCATAAATACTTAAATATAGCTTTTTAATTATTTTATGTTATTTAATACTCGTGTATGTGTCATGGAGTCTCATGTAGCTGTTCTTAAAAAGAGGGTAATTGAATATAAATGCAGCATTTTTCAGTCAGGCGTTATCCGACATGAACACATTCGGCCGAATTAGAGTGTGACTGAGCAAAAAAGGCGTCCCAGCTGACTGGGGTTTTGGAAGGCTGCCCACGTCGGCTTCATTTGTCCCACACTAAATGTTTCTTGACAAGCCTCAAGTGGTTACTGACAGCTTTCCAGCCATTAAGACGTGAGGCCTGAGCACATAAGCTCACCTATAATTATCATGTCACATAATGGAACAGCAGTAATAAGAGCAGTAACCTAGCTGTCTTGCCACTGATGACTTTAGTTAGACGATAGTGTTATTATTAACCCTTCCAGGTCCCATGATGTATGTCCTGAATGAACTATTCTCTTTCTTTTTAATTCTTTTTAACGCATTAGTTATTATATATATATATTTAAATTTATTGCATAAATTAAACCACCAATAACCTTCTAAGACGTTAAAAAAAAGCCAACCATAACTTCATGGTCCACAATGATTCACACATTGTGTGCATATGCAATACAGATTACTTGCTGCATACAATACAGCTCCTCCACCAGTAACCCACACCTCTTTATAGCCCCTCACACACACTCTAAGCAAGAGACCCACCCCCCACCACCACGCTCCACTTCAGCAGTTCAGGAATTACCCTCATTGTAGGCGGTAGGCTTGTAGGAATCAGCAATACCCCACCCAGACACTCTGTGGCCACTGGAGTCACCCGACTCGCCGTCCCCTCCACTCTCCTCAAGCGCTCTCCACTCAATGAGCCCCGGCTCCCAGCTGAGAAGCCCATTGATGACCTGCTACGGGCCGATTGTTCCCTTTGGGAGAGGGGCTGGGTGGGCGGAGCCAGCCGGGCCGCCCTAACCCACCCCCGGGCATTGAGCAGGATCTAGCAGGTGTAAACATCCAGCACTTCGCTCCCCATGAGTGGGCAGCTAAGGACCGCAGGTAGTCACGCAGGGTGCCTCTGTGGAATTAAGAAATTAAAAAGAGGAGGAGGGAGGGGATGGAGGGAATTGAGAAAGAAGGAGGAGCAAAAGGCTGGCCATAGAGAGCAGGGCCCAGGTGTTCGGCCTTATTATCCGAGCTGACATGGAGCGAGTGCGATAACCTTTCATTCCCTTTCAGGGGAGCCTGCTGATACCCAGCGAGAGGTTTTTTTTTTCATGCACTGGGGGTCTCTGTAGTAGAAAGAAAAGCTCAGCTTTCATCCTCAAATTTGCCCGTGCGCTGGGCGCAGTGTTGTGACACCGCATGGCCACCCGCCTCCCAAAGCTACCCAGCATATTCCAGCATTTACATTTGCATCAAAAAAGTAAAGGCCTGCACAAAGTGTATGGAGGATGGTGGGACGGAGGGGGGCGGGTGGTTAAAAAGCCCTGCCTGGTATGACATTACATGGGGGGTGGCCCTGCAACAGGGAGGCTAAAAGATAATACACTTTACACTATCATCAGAAAGTCCCAGGTTTTACACAAAGACTATAAAACGAGTGGTGGCGGCAGAGGGAGCAGGGGTGCAGTGCACTAGTGCTGTATTGTGACATGCCCCACCCCCTGCTAAAATGCTGCTGCTAGCAAGAGGCTAAAGGCATGGATATTAGCATAAAAACAGTAGGCCCTGCGCTAAACTAAGATGCTTAAGAAAGGCAAGGAAGCAGGGGGGGTGTTAAAAAGTGATGACTGTGATTTTGCATGCGCTCGCAGTAGCTATGGATTAAAGTCAGGGGGGAAAAAAAAAACAAACGTCTGTTTATCTTCTGTAGCACACCCTCCAAATACAACTGCATTCAATGCTCCTGTTTGCAGGGGACTTAACACCTGTTTTTTTTATTATTTTTTAAAATAAACTCTCTTTATTGTCTTTCCGACGTGGATGGGATGAAGCTGCAGAATGGAAGCGCCATTATTTAGCATCTCTCTCCCTCTCTCTTTGCACTCTTTCTCCTCACGAAGCGTTATTTACTAGAAAGATATCATCCGCACTTTAATCCTCTTAGCGCTGGATTTTGGTTGTACTTACAGCACCATGCACCTGCTAAACTGCCTTCTCCTAAAGCTGTATAAACACAAGCAGCGCCGCGGCATCCCGGGCTGAATCTCCCCAGCTTTGGACAGAAAGGGACTACTGGGATGCCTTGTTGTTGGAATATTACGCTAATGCTAAGTTTTCCTGTTAAAATGTCTTATCTGAGGTAATGGATGGTGTGTGTGGTGGTGTGTGTGGTGGTGGGGTGGGGGTAATCTCCCAAACTTCCAAGTTGTGAGCCTCAGCCTTAGAATTAAATGCTGAACAGAATTTCATATTCATCGCACAAAACTTTCCTCTTGTGGATGCAATGTAAATTCTCCTCTGGTTAATTCTCGTAGTTCAGTTTGAGTTCAGTATCGTGTGCAGATTAAGTCGCACTACTGAAATGTGATGATGCATGACTTCCAGACTTCAGTCGGGAATTACTGAGGGTGGAATGCTAGTTTTAGGACGCGGGATAAAGTCGTGTGTATATTACTCGCATAAAAAGCTTTCATTCGTTGTTTAAACTGCTTATCCAGGAAGCTGGAGCCGATCCCAGCTGACAGAGGTGCACCCTGGTTAGTCCAAACCATCATAAGGCAACACAGTGACAGACAACCACTCACACAATGTAGAGTAGCCAGCCAACCTAAACCACAAGACTGTGGGAGGAAACCGGAGTACCCGGAGGAAACCCTTGTACACACAGAAAGGCACCTGTGGCCGAACCCTTCTAGCTGTGAGGCTAAACGGTAACCACTGTACACCACATTTATTTATTTTCTTGATTAATTAATTAATTTATTGTATTTTATTTTCCAGTGTGTGAATTATCATGCACCAGTTCAATTTTAATATTAAAATACCCATTGTAACCTGCAATAACAAAAGTATCCGCTCAGTTCAAACCTATTGAAACTCATTTCCACTTTATAGCTGTGTGAACATTAGCAAGGTAAATCCTGGAAACATTTTTACACTTAAATTACACTTGCACAGTTGAATTACAGTAGTATAGTTCAGGTAAATACATCTATGTGTCAATTTCTGCTGTTACTTGCTGTTTAACCGACCACTTACTACAAAGCCTGGGCATAAGGTGCAATACCACTGCTGCTAGTGTCTTATTATTTATTCTATTTATCCTAGTTTTATAGTATTCGTTAAAATTATAGTATTTATTCTAGTACTTATTTCACCCTAGTTATACCATACCTTTGTATTTTTATCTTACTTAGCTACTCCAAGTGCTTTCCTCACTCTAAGTTATTTTATCTCTGTTTTGTCTCCACGTGCAGTCGCTGCATAAGCAACTTCCCTTTCCTCAATTTCCGGGATAATAACGTTTTTCTGATTCTGATTCTGATTTACGCAAATATCTTAATCACTGTAACAGCAGTTTTTTCAACAATAGCTTTTTGCTATAAACGTTGGGTAAGTATTTTCATTTTGTGAGCACTTAAACTGCACCTGAGCACCATGCCAGCTTCACAGAGTGGCTTATAGTTGTCGGTAAGATTGTATCGAATAGCGTTACCCTCACCCTCTTATAAGGAAAATGACACTGTTAAAATAGTAGTAGTCATGGGTTAAACTAGGATTGGTCATGTGGTGGGTGGGTCTCAATGGGGGCAAACATTTTTGTTAACATGTGGTGCCAGTCATATTTGTTGCCCACAGGACTGGGGTGGTGGGGTTGTTTATGGGGAGGTTACATTATATATTGTTTTTTCTTCATTCATAATTAGCATTTTTATGCATTAACTGCATCTACACAAACATTCAAACATCAGCTTTATACAACTAAACAAAATAGTTCATTATGACCTGGATTTGAGGTCTAACAATTTACACTAGTGCATCTATCGGTGCATTCATAAGGCACTCATAAGCTGTCATTAAATATACAGGGCTCTTAAGTCCTCTTAAAACATCTATAACGCCTTTATTGAAAATATATAACAACTTTAATATATATAAATATTGTTACTGCATAAACATGGCATTTATGCTCCATCATAATTCATCATTATACTGGGCATACATTTACATTAACGCTTCATAGATCATCTGTAATACCTTTTGTATATCAAGCTGTTATAATTTTTTTCAGGAATAATGTTAAAGATATTAAGGAAAAATAAAATAAGAATGCCTTATGAATGCATTATGAATGTGGACTTACTGTAGTATTTAAACTGTTATATGTTTTCATGAAAGGTGTTGTAGATGCTTTATAGATCAGCTTTACTGTATAATTAAACTGGACTTATTTAAATGGTCTGAAATTTCTGAAAATATATATCAATTTAATCTATATATTTCTGAATGAATCTTTTTTTAAAGCTAAATAACATTAAGACGCAGAAATATATTCTCATATGAGGTTCTAATACTACAAACAATAATGACAACATGATCTGTTTCACCCTCTGTTTGCCATGAGTGATGTGGAAAAGCATCTCCTCCACTTTGACGGGCACCGTTGGCACTAGAAGCTCAGCAGTGCAGCGCTGCATCTGAAATGCAAGAGCCGAGACTACTTTCAGCGGAACAGTGCAATAGTCACTTTCAATTGTCATGCGGGACAGTCATTTTCTGGTGGATCTACAAGCCTGAAACGATTGCTAAGCCAGGCTACAATCCAAGGAATATACGGTAGTAATAATCCTTATTCCAGGTTTGGGTGGATTTGGTGTATTTCCATTTAAACTGTTGTATTTAAAGATTAATAACTTCAGATCTGAATGCAATAGAAACATCATTCAGATTGTAAATTGATCAAGTTTTTTTTTTTATTTTTTTAGAACTTTTCTATACAGAGGTTCCTCAAGTTATGTCGGGGTTTCCTTCCTCCTTTCGCCAAACGTCGGAACTCATGTAATGATGGCATATGTTTATTAAACATGAACGAGTAGCAGCATATTGCTAACACAAGTCTCTTGCAGGCCTTTGTTATGGGATGTGGTGTTTCATAAAGAGCAATGCATTGTGGACTATGTCATGTCTGGTGCAGGAAAACAGGTGGGTAATACGGGTGGAAAGAAAGTGTTTTCTGGGAGTCGTAGTTCGTTAGCAGTGCTGGTAAAATAAACACATGGATCACATCCACAGCAGTAATGAAGTGAAACAGTTCCTGATCTTTACTGTAGAGTGTCTTATGCTTGGGAGTCATAATGAAGTTTCCAAACAAGCATCACAAATGTAAGAGTGCGAATGGCACAACAATGTTTCCCTCGTACAGCGCAGTGTGATGCCGAGTGTATTTGTCCGCTCCACTCGCCAACTTGCAAACGCTGTGTAAAAAAAAAGCCAGTGATGTAACCACTAATCGCCATATGTCAGGTGCGACATAACATGACTCCCTATAATATATTCTGATTTTTTTTGTTTATTTATTTATTGGTAATATGAGAAAGTAAGAAATTATTCAATTTAATTAATCAATATAATTATTCATTATATTCAATGAGAAAGTAGTGGGTAATTCTAAAGTATTCACACCCACATTTTAATATATTTGGCCCAAATTTCAAACTGATTGAACACATATGTCATGTTTAATATTATAAAATGTTTATATTAATTGTTAATCCTGTTTTTTCCAGCATTGATAATATGAGATGGGTGTGATTTTACTCTGCCACTTCCTAATAAGGGAAAAAACGATAAACTGCACAGTCCAGCATTAAATACAAGACCTTGGCCAGTCCTTGCACATTTGATTATGTGAGCTGAAGAGTTGCTTTGCACTGACACACACTCAGCCGTCTTTCCCACTGTGTCGGTCTGCAGCGCTGAACCTCAGCATCCGTCTCTGGCTGTGACAGTGGCACTGTGGGGTAGTTAATGTTGACTCTGCCCCTGGAGACCTTCATCAGGAGCAGAGAGGACCTCTTCCCCTCCCCTCTGTGACTCCAGTGTGTGTGTGTGTGTGTGTGTGTGTGAGCCAGGAAGAGAGTGAGGTTGGAGGGGTATCTTCAGCTGGAGGCGAACAATATGGAATTTGAAATATTAGCCGCTGCCGTGATTGAACATGGCTCCCTTATCACTGGGTTGCCAGGTTGGAGCGCCATAACGATGACTTATCGCCGTGGTGAGTAACAGCGAGTATATAACAAGATTCCCCGACGTGACAAACACCACCCTCAGGACACACACTGTACCCGACCTCTCACTGGAGGGCCAACAAATGTGCCCTGATGCCCTTCACACACACATACACACACACACATACACACACGCACACACACACACACACACACACACACACACACACACACACACACACACACACA
>JBBIGC010000041.1:6243692-6255126 GCA_037576955.1 Lepidarchus adonis
CTCTCCCTCCTCCCCTCTCCCCCTCTCTCCCCCTCCCCCCCCCCCCTCTCTCTCTCTCTCTCTCTCTCTCTCTCTCTCGCTCTCTCAGGTGCACCCCCTGGCTGTTCCCTGTAGGTCACAGGTCTACAGCCTCAGTGCTCTGGGGGTCTTTGCTGCAGTAGGGGTTAGAGCAACAGTGCGCCCTTTATTTACTCTCGCTGCGAGTGCAGGAGATTTGTCACTAGACTGCCTGCTCCAGGCCTGGCCCACCTCCACAGATGGCCCTGGTGCTTCGGAATTCCCCGCATCCCTCCTTCCCTCCCTCTCTTTTGCCTTTTACAGTTCGTTTGTTTAGCAGGATGTCAGGCCCCAGAGGCCACGTGCATCAGATATGGCCACTGCATTCAGCTTAGACCTCAATACTCACGCCGTCCCGCTGTCTTCGAGACAGGAACCAAACTAATGACAGGACTTAAGTGGAATGAACTTTAATAAAACTCTATGAAGTTACATTTTATTGATCCATTAACAATTAAAAAACAAGTGAATACTTTGCTATTTTAAATACACTTAATTTTTACGTATTTGACCTTATATGAGCCCAGACTTGCAGGGTTGTGGATGTGGAGTATGTGAAGTTTAATGCAGTGTTCCCACGCACATTTTATTGCATTTCCCGCTTTTAGTCGCACATGAACTTCAGCTCAGTAAAGGGAAGTTAATTACATAGGTAGTAAGATGCATTTTGTGTGTTGGGAACTGAGAAAACAATGCGGCGCAGTAGGCTAACTGGGGGGCGGAATCCATGATTTAAAGACACTTTTTCCAACATGAGAACTTTAACTGAGGTAAAATACTGCTTTTGTTTAGAAAGTGAAAGTGTTTTTTGATAATTATGAACACACCTGCTGCATTTAACCCCACACGTGGAGCAGTGGGCAGGGAGCTGTACAGTGGGATAGTACTTTGCTCAATGATACAAATCATGACCCTCTGATCAGAAAGACCAGCTTATCACTATTAATGTCTATTTATTTCCTTTTCTATTAACATTTAAAGTACTTGTTTGAATTCAAATTCAAAGAAATAAAAAAAGAATGAAGAAACACCTTTTTTTGAGGAGCCATTTTCTTGCTGGGAACTTTATCTTTCTTTGAGAAATTTTAACAAAGCCAATCGGTTGCTTTAACCGTCTTAGCGCACTTCAGATCTTTACACTTGCTTTACATTTTCAATTAATTTCCAATTTGATTTATAGCTGCACAAATATTATACTGGGGGAAAATGTGATCTTTGCTTTGTAACTGAAGAAACGCATGAAGAACTTTTCTTATCAACTTCACGACAATCATGGCTGATAACCAGTAAACACTGAAACCAGGGCTTAAGTTTAATTTCACTTATCCCTGTGTGACCTGAGGGCACTATCTTCTCAGAAAGAGAGAACACACATCTCTCTCTCTCTCTCTCTCTCTCTCTCTCTCTCTCTCTCTCTCTCTCTCTCCACACACCTCTAATTCTTGACCCAGAAAACCAACAGCACCCCTAAGGTCACAATCCAAGTGCTTGTGTGTGTGAGTGCATCAATGTGGAGGAGTGTGCAAATCTGCCGCTTAAGTATCTGATGAAGCCCGCTTGTCGCTGATGGCATCTGGCTCCTCGCCAGAGCAACAGATCAGTTGTGGATGCCTGAAGAAGCAAATGAGAGAGAGAGAGAGAGAGAGAGAGAGAGAGAGAGTAAGAGAAAGCAGAGGAGGAGTGCACATTGCCTCTGTCCTGGCAGGTCTCCGGCTCCAGTTCCACTGATAGGAGTTTAATCAGGCCTAATCTGCTTATCGGCCTCCCGCGGCGCCGATCAAGCCTCAGTCGCTTAACGGAAGGCAGGCACCCCTTACGATGCTGCCACTCGAAAGCACAAGGTAGGCAATGGGGTGGGAGGGGCCGACCGCTTTAATCTAACTGATTCAAATCAACAATAAAGACGTATGGGGGATGTGGAGATGCTTGAGAAACTCTTCTCCTCTTTTGATGTCTCCCATCATGATCCTTCAACTTATTGTGAAGTTTTTTGGGTCTTGATTCAGATGCCAAGTCTTGGCATGAGGCCATTGAGCAGGGGCACCCATCTCTGGTCTAGCACAGTTTAGTGATTTCCCTGATCATGCACGTTCTGCAACCCTGCCTTGGAGGAATCACTTTGGCTTCCATGAGGAACCATTCAGTAGATGGTCAGTGCTTGCAGTATTGGTTTGATCTTCTCATCCAGGTACTAGTGAAGACATAAAAACTTACAGGCCTAATAGATGTATCTCAATTCTGGCCCCACCTGTCAAAAATATGTTCCACTATCCATGAATTTACCTGATTTGCAGAACAATTAACCAACAGGTTTTTTTCTTATTATTTTTTGTTTTTCTTCATTAAGACTTGACTGTAATGAATCATCTCCATGGTCAACTGTGGGATAGGGAATTCTACATACTCTACATTAATCACATAATATTGTGAGCTCAGCTGGAATAAGAAGGCCTCCTATAAATACTGTGAAAGGCTGCATTTCCTTGCCGTTAGCTTTAATGTTTTAATCCATTTAGATTCTTTGCTTCCTTAATGAGCTCAGTTCGCCCTAATGTCCTACACTGACCCAACACATCATCCTCACCTATGGTCTTTCAATGAGACAATAGCTTACCTTTCTATGGGCCTTTAAACACACTGTTTAGAAATAACCTGAAATTATGAGTTCAGACTGTACCTATAAGCCCGTCTGATGTCATGTGGGGGCTACTAAGGGAGATTAGACGCTATATCCTGGCTTATAAGTGTCCACAGATATAGTGGACTTTGAAGATGGACAGTTTGTCTCTTGAAAGTGGTCAGTGAGTGGGGAGATATATATGTAAATATATATATAGATATATTCATTCATTCATTTTCCATTTTGGGTTGAAGGGAAGCTGGAGCCTGATCCCAGTCAACAATGGGCACAATTCAGGGTTCACCCTGGACAGGAGGCCAACCCATCACAGGGCAACCTGAAAACCATTCTCAAACACTCACACCTATGGTCACGTAGAGCAGCCAATCGACCTACACCCAAGCCTTTGGACAGTGTGAGAAAACCGGAGAACCCGGAGGAAGTCCATGCAAATACAGGAAGCCTGTGGCTGACCCAGGGGTCGAACCCAGGACCTTCTTGCTATGAGGCGACAGTGAAATCCACCCCCCAATATATATGTGTATATACAGGCATCTCAAAATATATATATAATGAAAAAGAAATATCATAAAAAAGCTCAATATTTCTTGACATTCCTTTCAGAAAGTGCAATTCGTATATTATATAGATCATTACACATAGAGTGACATATGTCAAGCCATTATGTCTTGAAATTTTGATGATTATGGCTTTCAGATAATAAAATTAAAAATTCACTGTCTCAAAAAAGTGAGTATTTTGTGTAATGAATCTATATAATAATATATATAATAATATAATATATAATAATATAACTTTTTCACTATATTATTTTTTTATATGTATTTAATAAAATCGTATGGTTTTCTGCATTTGTTTTTCATGAATTGTAATTGGATCAAGTCAAGGGTATTATCAAAAAAAGACATAAAAAATCAGACATTTTTGTGTTATTGTTTTAGGCAGATTATATTTGTTAATAACCTTGACTAAGATGACGATCAGATTACATTGTATGACAAGTTATGGCAGAAAACCATGAAATTCAAAAAGATTCACCATACTTTTTCTTGCCACTGTATGTATGCATATAGATACACACACACATACACACCACACACACATACATTTTCAGCTTCCTTGGATAAAAGCTTAACTGATATTGCTCTCCTCTCTGACTTCACAGTTCTTGTTTAGATGAGCCCATGATGTAGTAAGTCTAGAGAATCACATGGTAAACCTGAGCTAAACTGGGCCCATTGATCTACACAAACTCTTCCTCCTCTGTATAGACAGGGATTAAAACTTGAACATACACACGTGTGACTTAGCAGAACCCCTGTCTGACAGTGAAGGTGTGAATGGATTATTTGTTATGATGTGTTGTGAGCTGTGGTCCAAACTGTGGTGTGTGACCTGTGCTTGAGTGTTTCCAGGGTAAGACCTGACCCTCTTTACCCCACCCTGACCACTGATAAACACACATGTCTCTTTAAAAAGAGTGTGAGGGAAGGATTAACAACATTGTGCCCAAAGCCTTATTAATTGTAACCTGCATTAAAGAGCCTCCTCGAGAAGTATCTACACGACCAAAGGCCAAGGACTGTGAGACACTGCGAGTGAATGCGTGTGTTTGTGGAAAGACATCACATTGGTCAGTATAATATGAATGAAAATATCTCTTTGATTTACCTTGTATTGTTTTTCCTGGTTCCAGATTTTATTTTTATTTATTTTATTTTTTTTAGATTTTAGGTTTTAGATTTTAGATTTTTAGATTTTAGATTTTATTTTTATTCTACTAGACTATTTATATTTTTCTTAAATTATCCTATTCTACTGTTATGTGTCTCTGAGTGTCTTTGTGTGCTGTGGCAGTCAATACAAACAATTTCCCCCTGGGATTAATAAAGTTTTCTGATTCTGATTCTGATTCTGATTATGTCATGTTGTAGCATTTCTACCCCCGTGTTTGGTTTACACCTGGTCCAATCTCTGTTGCTCTACTGTTGCATTGCTTTTGCTCAATCTGTGTTGCTTATGCACTATTGAAGCCAGAGCTGCGTTCATGTTATGTAAGTTAGTCCTAATCCTTTTTTGTCTATATGCCTCAATTTCTAAGTCAGTTATTCATTTATTGCTAATCATTCATTTTCCAAATTGCTTATCCAACTGCTTTCAGGTTACAGAATCTGATCCGAGCCCAGTACGGGCACAAAACAGGGAATGCTTGCAAACTCCACACAGAAAGACACTTGAGGTCGAACCCAGGACCTTCTTGCTGTGAGGTGACACCAGCATGCTGCCCACCACTGTTTCAATGTAAATGCATAATCAGTAATCAATCCCCAACCTTTTTCGCACCACAGACCGGTTTAATGTCAGACAATATTTTCGGGGACAAAATAAAACAACAAAATAAAATGATATGACCAACACAAAAACAGTGGTATTTTGTAAATATAATAATAAACGTGAATCCACTGTGTAATTATGCAACATTATTAGCAGCGTCCTCATGAAATGCGCTAACAACTGTAAGAGTAACATCCTCCTCTGCCCTTCACGTGCTCTGGTCGCTATGGTAACGCGTAAACGTTCCTTTCAGTGTAAGTTTTCAGTGCTGTTGTACCGATCTCATGGTTTTCTGTCATGACTTTCACCCAGAATACCGACAAAGTTGATGTTTCGAACATACTTACATGCTACGGATAGAGATCGTATTTAAAAAGAAAAGTTTATATGTTTAGTATGGCCCAGTATCGGCCTGCGTCTCGGTATGAAATGCTCTGCGGCACAGTGGTTGGGGACCACTGCTTTATAGCATGAATTTCTTTATGGTAACACAATATTTTGTTCATTTTGTTTTTAACGTTCAGCTAAACTGTAACTGTTTGATTGTTTGAAAATTCTTGATTTTAAATGTTTGGATCTTCAGAAATACAATGATACTTGTTTTGAAATCATTGGCAAGTGTGGAAACTCAGCATGAAGAAGCCATTTCAGTCCAAATAAAGCCTGAAATTGACCTTGAATTTTGGAGGAAAATTGCAAAAATACATGAGGCTATAGTCTTACCTTCATGTACCATATACCTTCCCTTTTTGGGACGTCCTCAAATCCATTGTTCAGCATGAAAATGCCACCACATGGTGTTTTAATGTAGTATATTTCACATTAGGTCTAGTAATCAATTCTGAATGTTGTAAAAAGAAAATTCTTGATTTAAAATGTTTGGATAATCTTCATAAATACAATTTTACAATACAAATACAATACAATCTTTACAACTTGTTTTAAAATCATAAGCATTGTACATTCAACTTTTTTATACTGTAAGTTTTAATGTCAAGTGACAACTATTTACTTTTTTATGCACAATTACACTCAATTGATAAAATGTCAATGATTTGTGCGAGAAATGATTAAAAACTGGATCTGGGAGGATCAGACATTTCCAATGCATTTTAACAATGCCACAATGCCACAACTGCTAACTTAATAAAACCTGCTATGGCATGGGCGTTGTTTTTCTGCCAACAACAGGTGAAGTGGCAATAGAGTGGAGTATTCTAGAACATACTCTAGAGCAACACATGAAGTTGCTTTTTTTTTTTTTTTTAGTATGCTCAGTATTGTGGTCTCTCGTCTTTAGAGGGACAGACTGAGTTCAAAGGTTCACCCAAGCCAGGGCTGTGTGTTCATCTGTCTCTCCGTCTCCCTCTGTCTGTCTCTCTGTGGTCTGGGTTGTTTATATCAGAGAAAAACGCCTTTCTCCTTCAAACCGCAGCTTTTCCTCTTTGTTTGGCTGGTCACCTGTGATCTTGCACGCAGAGGATTAAGCCTCTCCCCCCCATTCCCTTGTCTAATCCAGCCACAGGCTTCTCTGTTTACTCTTCACACCAGCTCTGATAGATTGCCTTCTTGACCCAAACAAGAGAACCCAACAAGATCAGTCAGTGCCTCATTCCATGAGTGCAGGGCACGAAGACTCTTCATTAACATAAGCCAGTAACAGAAGTGAGCAAATGTGCTTAGAGATGGGCTTGATCAAAGAGAACCTTCCCGTCATTGGATTCCCTGTTGTGTGTGAGGACATTCGTTTAGGTCATAGCATGATTTTTGAATGAATGTAGTTGCAAAATTGGATGAGTTTTAATGTAAAATACTGACAAAAATATAAAATCTTGCTCTTTTTCACCAAATAAGATTGCAGGAACCTTTCTAATCATATTTTGTCTTTTACATCCAACAATAAAGACGCATAGAATGGAAGTTCAGAATGTGAGAATGTGAGAAACATACTTTGTGAACCCAATCACACATTTATCTCTAGACATGGAGCAATGGGCAGATATCAACAAGGGTACTGCAATGATGCCTGGACTGGGACTTGAACCTATGACCCTCCGATCATAATGGAAACCACTGAACGGCCACTAAAATGCTGCAGTAAGGGAAATGGGTTAAAATAACGCTCATTGCTCTGATGACGTCCTCACTCAACAGTTATCTATTCAACCAACTGCCAAACACTTCCAACCGGAGCTTGAAACAAGCCACAGGGGCGAAGTCTGAACTGAAGTGTGAACACGATTGGCATTCCTGCCCCCCACCCCTCGCTCTAAGCCCAACAACAGCCTCCCCCCAAGGAGCTTGCATGCTCAGTGTCACCCTCAGCCCCAGACAAGGACCTTCTGCTGCTCTTATCAGCTCTCGGCAAGCTGCAAGGGCAGCCGCGGGACTTCTCTTTAACATAACGCCGCCTCACATCATCACAGGCGCAGCCGCGGGAGGTCCGCCAGATTGTGTAGCTCTTACAACCTCCGCTCTCATCTGGCAGGCCTGGCCAAGGTCACCTGTCCCCCAGTCCCCAAACCCCACGTCAGGTCGGTGTTCCAGCTCTGACCCAACACGTAAACAAGGTAAACAAGCCCCAAAAACCCAGATGACTCGTCTCCGGATCACTCGGGAGTGTGCGGTGCACAAAACAGAGCAAGGAGTGTGATAACTGCAAATTGAATACGTCTGCCCAGAGAGAACGGCAAGGACTCGAGGGAGATTTTTTGCAGGGAGAGGGATACGAGCTCGATGTGTCCGCCTTTTATCGCACAACAAAATGCATAATGGAGGAGAATATACTGATAAGAAGAATATCTAATGGGGGACCAGCAGGCTTTACGGTTCCCACCAAGCTGTTTTCCCCTACAAAAAGTTGAAATCTTTTTGGAGGAGACCATTGGGACCTTTCCAGAGGTAACTTCTCAGAGAAAGAAGCCGTGCCACATTACCAAACAGGACGTCGATGGAAGTCCCAGCAGGCTTCGTAGCAGAGCAACTCAAAAGTATTGTGCACATGTGTGAAGTCCAAAAATCAATTCTCTTGTGATTAACAGTCATCGTTCATCAAACGCTATCTGCTATACTTATAAAACAAGTGCATCACTCTAAACCCGAAAGAGATTTTTGTTTCCCCTGATCGTAGTCTGGGAACATTTCAACACAAAACTCTGGTTTTGGTTTTGTTTTGTGATTTCCTTGTTTTTACAGTGTACATGTACAAAAAGAAAATGCAATTAGTTGCTTCTTTTAATGAATAACGTAAGTAAAGAAAAAATATATTTTTCACTTTTTCACATCATATATATGTATATATATGTTCTATAATTTTTTTTTTTATTAATATATATATATATATATATATATAAAAAATAATAATTTATCTAATTAAAATTTTAATTTTACTTTATATTTTTATAACGGCGAATAACTTACACACTATCATTGTTTTTGCTAACTTTTGCATTAGACCGAAACATTGCTCTCTCTCTCATAAAGATGATGGATTCATATTCCTAAATTTGATATCTGGTGTGAAACTTTTTGAATTACACAACAAAATTCTGCAAATATCTAGTTAGTACCTAGTGAGTTTTGGTGTAAATAAAAATGGCTTTAAATTATTTCCCATTTTCAAATTCTTTATTCATGTTTTTTTTATATATACCATAGCTGCTTTTACTACAAAGCTATTATTGAAGCCTTTATTTTTATTATGTATTATGTTTTTATTGTGGGAGGCACCAAGAAAACGACTGAGGTGAAACTATCTGTATGTGTTCAGCTCACTGAGGTGTTCAGCTCAGTGTGAACAGCTACTTAACTTGTGAATCAGTTTCTGGGATGTGATTAGTGACGTAATACATTTAGGAATGTGATTTTTGATACCACTCTCAGTCCTTGCTTTCTTGTGGGCACCACTTCTGGCACCAGACCTAAAGCTACTATTAGTCTAAAATGTAAGTTGTTTAATTATGAATTATTAAAATTATTATGAGACTTTGGAGTTTATGGCCCAAACTCTCAGTGGGGAAGCTATTTAACAATTGCAGTGTGAGACTTTTGGCTCCTGCACCAGCATATCATACTTAAACTCACCTGTAAGACTGCAGAGCCCCAAAGTCTCTGTTTCAGAAATGCTGAATGAAACAATGAAACATTTGAATTTGATCTATTGTCTGTTTTGCCTATGTGTGTATCAAGTATGCATGATAGTTTGACAAAACAACAACAGTGCATATTTATATATATATGTATATATAAATATAAATATGCACTATATATATATATATATATGTGTGTATGAATATATATATAAATTGAGGTGCACTGTGTGTTTGCACACTGTGTTTTTAATGAATTAATTGACCTACAAATGTAAAACAGTGAAAATATAAAACATGTAAGCGTAAAGATGATGGTATATCAACTATAATTCTGAACTGCCATTGACTGCTATTGTTGCTTTGAGAAATAATATTGAAATGCGATGCTTTTAGCTGAAGGGTTCAATAAAGTAGCCCGTGATTGGTTTAAAAATGATCTGATTGTGCCAAATGTAAAAGGCGAAATGCGAAACGTCCAGAACACAGAAGACCAACTCAAAGCCAATATATGTTATTCAGAAACAGCAATTGCCTTCCTTACTCTTGGAAGCGCAGATTGCAAATGTTTCCCCGAATCTCTTGAATGTTATCCCTGCTCACCGCCAATGAATGTTCAGTTTGTCCAACATAGGGTTTAGCAATTTATCCCATGCCAAGATGATTGGGGAATATCTTGTTCACGCTTATATTGCTAGCTTTGTTTGCTTAATTACTCTACTACTCCTACCTACTATCTCCTACTCCTTTGCCTTGAGGTTTAACCTCCACCACTTTCTCCATCATCAGGCTGAGTGAAAGCAACTGACTGCCAGGAGATAATCAGCACTAATAGGTACATAATGGCGAACAGTGGGTCTGTTATTGGCCTTGATGCATCATCGTAGACAGAGCACAGACGGCGTGACCTTCCTTTCCCACCACACTGCAGTCGGTCTAAGCCTGTCTTGGGGTGACACCAGGAATGCCCCCACCCCAACTCACATACACATGGCTCCCACACTGTTTTCAGGCTATTCCCACTTAACCTCGTGGTATTTTCTACTGGATATTGCAGGGTCAGGCTACGAGTTCAGTGGTATTTTCTGGTCTGCAACACAAAGAGCGTCTTATGAAGTCAACATCCAAGCTGAGGGTCATGCCTTGGAAATGAAAGAGCTAATGCATTGTTATAGATTAGGAGTTTTGTGGAATGGTTTGGCAGAAATTACAGGCATTGTCAGATGTTGTGGACGGCGCTAGCATGAATAAATCTCTCTCCAGCCGCATGTGTTTTCGCTTTGCTTGATTCCAGAACAACAAACAATATGTAACCATGAAAGGGCATGTCAAACCACAAAGCATTGCAAAGACACAGGCTACATTGTGCACAGATGATGTAAGGTCACACTAGGCCAAGAAAACAAGAGCAGCCTTCATCCCAAGTAGCGAGTAAGACTGTCATGGCTTCCCATTCATACAGTACACAGAACAATGAAAGAAGGTCACGCTTACGTTTCATTTTCCAACACAAGTTCTAAGTGCTATCTGTTCTTCCTGCCCCTCTGACACTTCACTATCAGCATGTTCCACAAAAGAGGCAGTATGCCTGGTGTAGTGCCATGGCAAAAAGTGGGTCTCGGGATCATGTGGTGACAAACCCACACATGCGAGTTCTCCAAAGCTCTGCGAAGCATCCAGGGAACATGTCCTCTGACAGCACTTGGCTGCTCTCGAACTCTCCGCGGTTGAGCCATGTAAACAAAGCCGCCTTTTGTCAAGGGCCAACGTGTCAAAGCCACCCGCTTGAAGGACCCGGGGGAGGGGCGGGGGGATTGGGGCTGAGAGGTGAGAGAGAGGCCTTGGATGAGTTGGATGTCTGGGTAATTGCAGATCAATTGTGTTTGCTTTTGATCTCTGAGGTGTCCAGGTCTTCTGGTGCATGAGCGAGTTCCATGTAGGAATGCTGAGGTTGGTATGGAGGTCACGAGGGGATCGTCATGGGTATAAGGGCGAAAGAAAGCAAGAAAGAAAGAAAGAAAGAAAGAAAGAAAGAAAGAAAGAAAGAAAGAAAGAAAGAAAAGGAAAGAAAGAATGAATAAAAGAAAGAAATAAAGAAAAAAGAAAGAAAAGGAAAAAAACAGAAGAAAGAAAGAGAGTGAGAGGTGAGGAGGGGAGAGATAGAGAAAGAAAGAATAAGGGAGAAAGAAAGAGAGACAGAGTGAGAGGTGAGGAAGGAAGAGACAGACAGAGAGTGGAAGAAAAACAGAGAGAGAGAGAGAGAGAGAGAGAGAGAGAGAGAGAGAGAGAGAGAGAGAGAGAGAGAGAGAGAGAG
>JBBIGC010000041.1:6318679-6336778 GCA_037576955.1 Lepidarchus adonis
CTGTCTATCTCATTCTCTCTCTCTATCACACACACACTCTCTCTCTCTCTCTCTCTCTCTCTCTCTCCCTCTTTCTCCCACTTTCTCTCATTCCCCTCTCTCTCAATCACTCTCGCTCTCTCTTTCTCCCTCTTTCATTCTCTCTCTCTCTTGTTCTCTTTCTCTCTCTCTCTCTTTTCCCCCACTTTCTTTCTGTCTTGTTCTCTCTCTCACTATCTCTCACTGTCTCTTTAATGCCCTCTGCCTCTCTTTCTCTCTCTCACTTTCTGTGTTTCTCTCTTCCTCACTCTTTCTTTCTGTCTGTCTCATTGTCTCTCTCACACACTCTCTCTCTTTCTCTCGCTCTCATATCTCTCTCTCTCTCTCTCTCTCTCTCTCTCTCTCTCTCTCTCTCTCTCCCTCTTTCTCCCGCTCTCTCTCATTCCCCTCTCTCTCAATTACTCTCGCTCTCTCTTTCTCCCTCTCTTTTTCTCTCTCTCTCTTGTTCTGTTTCTCTCTCTCTCTTTCCCCCGATTTCTTTCTGTCTTGTTCTCTCTCTCACTCTCTCTCACTCTCTCTTTAACGCCATCTCTCACTTTCTGTGTATCTCTCTTCCTCACTCTTTCTTTCTGTCTGTCTCATTCTCTCTCTCGCTCTCATATCTTTCTCTCTCTCTCCCTCTTTCTCCAGCTCTCTCTCATTCCCCTCTCTCTCAATCACTCTCGCTCTCTCGTTCTCCCTCTCTCATTCTCTCTCTCTCTTGTTCTCTTTCTCGCTCTCTCTTTTCCCCGCTTTCTTTGTGTCTTGTTCTCTCCCTCACTCTCTCTCACTCTCTCTTTAACGCCCTCTCCCTCTCTTTCTCTCTCTCACTTTCCTCACTCTTTCTTTCTGTCTGTCTCATTCTCTCTCACACACACTCTCTCTCTCGCGCTCATATCTTTCTCTCTCTCTCTCTCTTTTTCAGATGGTGGGAACATCCACTCTTGGGGACCAAGGGTTGAGCCAAACATTTTTCCAGTTTGAGTTTTGCCAAGAAGGCAGTGAAAAAATAACAGTAGACCACAGCAATCCCCCATCCACACAACACACACATACACACACACACACTCCCTCTGTCTCACACATATACACGTAAACCCCCTTCATATCCTGCTATCAGAGACTAAAGGGCTTTTCATAGGAGGAATGAGCCCTCGTCTCCCTTTGAGGACTTAATATCCTTCATAGTGTGCCAAGAACGCACATCTTTTTAAATAATATAAATCACATTTATGGGTTTGGCTGTTTGTCTATTTTAACTCCTCTTCTGCTCGTTGACTCCAGAGGAAATCCTGTGTGCAGTGGCTGGGATTTGCTCACACTATGGACAGAGCCACTGCTGGGCTGAGTGCTGTCGGCAGCTCGTTCCTGTGGCCCCTTGCACATCAAATAAGGCGTCTTGTCTGACCCGGACACCACTTTGGCCTTTCACATTTGACTTTCCAGCCCTTTTCACCAAAAGGTTGCAAGTGTTTCTTGGCCCCTGGAGCTTTTTGCTGGAGATATGTTCTTGGTCAAGACCTTTAACACAGTTTAGCTGCATCATTGAATGGAGATGTCACTCATGCACCACACATAGTAGATAGTAGAAGGTTCTTTGTAGTGCTGCCATGTAAAACCCACTTTTTTAAAGAACCATTGCATAAAGTAAAGGTCCTATGCAATCTGTAGGTTCGACATAGAATATATACATATATATTAGGAACTTTGACTTTTATGATGCACCTTAGAAATTGAGGACTGATATACTGGTCAGTTCAATGCATTTATTTCCTCATCACATTCATTTTGGTGAAATTTCACTTGACGAATAACCTCAGATAACCCAAGATAAGCACGGGGCAGGGATGCCCTTGTGAACATAAGGTAAGAGGTTCAAGTCCCAACCAAAGTACCACTGCGCTACCCTTGAGCAAAGTACCATACACTGCACCCAGGCACTTTTCACAGCTGCCCCCTGTTCCACATGTGGATGGGTAACATTGCGTTCGCCATGACCAATAGCAGCTTTAGAGAACAAGAAGGTGAGCATTTCATTCAGAGAGAAAACCAAATGGGGAAAATGCTTCTTAGTAACAAGAAATAATTCAGTATGGCAAGAGTGTTTGATCTACACCAGCATCCAAACACCAATACTTAAGGCTACGATTACCATACGCAAAGTGATGCATCACCTAGAGGTCTGTAAACCTCTACAGCACTGGACCCTGGAGTAATGGGTCACCATTTTAATGCTTTGCACAAGCGAGAAACGCTCTCCCAGCATTGGTAGTTGACCTAATCAAGGCTCTTGGATTTGGAATCAAGCCTAGACGGAAAGCCTTCTTAGAAGGTCAGAAGTTCACAGCAAATGGGGCAAAATACCCATTTACAGTTTTACACTTTATAAAGTGCAGAGGGTACTCAATGTCGTACTGAGCTTACAAAGATTTGCGGTTACGTAACTGGCTTGAAAGAAAAAAACAATTTAATGTGCGTATATATTGTTATATATGGTAGTAGAATGCAGAGCACCACGAGGTGAGCACTTGCAGTGTGTGAGAGCCTGAATGTTTGCAGAGATGGGGAGATAGAGGTTTGTGCTGTTTTTCACTGTTATTGTTGTATTGTTTATGGTTTATTCCCTTTTAGTGTTGAATAAGAGTCATTTGGATTGGTGGGTGAGATGGGGGTTAATAGTGCACTGGGCTAAGGCGCTGTCAGTGTGGTTTTGCCACAAGTCTCTTCTCCAATGTGTTTTCTGCTGTTGTGTATGTTGGAGTATTAAACAGACCATTTCTGTGTTTTTCTTAAATGCTTTACTCTAATATGTAATACATGTTGCCAGCTGTTAATAAAGCACAGTGCTGTTCAATAAAACATCTGCAGCATCATTACATGCACAAGTTCCTACTTACGTCAAATTCGAGTTACGTCACACTCAGCGGAACCCCAAGCCCAACGCAACTCGAGGACCCTCTGTATATATATCCACAAGCCTCTTCTCCTTAGTGGAATAATCTTTCTTAAATGGATTCATTGCTGGCACACACAGCCAAGAAACCTCCATTGAAAGGTATAAGGGTTCTCAGCATGGCAGAACCAACCGTAACTTGAAGTGGACAGGAAAACAAGATCAGGTTGAGGTGAGGGAGCGCGGGGACAGAAGTGAATTGACATAAATTGTAAACTGGGTCGACGTGGCCTTGCTTGTCCGTGTCCTCTCTGAAGCTCAGCTGTGCTAACAAGAGCCATTTCATATTCATAGCACTTCCTGTCCTCCAAACCCTCCTCCCTCTCTCTCTCCCTCACTGTCTCTCTCTCCCTCTTGCTCTCTAGCTCTCTCTCTTTCTCTTTTCAAAGAAGCAGAGCAGGACTACCTCCTCCACTTGTCGGAGGCTCCCGAAATGATTGATTGTTTCTCAGTGTGTCCTGACAGGATATGTAGTAGCGTGGGGCCCCCGGGGTCCAAGACGGTGGCGCCTTCTGATTAAGACCCCCGCAGTAATCATTCCTACCAAGCCAGCGCCTCACAACACACGTCAACAGCAGAAAAAAAGGAGCGGAGAGAAACACTCTGCTTCATTTCTTGAAGATAACGCCCGCCGAAAGTTTTCTCCTTCAGAGCAATTGCATTCTCGCCGGGGTTAAGGAGCAGTTTATATCAGTTGCAACACAAAAACGAAGAAAAGCAAAGGTCGTAAACCCAATAAACTCCAGTTCTCCTTCACCAATGTAAACCAGACAAGGCTTTAAACCTATTATGGCGGTGTAATAGCATTAAAGATAGAAATCGCATTGTTCCAGAGAAGAAGGGAAGGGAAATGAATGGACTCTAGTCAGTGTCACATGAGGGAAGTAAGAAAGAATTCAAATCATGCTGGAAGTTGGAGGCGTATCTCGCAGGGATTTGACTCGCAGGGTCATCGCGCCAGCAAACCTGGGAAATAAGAACGAGTGAACCCTTTCAAACAACAGCCGCCCTTAATCTATCATGTCTTTACAAACACATCGATATAATCCGCTCCAAACTCGCAGGACTTGCACATTTTCTTATCAGATTTTCATGGAGGCAATGCATTGTTTTTGGCTGAAAGAAGAATTCAAGAGGGTCTTCCATAGCCTCAAGTCTTCCAAACAGAACTTGCTGCACAAATACATAGGACATTATCCTAGCTCCCTACAGTTGGATTTGACCTAATGGATTTGACCAAACACTGGAAAATCCCCATTGCATAATATACAATATGCAATGTTTTGGATCACCTTACTAGCAAGGGAAAAACACAAGTATCATAATGACCTTTATGATTCAGCATCGTGTAACACAGGAATCCACAGTATTGTTAACACGGGCAAACAGAGAATGTCCAAATCCAGATCATCTGGCACTGAGCCAGACTGTGAAGCAACCAAAGTGGTGGGACAGCATTGATTCCTAATTATTGCCGCATACAGACACTGTGCCGAACAGGCCGGGACATAATTGGTCATCTCCAGGCCTTGTCCTCTCTCGCTATCAATAGAGGAGACACTCGTGACCTTTCGGCAAGTTAGTGTCTACACTGGGCTGAATTACAGGCTAGCCCACTTCACCTTGATCTGACCTTATAAGCGGCTAATGATGACTTTTCCTCGCTGCCAAACTGCATTTGAGCCAGCTCAGAGATTTTTCTGCTTTTTTTCCCCAAAGGAAATCCTCCTAGTGCTGTAAAGGACCAACTGAGCGAATGAATGGATAGTTCTGGTTGTCAATGTAGGCCAAACCATATCCTAAGCTGTTAAAAAATACTCAAGATATACATATTAGACTGAACACATTGACTGAAGTTTGTATTTATGTTAAGTTATTGGTGTTTATGGTGCTTAGCAAACATAGCCAATTTTTTACAAATGATGTCGCTTGGAAGAATTGCTAGTTAATGCAATTTGTTCTATTTGACAGTTTACCCATTTGATAAACTGTCAAATGGAACAAATCACATACCTAGTTTAAAGAAATTGCTTCCCATTTTCCTTTCACCCAAGGTCATCAACAGCTACTGTGACTGTGGAGCTATAGTTAGCTTTAGCTTACAATGCTAATGCTAATCTCAAATCCTTTTTGGGGTTATAAATAAGCCACTGGACATTACAAACCCTGAATAGAATGTATTGATTTTAGTTAACTAACATTAATTGACTCCAATGCTTTCCTACTCATGATGTTGATGTGGAGATCATTAATGGAACTTAGACTTGAGCTTAAACTGAGCACTTCTAAGGTGTTAGCTTCATCATGCTCAGTCAAGCTGCTCAGAATTAACTTGTGGTGTCTTGGTTCAAGCTGTCGGTCATGAAGAACAGCACTGTCTGGAAGAACAGTGTTCAGGTGCCCCCCCCCAACCCAGATGGTTTCAGCTGCAGCTGGCATAGTGTGGTGCAACACCTGACCATGCTACACACACACACATGATTCACAGCCATGGGGAACACACACGTGCAGGGACACATAAAACACGACTGCAACAGCAGGCAAACCATTAATAGATAACTACGTTCAAGCAGTAAAAACGTAGAAATATACTTATTTGTGTGCAACATAAATACGCACATAATGCATTTAAGACACTAATAAACAGCACATTTGTTCTTGTTTATTTTTGAAACTGTGAAAATGACTCCAGATTGAAATTATACACATTTTCTTAGAAAACAACCGAGCAATTTAGACAAATTTTAAGTCATATGTCCAGTAACACACACACACACACACACGCACATACCCAAAAAAAACCCACCCATGAATTCTCAGCATTGGAGCAGTTGCTGTCACATTGGTTTATGATAGATTCACATTATTCACCCGCTCTGCAGGTAGTCGCGTGAGCAGACACGCTGCTGTCAGGCGCGCCGCTTTGATTGCAGCGAAACAGGGAAACATTGACTTTTGTCTTGTTAACAAAATTTATTTCTCCCCAAATGACAATCCTTTAAGTGGGAGGCAGGCAGGCAGCCAGAATGTTGTGTCATACATTGCCATTTGCGAGCGCGCCGCATGTTTTAAAATGTTTTCAAAGGGTTGCGCACCCATAGATCTTTCCCACCACGTGCCTTTGGTAATGAACAGACCTGTCTAAACTAATTCAGGTTTGGCATTCTCTGCTGAGAGAGAGCGAGCGAGGCAGCAAGAGAGGGAGAGGCACTTCAGTGGAAGGTAGCTAGTGGCAAACCTGTGTACAACAGCCATTTGGACCAACAACCCACCCCCAAGCTCACCATTCCAATCAATAGAAATACATTAGGCTCTGTGTTGAGAGAAGATGGGGGTAGGATGTTATGCCAACAATAAACAGTCGAGAGTTTTTGAGCCAGGGCTAAAATATGAGCCTGCGCTTGAAACACATTCATCAGGCCCGTGTAGAAATCAATTGGAAGATGAGGGAGAATTATTGCTTTGACTCACAACAGCAGTCATGCATACGTGGGCCTCACAAGAAGCAATGTGGGCACTGATTCTTTTTGCTCTCGTGTTCTTTCTTGCACTCTCCCTCGCCCACCTCATTTCTCTCAGAGTAAGCCAGATTCAGAAACAACTTCGAAAAGGTTTCTGCATTTATGAACGCATTTATCTAATGATAAAGAAATATATCCAAACATTTATTTGAATCTAAAGATGTATAGTTATTCAATGTACAGTCAAACCTTGTCGGCTCGTTCCTATTGGTCCGGGCCGATTTGTCAAGGAGGGGTTGGTAAGCTATCAAAGTGGAAGAAGTGAAGACCCCTGCACTTTCAACACAAATGACTTGACTCGCTACGCTGTGTCTGGCCTTAAAATGACATAGTCAACCGTCTGAGTACTGAAAATGGTTAAATTACTAGTTCAGCTCCAAACTGTTTGGTTTTTCACATAAAACACCATAAGTAATTTTGCAATCTAGCCAACAAATACCACAATTCCAGCGCCGCTTCAAGCTCAGCCTTCTTCCCCAAACAAAAGCATTTTTACTTACTTGAGACGTTCCGCCATTTTAGCTTTAGGCTGAGAGAATGTCGACAGGCTGTTGAAATCAAGCAGTAAAAGAATCATTGATATTCTGCTGCATCTTTGTCAAGTAATTTATTTGCTTACTAGTCAAAGAATGCAACTTTTGTTCTTTTACCTACATATGTTTTGTGTTTTTTATTTGTTGTTTTTTTTGTTTTTCTACTTTTGACTGATTAAAAAATAATAATTTATTGGAATCACAAAAACTCCTATAAGGAAAAGCTTCAACGCTTTAGATCTGTACATGCAAGAACCATTGAGGAACCTTCATTTTAAACACATAACAAATCACTAATACTGTTGCTATCTCTTTAACCTTATCTTTAACCATTTTTATGTATATACAGTAGGCAAGAGTTTAAGCAACACTGTTTCCTGCTTTCCATTTTGAGTGTAAACATGCTCCAGTGTGTGGTTCATAGCGCGCAGCATGCTGGGTACTCTGTGGAAAATGCCACTGGTTCATTAGCTCAGCACGGTCAACATATTGGATTTGCACATTCCAATTTGCGCAGCATCACGTCTTCTCACTCTGCCGCAGTTATGTCTTTAGGTGATCTATAAAACGTTATTATTTAAAACAAGTCTCTTTATAGATTGCGTATGTGGCATGCTTAGCAGCAGATTGATTTGACCTTTCCTGAAAGGCTGATTCGCAGGAAAACATGATCCTTGGCCTTTTTTGCGCTGTTGTTGAGTTTCGACTGTAAGTACGAGGAGACGGATGCACGATAATAATGACAGACACTGCAGGCGCTCAGGTTTGTTTTAGTGCCTTTTCTGAACTTTGCCGTTGCTGGTGCTGTTTAGGTCTCAGAGAAACAAAAGAAAGTTGCTACTGTCTGGATTAAACAGCATTTTCTTTTGATTTACTTATTTACTGACTGAAAATGACAGCCGCCCTTTGTGAAAAAAGAAAAAAAAACCACTATAAATTTCCAGAATTCCTGGGAATGGAATTGTTGCAGTAAATGATATTAAAATTACAAAAGAGCCATCCTTAGAACCTTGTACCTGGGTGGAGATAACCAGCACCACACTACATTATACTCAGTGCTGCCCCTGTTGTGTTTTTATTTTATTTTTTTTTACCAGGTCCCACCAGTGTAACATATATTACACATGTCTACAACCTGTAACATCTCAGAGTGTCAGTACTTCCCAGTAAGCAAACAAATTTGTAATTTTGCATACATTTGAAGCGCTACACTGCTATTCTTTATTTCATGCTATTATGTCATTATTGTTTGATGAAGAAAACAATCCACCTGAGCTCAGCAGCCCATAAATTCCAGGGTGTCCATTCTGTGCAAATGGCCACACAATGTTGTGTGTGGTTCTGTGTGTGTGGGCAGATGTATGCATGCTGTAGACCGATACAGATACTTTGTTATCTCTGGATAATTAAAATCAACCTCATAAAGATTATTGACTCCTCCACCACATCCGCGTCTCAACCTCCATGCCCTGCTGGCGCTCTGTAAAAAGCGCTCCCTCAAACAAGAAATAGCGCATATTAAGCAGTGCATATTTCCCCTTTATGTCGCACATTTAGATGTGGTTAAGTTGTCATAATGTGCAATAAACCCTACATGGCAAATTTGTAATCCACTTTGGAAAATTGCTTACGATATGGCCTTAACGCAGTGGCTGAAAAGAGCTTCGGAGATGCCGGTGCCAGGTTTATTGTGCCATAATTTAAACCTTCTTAAAGGCAAAAGGCAGTAAATATAAATTTGTTGATGCCATGCTTTGACGTGTATAAACTCCGGGCTGGCGAGGGTTCAACGTGAGACCCCTGAAGCAGGCTGCTAACTCAGCTATGGCTCTTGAATGCTAAACATCTTCAGATGTCTGTTCTGAATTAGGCCTTCTTAACGTCATAATGGGCAGTTCCGGGTAAATGGTTTTAATCAGAGTTCACTGTTACTCTGTCTAATTGTGGAGGAGGGAATCAGGGTGGGGCTACTGACTGAGTTAGCTGGTGTGAATTAAACAGCATCAGAAGGCCAGTGTTCCTTTTCAGCAACAAACCCAACAAACCCAGCTCCAACAAATAACCCTATTACAACCTCATAAATCCATTTACACAATTTTTATAGTACAATACTGCAACTTTTTTAGGACTTTAGACACTGAACACCGTTTAAAAATTGTGTTAGCCATTTTCATAATGACACTTCATAATGAATTCTCCAAAAATATATGAATTTCCATTTCAGGAATTGTTGAGGGATTTGAGAAAATGCAAATAAAAATGACAATCTAGGATTTTTATTTCACTTGAAACTTTCTTGCTAATAACACTTTTTGATGGTTCAGGAACATACAGTTTGAAAGTGGAATTTTTGTCCAGTCTGACTTGATACAAGATTTGGTTGCCCATGGTTTTCTGATCTCCTCTTCATTATGTACTGTATATTTACAAATAGAGACAGATCTGATCCCTGAAAAAGGCCAGTCAATAACTATTACACTGTGTCTACTGAGTCAACCTGTTGTAGCACATGTAGGATGAGGTCTGGGAAAGGACATCGCCTAGCTGGCAGCAGGTGCCGCTCTAAAATCCAAGCATTTGTCTCTCAATCAAAGGTGTGTTACAAGGATTAAAATTTTTTATAAATAATTCCAAAATTCAAACATGGCACAATGGTCAGCCAAATTATTAAACAATTTTTACTTATTGTATGCTTATAAATGAAATAAAAGTTTGAAAGAATTTGTAAATTGCAGATAACATTTGGTAAAAGTTCTGAAACAGGGTTTGTATATTAATTTACATTATATTCTCATTTTTCCCACTACAGAACACTGATTATATTAATTATAATACACATTACTGACAGTTACAGTCCATGTGTAATATGTTGGTTAAATTGGTAGGAATGTTCATGTGAAAGTGCGGAATGGTTTGTTAAGCATATCCTGCTCATCAACTAATAGATTCTGTGTGTGTGTGTGTGTGTGTGTGTGTGTGTGTGTGTGTGTGCGTGCGTGCGTGCGTGCATGCGTGCATGCGTGCGTGCGTGCGTGCACGCGTGTGTGTGCGCATGCGCGTGCGTGTGTGTGTGTGCATTTTCAAGACAAATGTTTTTTTCTGATAACATCAAAAAAGGAACAAATCTAACCTTTAACTTTAACCTGCAATGACAATAATTTAGGAAACAGTGCACCTCAAGGAAGCTGTTGAGTTATTCTTATTCTTATGTAGTCTTTAAAACTTACAAAAAGATGTGATACCTTTTTTAAAAATTTAAACAAATCAGATCAGCCACATGGAAAACTTTAATACACCCTTACATTTATCACACCTTCAGTTCTGTAAAATCAGACTATTGAAATCTGGTGTCCCAGAGTAGGCGGCATTGATTGACTGAGCTATGAATTTAAAAAGAATGCTTGATGATAATATTAGGCCATCTATACAAAGGCTGTAGTTGAACCAGAGGTGGATCTTTCTGAAGGATAATGATCCTAAGCACACTAGCAAATCCATCAAGGAACAACCAGAAAAAGAAGAAATTGAGGTTTATGGAAGGACTGAATCAAAGCCCAGATTTGAATTGTATTGAAATAGAGTGAGAATTGAAAAGGTCAGCTCATGAAAAAAAAACAGCATCATGAAACTGAAGGACTCAAAAAAGCCACTGGTTTTAGACAATATTTGACAATATTCTGGGTCAAAACTGTAAAAATCAGTTAGCAATTACTTTTCAAGCTGTTGGTACTGAAATTCCAAGTTTATACAATGAAAGATATTGCCCTGATTAGGACACAAGTGGCTCTCAACTGGATACTATTGTGGATTGTTTAAAAAAATGTGAATAAAAGACCCCATTCATTACAGCACTACTAGTTGTAGAACTAATTTCCCGCTTGTGTGACTACACAGGACAGTAAAATAAAAAAGAACAATATAAGGCAAAACTATAGCTTGAAAAAGGCTACAAAATAATGCACAGTAATCACTGCTGCATCAACTGTAATGGAAGTGAAGCTGCATTATACCATCCAGGATCTGGGTGGTAAGGTTTTAATTATAATTCAGAATTTAAATATTTTATTGTCCCATGTGGGGAGTTTATTCTCCAGCCTGAGACACTGTTTCAGCACTCGGCAGCATTAGGTGCCTCGCTCAAGGGCACTTCAGCCATTTGGCTGGAACCTGTGACCCTTTGGTGTTCAGCAGGTGTAGAATTGTTGGTGTTTGGCAAGAGCAGAGGTGGGACCCACACATACAAATTCTTACGCACATACACACACACAAACTGTTCATTGAGTCATACACAAGCTATTATCTCTACATCACTCGCCAAAACAATTTGAAAACAATTAACGCTGAGGCCGGCTGTCAGTGACTAAGTGAAACTCATCCACCGTGCAGAACACACAGTGTAATTACTGTGTATCTAACTGCTGAGCCTTACCATGCATTAAATGCGCCACCAGCATTCAGTGTGTGTGTTTGTGTGTGTGTGTGTGTGTGTAGCACTTCCTAAAGGTTGTTTTTCAAGTAAATGGATGGTGTCGTCTATTCCCACGTCCATATTTTAGTTCTTTCCTGAGTAAGGATTTTCGTTTTGGAAGTTCCTTCACGCAAGCCTCACCTAGGAGCTCTTCCTACTTCCACAAATGAGTTCCAGAAACCAACACTAAACCTCTCTAATCACCCTGTCCACTTCAGTTGCTACACTCAAGATCTCCTGATGCCCTGACCAGCACCTAAGAAGCCCTGAGAGCGGCTTGGAGGTTAAAGGTCCTGGCTTCAGACCAGAGGTTGGTAGTCTAAATCCATACTGAAGAAATATCGCTGCTTCAGATCAAAGTTAAAAGTTCTAACATCTACCACCAGAGTTATGTTTGTTGGATGTTGTTCTTCTCTTTTGAGGATTGAAATAAAGTGATAAACCTCAAAGCTGTCCAAATACTAAACCAAACGAATTACAAGAGAAACACAAACCTAAATAGAGGTTCCTCAGTGGTTCTTGGCTTGGATTTTTTGGGATAAGGAACCTTTCCGTTATTCCATTGCATTAAAAAGGTGCTTGACTGTCACACATCTCATTTACAAAGGCATTTAGGAGAACAAAAAAATGTCATTTATGGACATTTTTAGGACTTTTATTTTGAAAAATGTAGATTATTTTCCTTATAAGCATTTTTAAAGGAAGGGAATGGTTACCATCCAAAAATTCTTGTGTAGAACCAAAAAACCACCAAGATCTCGCATGTGTGCACACAGGCAAGTGAGTGTAACTACTTACAACCCACCACTGACTTGCCCGTTGCCAGGTGTTTGACCCAGCGCTGGTTTGGCTTGGCTGGCTGCGGCTCTTACATAAGGCCAGCTGCTTTTGAAGAAACCACGGCTGCAGACAATCTCCTTGTTTTGGGGTGAGTGAGGCCAGGGCAGGGGCTGGCAAGAGTGGGAGCCGCTTGCGTAACAGCGGAGAACCCGGCAGGGTAAGCTCATTACGTCTTTCCTGGATTTGACCCCGGAAAAAAGGCACAAAATAAACCAATTTGAGAAGTGCCCACACACAGGCTCCTGCCTTCAGGGAGCAGTTAGATGTGTAGTGTTGAGAAGTTCTGCAAGATGTTCGAGAGTGTATGCTGGTGTATGGGTCATATTTTAGTGTGATGAGGTGTCAGCGATGAAACATTTATATCTGAAATACATGTTTCCCAGATATCGTAAATTATGAGTAATAAGCTAATCCTTTAAACTGTTCTCTTCTTATTAGAAACTACGAAAGCAACTATGACAAAAATGTATATCTGCATGCTATGTACTTTTTAGAGTCCTACAATAGGAACTTGCCCTTGTCAGAGGGTTGCACGTTCAAGTCCCTGCCTAGGCATCACTCCCCGGGAGCTGCTAATAGCTGCCCACTGCTAAACAAATGGATGGGTCAAATGCAGAGGTCATTCCTTATTGTGGTGCATTGACAAATTGTCACTTTGACTTCAGTAATTGTTGCATGTCTTGATTACTGCATCATCGTTTTATTTTACAATAACCTAAATGTTATATGTTCATATATAAGTCACTCACATGTTTTATATACTGTAATATAAAATAATGAGGAAAATAAAAATCTATTGTGTCTCCAAAACACAGAAGAGCCAAAAGACTTCCTTAAGTGGTAATGTAAGCTAATTTATTTCCATAAACAGGAACATTGGTATTGGGGTTTTTTCCATTGTAGAAGTATATTTGTGTATTTCTGCAGTTAATCTATTTCACTGTGATAAAATATCAGTTCTGTACTGACCACAGTCAACAGTACAATGAAAGAACCAGAAGAAGAACCAAAAAAAAACCAGAAGAAGAACCGGTTAACTCATCAGTAATATACAGAATGAATATGAAATGAATGAAAATATGGATTATAAAAAATATATTTAAAAATGTAAAGAGCTCAGGACAATATAAAATAAAATAAATAAAATAAATAAAATAAATATAAAATAAAAAGTTCCCTGTGTTATGCCAAGTTTGTATTGTTCTCATTATGTCTTGTGTTTACTTCTTGGCCCCGCCTTAGTCACGCCCCTTGTTAGTGTCTGCACCTGTCCCTTGTTCCTTGTCCACTCCTAGCTCCTATTTGTTCAGTGTAATGTCTCATTTAAGCCCTTGGTTTTCACTCTGCCCTTGTCAGATTTCTTTTGTACTGTTGTTGCGTTAGTCATTCCTGTTACTCTGCTTGCGCTGTTCTGTGTTCTTGCCTTGTAAAATATTTTTTTACATTTAATATTTTTTTACATTTAATTATATTTTTTTCAGTTGCTGAATAAACTTTCTTTAAGGGATGTGTGAGAAACTAGTACAAACTTATAAAATAAAAAAAAATATATTTTTTATAATCCATATTTTCATTCATTCTGTATATTACATGTCCTTACTGATGAGTTAACTGGTTCTTCTACTGTTTTTTTAGTTCTTCTACTGGTTCTTTCATTGTACTGTTGACTCAGTGTTAACCTACAAAAAAAAACAATACAAATGATTTATTGAAATAAATTAGCTTACATTACAACTTAAGGAAGTCTTTTGGCTCTTCTGTCTTTTAGAGACTAAATACAACTCTCCATAAATGTGAGGAATATAGAAATTCTATGATAATGCAGTATATGAAAATGACCAGTGCATACAACCACTGTATGTTGCATATTGGGTTGAGTGTGAGATCAATTATACCCCTTTAGGTTTAGAAAACAGTATAAAACACCTTGGTTTGTTCATTTGAATTCAAGTTTGTAGTCAAATGCAACTCTAATGTCATGGTACAAATCCATCCCCACCACCACCACCACCACCTGTCATAACTCCTTGTTACCTGTGTGTCGTTAGCACTCATAGTGAACCTTCCTCTCACCTGGGGGCTCCCAATCCTATTAGTCTAAGTGTCCTGACTGTACACATGTGTGGCACTGGGCTGTTTGATCATTGGTGCTTAGCCGAGAGAGTTGTCCTCTCGCCGATGAAGGCAGAGGCAGGAGAGGGCTTTGAAACCACAGGCTTGGCAACCTGATCCCCTTAACGGTGCTCAGAGAGAGGGAGAGTTCAGCACCCCTGCACTAGTTTTGACACACCACCATGCCTGCAGGCCTTTTAAGTCCTGATAGCGAGTGAGAGGCGTGACGTCGCACATTACTGCAGTGGTAGTGAGCGCGAGTGTGTGTGTGTGTGTAATGCAAGAATATTGCCATATCATCAACCTCATCACAGCAGCAAATAATCCATTCAGGAAGTATTATGATTGCTTATACAGCCTCTAAAAATGTGTTCCATTGCTTCATTTTAGTAAAGAAAGTGTATAAAAAGGCAATAAGCCTCAAGAGCCAATGCATTACTGCAATTTTACTATAGTTACAGGTGTAATACATCTCAATTTATAACTAGATATGTGAACACGTTGTGTTAAATGTGTAATTGTGGCAAAATGCGATCAAAAAGTGAAATAAATTTCATGTAATCAGAGGTATCATGGGTTCAAGTCCCAGCCCTGGCACCACTGAAGTCCCTTGGAGAAAGCTACTGACCCACTGCTGCCTGGGTGCTGTTGGTAGATAGGTGCTGCTATACATACAGCACAGGTCACTAAATACACTAAATACAGCCTCTAAATTCACCCCCCATTGATACAGTATCATGCTCCTTCAAATGTGAATAGATTAGCTAGCTAGTCAGAAGAAAATGCTTTGGGTTGCAGATTGCCATCAAAAAAATACATGAACCTTTTGGAATTTTATAGTTTTCTGCAATAATTTGACATCAAATGTGATTTTCACCCAAATTAAAGGTATTGAATTCTGAACCTTTAATGTCTTTACTGAGAACAACCATAAACAACTCATATTTATAGTGAAAAAAGTATGCGAACCCGAGTCAATGACCTCAGAAAAGCTAGAGTCAGCATACCTGGATGCGTATTAAAAATGAGTTTGGATATTTGTGTGTGTGTGTTATTATTTTAGTCACATTATGTTTGTCAATACCCTTGGCCTAGATCAGTTCACATTTTAGGACAAATGAATGAAAAAAACATGAAATTCTAAAAGGTTCACATACTTTTTCTTGCCACTGTACATTGTTGTCATGAGGTGAGGAGTGGGACTGACTGTCTATGTATATATATGGATTTACTTCCCAGGTGCCTCTTCAGTGGCGGCATACTACTCGGGGTGTGTGAGTACATGTCTACACTAATTACAGTTCTTTCTTTTTTTGCATTATTACAGTTCATTAGTTTAGATAACACAATCTAATTGGTTGAAAAACACTCCATCTGTGACGCCATATTTGATCACAACATGGTTTATTCACCATATCTGTAGCTTTATCTTTTATTAAGAAATGATCTAAAGGTTGTAGGTTTAAGTCCCGTCCTATGTACCATTAAGGAACCCTTGAGCAAGGTTCCGTACAACTGTACTGCTCTGGGTGCTGTTGATAGCTGCCAACTGTTCCACGTGTGATGGGTTAAATGCAGAGGCCTCATTTTGTTAGTGTTTTGTTCTCACTTTATATTAATTGTGTCTAATAACTGTGTAATTACAATATAATAATGCCTGCAACAATAATGTAACTACTGGTGGTGCAATCGCCATTATACATGAACTAAATACGCATGTTCACCAACTTCATCAGTAATTGCATTGATGCTGCATTATTGTTCATTTGTAATCACACATTAATTATGGGCACTATATAAAATAGGACTCTGTTTTTATGTGATGGAGTGTGTCCAAATTGATGAAAAGTCACTTTCACTTGATCACACTGAGTGCTAGACTTTAAACAGTAACTCTTTTACTCTACTTTTTTGGGAGGTAATATGAAGAACAAATCAAAAGCGATCGTCTAGGTTTGTGGTTTACTCTCTATCCTCACAACCAAACCAAAGTCATGATTTATCATGAAACGACACTCTCTCCCAGACAGCCACTTGTGCATATACCATATTTCCCCAACGATTATACATTAATAATAATAATAATTTGAATTTATATATCGCCTTTCACAAACTCAAACATTGATTTTGCAAACCTGGTATTGGGTGTGGTTTACTTAAATGGGGCGTCCCAACTAAAAACACGAAAACTCATTTGCTACAAGTATAATTCAGTCCACAATAAGAAGACATCCGCAAATGATTAGTTGAATTTAAATGTATTGTTTACTGCGGGTCAGCATAAAACACTGAACATGGAAAGCGACGTTGCTTACCTCCACATTCACGTTCTACAAGTTGTTTGCCCGGAACTAGCATTGGTTAGCAGTTAGCCTAGCTGTCATGCTAGTACCAAAACACTCAGACTGTGTATTGTAAAATAAAAGCGGTTGTAGAGTTGATCTTGTCTAAAGCATATGATCAGTTTTACTAAGTTTAACCTCACAATCTGGTTGCCATATTCTGGTGAATACAACAAATGAATCTGAAGAAAAATAAGAGAGATAAGAGATTTCTTTGATGCTGGAAAATTACTCTGCACTGCTCCGTCACGCAGCTGCTACACCTTTGCGCATATGAAGGGTGAACTCCCTCACTTAAATGGTGCCACTGCATCCAGCCTCTCTAAAAACATTTTCAGCCCTTTGCTACGTTAGTGTATAATACAAACTGGAAAAAGCTCAATTTAACAGAAATAAAAGGAACAAAAGTTTATTGTTGGCTGGGAAAAGAGGAGTTTTTAATTTTAGTTTGAATGACTGGAGGGTGGGGGAACAGCAGTCCAGCGATGTCAATCATTTGTCTATATGTAAATTCTTCAGTATAAAATTAGCAACAATAAAATGCAAAAAATTTTAGACTCGCTTTCTTCAAATCAGATCTGTAAACGTTGTCAATTGCAACCTGAGCAATTTTATAGTACCTGTAAAAATACGTTATTGCTGTTGTTGTCATTTTTTTAAAATTAACTATAACAATAATAACAACAATAATTAAATAATTCCACAATGTAATTACTTGGTTGCTTTCTATTACTATACCACTTAATGAACTGTGGGGCTTTTTAGTGTTTAGTAACAAAATATTTTTTGTTTGTTTGTTTGTTTGTTGTCCAATTTTGCCTTCTCTATTTACCACCTAATAGGTCTTTTACCTCCAGTTCTTTCTCTCTTTGTCTCTCTCTCTCGCTGTCTCTCTGCGCAGTGCGGTCAGTCAGTAGTGTTTGGAGCGGCAGTGCTCCATCAGTCCTGCAGTCTCTTGCTTACCGCTCTCTTGCTAAAAGACCCATGTGTTTTCAAATGCTTCTGGATGGAAAATCGAAGCTCCGCTTCTCTGTTTATCAAGCAGCCGTTCTGTCACCCAGCCGGCCAAAACACACCACAAATTGGTGACAGCTCCCCAGAAGAACATACACTCACACACTCACACACTCACACACACACACACACACACAACCCTGCAGAGTAGAGTGGGAACAGCTTGGGCTGTTGTTCATTTTTATTACCTGTGTCAGGAGAAGGGAGAGGGGTGAAAGGTGGCTAATGCACACACACACACACACACACACACACACACACACACACACACACACACACACACACACACACACACACA
>JBBIGC010000041.1:6341070-6360428 GCA_037576955.1 Lepidarchus adonis
CACACACACACACACACACACACACACACACACACACACACACACACACACACACACACACACACACACTTCAGCATCTCTGTTTTAGCCTTTCAGAAAATAAATCATATCCCTTTCTATAATGACCCCTCTATCTCCCCCTCTTCTGCCATCATCACATCGCTACACATATCACCATCTCGCCATCCCTCCCTCTCTCTCTCCTTATCTCTCTCTCTCTTTCTCTCTCTCTCTCTGTATGTCTGTCTGTCAAGTGCTTTCTGTCACTTATTCTCCGTTCTTTTTCCTGACTAATCCTCCCCCCACTCGTATACCTGAGAGCTTTGCTTTTTGACATGCTGTCAGGATGAGCATCTCTCCCCCTCTCTATCTCTCTTTCCCTCTCTCTCCCCCTTTCTCTATATATTTCATCCTTTTCTCTCTGTCTCTTGCCCTTTCTGTCTTTCTTTCTAAAACTCCCTTTCCTTCTTTTCTTTCTCTTCCTCTCTCTAGCCTTTGATATTTTTTGCCGAACCCTCTCTCTCTCTCTCCTCTCTTTTTCTCTCCCTATTTTGTTCTTTTCTGTCTTACCCCCCCTCTCTCTCTCTTTCTCTCACACTAACTTTCACTTTCTTTCTCTCAGACAACATGGGCGGGAAAATTTTGCCATAGAACAACCAATAAGACAAATACACACAAATTCATCTTGGTAAAACAAACTCAGAGAGCGAGCGAGAGAGGGAGATAGAGAGAGAGAGAAAGGGAGAGAGAGAGAAGCCCAGTGAACTGCAGTTGAGATGGTGAAATGGGCCATAGTCAGTGGATGCTCTCCTCCTTCCCTGGAGAGAGCGCTTCATTAGCCAGTCTCTTTCCAGTCGGAGCGCGAGCGAGCGCAAGAGAGAGGGAGACCATTGAATTATTTACAAAATCCTACTTAATTGGTATCAAGTTTTTAAATGGGGTCAAGTGTTGTGGTGCAATATCATACAGGCTTTTCTTCTCTCTTACTTTGGGGCATCTCAGCTGATTTGCGCTGCACCACAGCTCCACTGATTGCCTTCGAAACCTTTGATGATGGAAGCGAGCTGTGCCAAGCCAAGGCAAAACCAGGGACGGGTGGATAAAAAGCAGCATAAGTAAACTCTCCCCATCAGTCTTTCGGCTCATTAGTTTATCATTTGGATAAGGAACTAATGGCTAGGAAGTACTGAAGCCTTACTATAGAGCATGACTGGTCTGTTTTAGATTGCCTCTCCTTTATAAAGCTAATTAATGATGTATCACCAGTGTTTGTTAAGGTAACCATCCCTTTTTGTCCTAATCCTGGTTAAAGGCCTACTTGGAAGCCTAGTTGGTGTCTTCATAACGTTGTCGTTATGGCACATTTTGGCACTGTCATAATCCAACCTTGTAACCCTTGTAACACTTGCTTTTTGTTGTTGTTGCTGTTTTACATCATTTAAAAACACCACTGGGTCAAGTCAAGTCAAGTCAATCCAAGTCAAGTCAAATCAAGTCAAGTCAGACAAAGTAAAGTCAAGTCAAGTCAAGTCAAACCAAGATATGTCAAGTCAAGTCAAGTCAAACCAAGATAAGCCAAGATAAGTCAAGTCAAGTCAAAACAAGATAAGTCAAGTCAAGTCAAGTCAAGTCAAGCCAAGATATGTCGAGTCAAGTCAAGTCAAGTCAAGCCAAGATAAGTCAAGGCAAGTCAAACCAAGATAAGCCAAGATAAGTCAAGTCAAGTCAAGTCAAACCAAGATAAGCCAAGTCAAGTCAAGTCAAGTCAAGTCAAGTCAAGATAAGCCAAGTCAAGTCAAGACAAGTCAAGTCAAGTCAAGTCAAGTCAAGTCAAGTCAAGTCAAGTCAAGTCAAGTCAAGTCAGTCAAGTCAAGTCAAGTCAAGTCAAGTCAAGTCAAGTCAAACCAAGATAAGTCAAATCAAGTCAAGTCAAACAAAGTCAAGTCAAATCAAGTCAAGTCAAGTCAAGTCAAGTCAAACCAAGATAAGTCAAGTCAAGTCAAGTCAAGTCAAACCAAGATAAGTCAAATCAAGTCAAACAAAGTCAAGTCAAGTCAAATTAAGTCATGTCAAGTCTAGTCTAGTCTAGTCAAGTCAAGTCAAGTCAAGTCAAGTCAAGTCAAGTCAAGTCAAGTCAAATCAAACCAAGATAAGCCAAGATAAGTCAGATCAAGTCAAAACAAAATAAGTCAAGTCAAGTCAAGTCAAGCCAAGATATGTCGAGTCAAGTCAAGCCAAGATAAGTCAAGGCAAGTCAAACCAAGATAAGCCAAGATAAGTCAAGTCAAGTCAAGTCAAACCAAGATAAGCCAAGATAAGTCAAGTCAAGTCAAGTCAAACCAAGATAAGCCAAGTCAAGTCAAGCCAAGCCAAGATAAGTCAAGTCAAGTCAAGTCAAGTCAAGTCAAGATAAGCCAAGTCAAGTCAAGTTAAGTCAAACCAAGATAAGCCAAGTCAAGTCAAGCCAAGATAAGTCAAGTCAAGTCAAGTCAAGTCAAATCAATATTAAGTCAAGTCAATCCAAGCCAAGCCAAGTCAAGTTAAGTCAAGTCAATCCAAGCCAAGCCAAGTCAAGTTAAGTCAAGATAAGTCAAGTGAGGTCAAGATAAGTCATGTTTCTTTATATAGCAGATTCAAAAGTCAGCAAGTTACTAGTTACTTGTCATTGTGAACAAGTGCACCAGGATGAACTGTGACTTCTGCATTTAATCCATCCACACATGGAGCAGCACGGAGCTATCAACAGCATCCAGGAAGCAGTGTAGGCAAGGGCATGAGACAACCACTGCCTTTACAGCACTTCTTACAGCAGTATATCTAATGATTTCTAATCATGTACATACTGGTAGTGTAAGAATGTGAATTTAAGTTGTTAAAAGTAAAGTTATTTAGTTTTAAATAATATTTTTTAAGGAAAATCATCTTGTTCCACATGACAGCAATGATGTGCATGCTTGTGTCTTCATTGCCTTTGAGCATTCTCCGACTCAACGTCTCCAGCTCTACTGGCCAAATAACTTTCTCCCACTCTGCATGACCACCACGCATCCACACAGGATAAAAGGAAAAGGCTTGTTGAGAATGGAAGATGGCCTAATGTATGTAACACATTTTCTCTCAAGCTTTTTTCTACCCCGTCTCTCACACAGGTGGGCTTAGTCTGCTCTCCGCTCACCTACACCAGGCTTTTGATGGGCTTTGGTCCAGGCCGCCATGGGCCTAGAGTAACCCCCCGTTCAGCGACGCTCCATTTGATGGCATGAAGAAAAGCGTTCTCCTCTGCAGCGGCCCTGTCTGCGCTGAAGAAGCACGGAAATGGCTTCTCATCAATCACGGGACAGGAGAGAGCTGGCAGAAGCAGCAGTCTCGTGGGAGGTGGTGAATGTGGAAGGAGTGGGGCAGGCCTTCAGCTGTCTGCGTGGGCTGCAACCTGGAGACCTGGACCCAGACGGCCCATCCACTGCGCACAGACAGCAAGCAGACAAAGGGGGGAAGAGATGCGGATGGGTTCCTCAGAGAGCACAGGCCTCGCCACAGGGGTAGAATGGGTGAGCTGATGGAGAGGGGAGGGGGGTTGAACAGGTGAGGAGGAGTGAAAGCGACTAACACCTGCAGAGACTGTGTGTGTGCACATGTCTGTAAATGGATGTGGTTGTGTGGGTGGGTGAGTTTGGTAGGAGGGATAAGAGATTGGAAAATGATTATGTACGAATGAATTTCTTGGTAGGTTTCACTCTTAATAAAGTTTTAATTATTTTTAAATACCAGTACATTATATTATATTTAAATATTATTAAGTATTGTATTAGATTAACACTTATTTAATATAATTTTATATTATTACAAAATATATAATAATATGAATATATTTGCATTATACATATATTTGTAATATAATTTTTTTAATACTATATGAAATATAATTTATAGCATTTTCTGTCACTAAAAACATGTCACGTAATCAACAAAAGCTGTCACTTTTTTATATTCTCATATTAATCTCTTTCACTCTGCCACCGTAAGACTATGCGCCACCTGTCACTATAATATTAATAGTATTTGCACATTTGCACAAAAGTGTACAATGCACATATTGTTATTAGTATTGCATGTAGATTTATGTATAAAATTTGTATTTTATTTATAGTGTATGTGTAACATATGGTATTGTTGCATGGTGTGCATACATTGCTGTTTACTGTATGCACTGTATTTCCTAAATAATAATAATAATAATAATAATAATAATAATAATAATAATAATAATAATAATAATAATATAAATAATGGTGTAATTCCACTACAATAATTCCTGCAAAAAAATGAGAAAGTTACACATGGAATACGGCACTGCAGATTATGTAAATACACACTTATTAATGTTGATTAACACTTGTTATTACATAGAACAAGCTAATGAAATTACAAGAGTTCAAACAGGCCCTCATACATGTGTGTAATTACACAGGCTATACTGTAGTAATCCTGATTACAGTGACATTAATCACATTGTTGTTGCGTATGTAGCTTTTTTTAGGCATGATGAGAGGATCCCAGGCACCACTGAGGTACCATTGAGCAAGGTGCCATCCTGTTACGCTGCTCCCTGGGCGCTGTTGATTGCTGTTCAATGTGTAGATATGTTACATGCAGTGCACTTTGTGTGATGGAGTGTGTTCACAATGACAAAGTGGTGTCAAGGTTGGAACTTGAACCTGCTACCCTCTGTTGTGAGCATAGACTTTACTTGAACACTTAAATTTGTGAAACTGAATGCATTTCAGGATGCATTCCAGCAGACTATCCTATTCTCTTTCTTGGCTCTGTTTTGCAAAGGTGCATTCCATGCGCATCAACAAAGGCCCAAGTGATTGCTTTCTGGTCTTAGTTGCATTCATGTCAGTTGACCCCATGTTTCTGTACAGAAGTCTGAGCAGTTCTGCCTAGTCAAGTCAACCCAAATCAAGCCAAGATAAGTCAAGTCAAGATAAGTCAAGTCAAGATAAGTCAAGTGAAGCCAAGTCAGGTCAAGTCAAGTAAAGCCAAGATAATCAAGCCAAGATAAGTCAATTCAAGTCAACTCAAGACAAGTCAAGTGAAGTCAAGTCAAGATATGTCAAGTCAAGTCAAGATAAGTCAAGTCAAGCCAAGATAAGTCAAATCAAGTGAAGTCAAGATAAGTCAACCCAATTCAACCCAAGTCAAGTCAAGCCAAGATAAGTCAAGTAAAGCAAAGATAAGTCAAGATAAGTCAAGTTAAGTCAAGTCAAGTAAGGCCAAGATAAGTAAAGCCAAGATAAGTCAAGTCAAGATAAGTCAAGTCAGGTCAAGATAAGTAAAGTCAAGTCAAGATAAGTAAAGTCATGTTAAGATAAGTAAAGTCATGTTAAGATAAGTCAAGTCAAGTCAAGATAAGTAAAGTCATCTTAATATAAGTCAAGTCATGTCAAGATAAGTCAAGGCAAGTCAACCCAAGATAAGTCAAGGCAAACCAAGTCAACTCAAGTCAAGTCCAGATAAGTCAAGTCAAGTCAAGACTATACAAGACAAGACAAGTTAATAAACTCCCTTATTCACTTTTTTGGCTCAATTTTGCTGAGGTGCAAATCAACAAAGGCCCAAGTCGCCCGATTGCTTTCTGCTTTCAGTTCACCCTGTGCTGCTGTACAGATGTCTGAGCACTACTGCCAACCAGGCATTTAGCCAACAACAGCCACCTTTGACCTAACCCGTACAAGGCTAGGATTATGGAGGCCACTGAATGCTGCTTTCTGGACTTGTTTTCTTAACCGTCGCCTTTTCTACAGAGGTTTTTTGGCCACGGTGAATGTGCACTCGTAGGCATATGCCTATCACTCTGACTCATGCTTTCGAGCGGCTCTGGATCTCTTGTAAGTCATTTCACGGTGAGCTGTTGCTCTGTTTGAAGAATCCCTTCCTCAATCACTCCCATGTGTACACTTTAATGCACAGAGCTCTGTGAGAAACTGATTCGCCCAGAATTGATGCGATGTGGGTTTTTTGTGCAAACAGGGTGGCTGTTGGATCGACTTCTTATTATTTTCTCTGGATAAGAGAAGACTGAGAGGCTTTTAGCTGCTCATGATCTGTATTTCTAACCTAAAACATGGCAAGCAGAAGCCTGTCTTCCAGTGTGGGATTTCTTCACAATCTCTTGACAAAACGATTTAATTTCAATGTTATGCTTCCTGCAGTGCTGTCAAATCCACCCATGTCATATCAGCTGTGTAGCTATATTATATATCTGTATCATTTGCTGTGATATAATGGATGATTATGAGTACAGTCAGTCTGACAATCTGAAAAATGGAGATGTTGTGATTTTAGGTTCCTTTCAAAACCTTTCAGTGGATGGTCTAGCATTGCGTGGTGTTTGTTGGAAAATGTAGTCTTCCCAATTATAGATGTTTGCTTTTTAGGCAGACATTTATAACCAAGCACTAGTTAATTTCATTTGCATTAGAGCTCATGTTGTAATTGGGTAATAGGCCTTAATATATTAAGGCCTTTCTATTTAATGAAGCCTTTATACTTAAAGCCTTTATACTTTTTTTCTGTCCGAGTCAAGAACCAGCTACATATCTAGACTGGTAGAAGCCTACTGTGGCACTGATGTAGATTTTGAAATGGTCTTTTTCTCAATAATTATTCTTTCACTTAAAAATGGCCGACACATGCCTGTCAAAAAATGTTTTTTCTTTTGCTTGAAAACTGCTGTTTTTACTGGTGTATTAATTTAAACTACTCTAGATATGTTGCTAACTAACATAATGCCCGTTTTAAGATCTATTATTCATTAGAGACCTATAAGTTTGCACATAACATACATAAGCATTCAAATTACTTTGGTTGCTACCTGATATACTTGCTGTTAAACAGAGATAAACATTTTGGTTTGGTGCACTATGGGAAATGTAGTGTTTATCTTGAATTTACATGGTCTTAGTTTTTATGTCACGTAGCTTAGGTGCTCAATCAAGGTTGAGAAACTTTACATCTAATGTACTACTTTGTACTCTTGATTATAGGAGGACCCTGTAACTTTCCACTGTTACCATTGGGCCTTCTCCCTCTGTCTGGAACCTTGGTATTCACTTGGATCCAACATTGACATTTGACCCTCATATCAGTTCTTTCGCTACATTTTCCCATATCCATTCATCTCTTTCTGTGAAGGCTGCTGCAATACATATTCACGCCTTCATTGTCTCAGCTTAACTATTGCAACATTCCTTTTTCTGGCCTCCCTACAAAAACTACAGATAGGTTTCAATACTCTGCTGCCCATGTTCTCACATTTACTAAAGAATGGGACCAAATCCTTCCATTTTTCACACCTATATCAAGCACAAGCTTCACTTCATTACTTTCCAAGCCTCTATGGTTCTGCTCCTCTCTGTGTCCCTGAACAGCTTCAAGTCAAGTCAATTGTATTTTTAGCACTTTTTACAACAGACATTGTCACAAAGCAGCTTTACAGAAACCAGGTCCAAGCCCCTATTGAGCCAAAGGTGACAAAGGGAATGAAAAACTCCCTAAACTGTAGGAAGAAACCTTGGGAGGAACCAAGGCTCAGAAGGGGAACCCATCCTCCTCTGGTTGACACCAGATAGTAATAACAGACAGAGAATATAATAAAATAAAAATCATCTGCAGTTCCTTGGGCACAGGTCACTTCCATCCTCCTGATTGTTCTTTATACTCCAGTGCTGTATTTTGTATGAATGGTAATGTTCTTATTGCTGTATTAATTGTGACGAAATGTTGATTGATTGATTTGTCTCTTAATGTTCTTTAAAAATTTGTTTGGGATTCTATGAAGTGACCTTGGGCTTGAGGAACAACTACTACAACAACTACTAATTCTACTATTATTAAATCTACTATTCTACTACTACTACTCCTACTACTACTACTACTACGGCTACTACTACTGCAGCTGCTATAACTACTTCTACTACTACTACTACTATTACTACTGCTGCTGCTGATGATACTACTACTGCTACTGTACTACTAACACTAATACTAATACTACTATTACTACACCTACTACTTCTACTACAACAACTATTACTACTACTAGTACTACTACTGCTGCTGCTGATGATACTACTACTGCTACTACTATTACTACTATTAATAATACTACTATTACTACATCTACTACTTCTACTACAACAACTACTACTACTACTACTACTACTACTACTGCAGCTGCTATAACAACTACTACTACTATTACTACTACTACTATTACTACTGCTGCAGCTGATGATACTACTGTACTACTGCTACTACTAATACTAATACTACTATTACTACACCTACTACTTCTACTACAACAACTATTACTACTACTACTACTACTACTACTACTACTACTACTACTGCTGATGATGATGATGATACTACTACTGCTACTACTAAAAATAAAAATAAGTAAATGTATTATTATTGTTGTTTTATTTTAATTTAATTTAATTTAATGGAGCAAGTGTTAAGGAACTTTACTCAAAAGTATTTTTGATACACTTTGCTGCATTATTGTTCACCAACATTATTGTATACTTACTGCATATAATAAAGTCAAATTAAATAAATACTGGACAACATCTTCAACAGCATTTAGCAGCACTAACAGTAACTGCCAGTCACAGACTCTAGTCTTAACATACTCTCTCCTCTCTCTCTATCCATTGATTTCCGGTCCTGAGAGTCGATCAAACACCGTTCAGTCAGATTCCATCTCTCTCTCCCACTGTCTCTCTCTTTCTCCCTCTCTATCCCCCTCACCTGCATTATATTGATACACTCATCAACATCTCTATTGATCACACCCTTCCTCTCCTCCTTCTCTGACATGATGTCGCTGTAGCTTTAATTTGTGACAGATTTACACCACCTCCATCTTATTCTTTAACTCCTCTCTCTTCTGTGGGCTCTGTGATTTAGCAGCTAAGAGGGAGAAGAGTTATTGTCAACGAAGACATTCTATGGGTGAAGAGAAGTAGAGGCTGGTCATAATTCAGCAGACGAGTGTCTAGTTAGTCAATCACTTGATCTGTAATCACAAATGCTGCCAGATATTACATGAATGATGAGCAGTAATAAAAGCTCTAACTTTTCCCTGCGCTGGGGTCTTAAGTGTTATTGGCAGGGGCCGCCCTGTCCCTGGAGAACCACGGCTGTGAAACACAAGCCCTGATATAAACTGCCTCATTGGCTCCAGTGATTTTGTGGGTGTTTGTGTGTATAGACTATTAGAATTACAGTATGTAAGTCATATTTTATAGCAATATAAAAGAACAATAATTATACATGAAAAACACAAAATACAAAATAGTGTACGTAAATGTATTTTCAGTAAAATTAACGACAATAAAAGCAGGAAAAGTTACTGAACAACAAATACTCTACTTGAGTCATCTTTCAGTCCTTACTTCAGCTTTTATTGTGATATTGGACGTTGGTAAAAAATTATAAATGAAAAAAAAAAAAAAAATTATTAAGACATTGTGGCACGACAAGCAGTTTCCTGGTTTTATTACTCAACTTCCATCTAAACTCAGGCTGTTCATGTTACACATACCGTATATCTTTTAATAATAGCCTGTCTCTTTTTGACACCTGTTTCCATTAAAAGCTAAGTCTGAAAGATAGAAATAGAAATAGAAGCCGGTCTCCATTAGTAGCTGGTCTGTAGTAAACGCAATCTGTAATGAGATTTATTTTGCCGTTTTTTGCCGTGACTTGCGCCGTGACCGCTCAGGGTCCACGTGAAATACGGAAAGGTTCTATGTTCCACTACCTTCAGCTTGAGCCTGGACATACACAAAGACTTTAAAAGTCACAAATTCATCTTATTTATCAAAGACGTAGGCGTAGTAATAACAGTAAAGCGCTACTCACAAATGTGTGCCGAACTAGCTGCGGCCTGATGCTATCCTGCTCAGTGTAGCAGCAGCTCTACTGGACCAGACGCTTTAAGATCTCACAGGTAGCGTGATGTCATTGGGACCCGGGTTTTATTAGTTCCATTCAGTACAAAATGACAGTCTCAGCTGTTTCCTGACTCTCTCTGTGTCTCTTAGTGCTCTTTTACTGCTTAAATGAGCTACTGTTAGCTTGCGCAACAAACTCTAACTTCCACAAAAACAACCTCTTCCGGTCATTTGGTTTAGAATTTAAACTCTGTGCGGTAACAAACGCAAAAGAACATTCAAGCGAAGAAGCTGCACAACATTTTGTGCTGTAAATACCATCACCATTCTGTCTCCATTAAACGTCTGTCTCTATTAAACGCCGGGTCGTCCAAATAATTTTTTTAATAAACGCCCAGCCTACCATTGGAAGATATATAGTATATTTAACAGAACACACACAATGCTTCCAAAATTCTCTTCCAATCTTAATCCCCAAATAGTTATGGTACCTGTGTCCACATAACAAAGCTAGCCCAAAAATGCTAACCATGATGCCCTCTTCAAAACAACACTACTCACCCAAGCAGCTTCCCAAACACACCTCAGCTGCTTTTCTGTAACCATTCCTGTCTCGTATCTGGGGTTTTACCCTGGTAGTCATGTGCCTGGTGTTTTTCCATGCTTTCTCTATTCACCTTGTTTGTAACTCCTCCCCGTTCCAGGTGTTCCTTGTCAGATGTTAGTATTTATACCCATGTCTGCCAGTCTGACATTATCAGTTATTATGTTTGCTAATGAGTAATTCAACTTGTGATTTTCATTTCAGTTTTCTTCATGTCATCATGGTTTTCATGTTGTATTGAATATCTTTTATGTTATATGTGCTTATGTATTTAAACCTGTTACCTTTAGCACTTACTTCCAAACTGGCAAACCCTTACACTGGCACTTCCTGAAGTGCATCTAAAATGGCTTAAATTAGATAGATAATCCACTTGCAGAAGTTTCCAGTGCTAATTTAGAAAATATTTAGAGAAATTTATATTTCTAACAACCATGCAAGACCTGGTAGATCATCAGATTTATCCCCAACAGAACAGAGCTCAGAGATTGGAAAAAACTAAGCTCCAAACTTGCTTCTGATTTCCGAGTCCAGTCATCTTCTGGGAGAAGACGTATTGTGGTTCTGTTTAGTTGTTAATGTTTGCACTAGATATCTAAGATGTTTAGTAAGGTTTTATGGACTGATGAGTGCAAATTTGTTATGAGGATTAATTTTATCGAGAGTGGCAGGAAATGTGAATATGTGTTTACAAATGTATTTCAGCACAAAAGTGACCTTCCAAAAAGAACAAAAGCTGTAATAAAGTAATAAATATTAATAAATACAATGAAACAACATGTACGTGCTCATATATTCTGTCCAATATGGCAACAAAATTCCTGCGTATTCCCTGTAGACTTATAGCATTTTTGTGCATGTTTAAACTAATTCATTGTCTCACACATTAGTCTGTTCATAATGACGTAGTTTGTTAAACTGGAGGAGAGAGCAGCACTGGTATATGTTTATCAATTTCTGCTAAACTCCCTTCTTATTTGTCTAATCTTGTCATATTCCAAACCCTGTTCATGTAAATAGATGCTGTACAGGATTCAGAACAGGGTAGAACATCTTTCACATTGATACATAGCAGCTTTGTGACTTTTTCTCCTTGAGAATTGTCAAAGCTTTGATAAAAAGTGTTTTTTATAGTTTTTATGCTTGATGTTAAATGTTTAGTACGTGGCTTTCGTGGTTTAGGTCTCCCTCAAAAATAAATATATCCTGCTTAAATATATAAGTACATAAAGAAATACATATTTTTCTTACCTATTTTCACAACATAGGGGAAAAAATGTTACTATGATACAGACAAAACTAACTAAAGTGTCCAGCACCTTCAATATGAGGCTAAACTATTCATTTTTAAACTTTGCTTGTTTTAAGTGTAACCGTATGCGCCTTCTGCAATTTCTTGGTATTGTTTTCTCCACTCGAGCCCAAAGATCATGCATGACAGCTTTATTGATACAAGAGGCCATGATAATTACAGCTTGCACTATTGATCACACCTATTGATAAACTCATATTTTACTGTACAGCGCTGTGGATCTGATGCAAACATGCAGCCGGTGTAAATCTATGTTTCCAACCAGCCATGGCGTCCTTAAAGTATCTCTCTTTCTCACACAAACACCACCATACATACCAACAGATAAAAAACATTCATCTTTACATTTAAAGCAGCCTAGACAAAATATTGAATGTTTGGCTTTGTTGTCTATTTAAAATGACATGTATTTCCAGTTTGCTTCAACTTGATAGTACTTGCAGAGGGGCCTCTCTCGACCATTTCTCTGGGAGAGATTACATCTGATATGATATAGGGCCACGCTGATGCTGTTTCTGTCATGTATGACGATGATTTGTGCTGTCAGTGCTGGCAGAACACGCACAGCCTCAATGGAGAACAATGTGGTTCAAACGCCTCATGGTAAATATGAATAGAGATTAATAGTACATTGGGGTTTGCTGCTGTGTATATACATTGAATGTGTGTTAAAATGTCCTACATTTTGAGATAACGTATTTCCTGTACTTTCTTGGAATAAAAGGACTGGATGGCATATTTAGACATGCAGTGGTTGCCTCACAGGAAGAAGGCCCTGGGTTCAGGAGGTCCTGGGTGCTGAGTTTGCACCTTCTCCCCAAGTTTGTTTGGGTTTTCTCCAGCTCCAGTTTCCTCCCACTGTGTAAAATTTTATTTTGGTTGTCCATAGGTGTGAGTGTGTGTGAATGGTTGCCTCTTTGATGCCTTGTGAAAAGTTGACCTCCTGTCCAGAGTAACCCTGCCCTGTCATAGTCAGCTGGGATCAGCTCCAGCTTCCCCCTGACCTGAGCTGGATAAGCGGTTTGGAAAATCAATGAATGTAAAAATGTCAAACGTTCTAAAACATAACATTTTCTCAAATATGAAAACTAAACTGCAAATTTCTATCCCAGAAAAACAATTTCCTCCAAATTAGCCTGTTAGTCCATTCACTTTGATGCTGTAAGTCAATGCTTTTGGATAAGGCACAATGCGTGACAGCCAATCAGAACACAGATTATTTAAATATATTAGTCTTTAAAGGCACAGTGACATAAAACAACCTGTTTAACTAAACTTGAAGGTTGAAAGTGAGTTGACTGGATTTGGTTTATTTGTAGCTGTATTATAACAATTATTGACAAACTTAGTCATTAAACATACTTGTGGATGGTTTTTCATATTTTGCCATATAATACCTGCCTAGACAAACATGCCAGAAGAACGAAAAGGAAAGTCCAAATTTATTACTATTGAAGGGAAGGAAAATAGCCGTTCCGACTCGGGTTAAAATGGGCTGCACTAGACCGTGTTTCCTTTTTGGCCAACAGTTCAAAAGAAGATTTCTCTTTCTTTTTTTCTTTCGCCAAGGTCTGAGCCACTGGGGTGCCGTTACAGAAGAATCTCACCGCAGAATGGTTTTCAGATTTAAGGGCCAAAGGCTCGCAAATGTTCTTGGCCTTGCTGTTCAGTGACAAAGCGTCCCAGTTTCGCCTGCGATACCAAGGCCGCTTTTTGGCACGGGTGTAAGAACTGCCTTGGGATTCAATATGAAATCCCAAAGCGTGGATTCTATTCAACGTAATTAGCAGTGAATTGTTTTACACCCACTAAGTATGCAATAACTTAATCTCCTTATGCAGCCAGGTATATGTGATGAGCGCTACAGTGGATTTGGTCCCATTTCCTTCTGATTCTTAAGCTAGGGAGAACTCCATGTTACCTTCCCTGTGGCAAACAGAATGAAAAGAGTTTGATGGTAGGAGGCTGGCCACAGTGGAAATGTATTCTAAAGAAGTATAGCTATATTTCACACAGAAGGAAATGTGTAATTAGATTTTAATATTTTGTGGTATAGTATGTATCCATATCCATTGAAATTAGCTTCATTGAAATATCTACATCATTTCCACATGAATGTGTGTAGATAAAATATACAAATTTAGCAGTTTACTTTCGCCGAGAATCGTGTTAATGTGAAAATGATGTCCAAGTGAATTCAGTGCTTCTGCATTATAGGATAAAAACACATATCACGATCAACAGTCTGAAAAAAGATGGTGCAGAGCGCATCAGAAAACAAAGAAGTTTGGGCGCGCAACAAAAACATTAACAAAATATGTGATATTTTTTAGAACAGGCCTGTCTGTACCAGTCAAACGCTGTTTTTTTAGTAATCGGATCAGAAGGCACGGAGAGGAGATTCCCTGTGACAGTGTGATGGATATGGAATAAGTAAACAGAGAATTTACAGAAGCTGACGGCATCTGAAAACGAGAACGCTTTTCCACCCATCCCTCCGCTTATCTCGCCTCATAAATCACTCCTGCTGGGCTGCATAAATAGGCCTCATCTCATCATCCAGCCTGGGGCACCATGTAGATCCACTCTGACCTTTACATGTGCCACTGGTCACCCAGCCCAAATGTACACTGTGACCCTGTTGACCTTGGTCTTCCATATTTAATAACCATTAAGAGTTGTGACAGTCTGGACAACAGATACTTAGCTACTGTATGAGCCATCAGTCCTATTACTGTCATTATCCAAGTCTATTCTATAGGACATAGTGCTGAGATTTTCCAAATAGTGCACTTATCAATTTGTCAGTTTGTCTTCCATACACTTAATAAATAATGTGGAGGTTCTTTAAATGTTAAAAGGTTCTTCAAACCTGCACTCTTCATTGATAAAAATGGTCCCTTAGAGAATAGTGGTTATTCTAAGTCAGTGGTCCTCAACCACCGGGCCGTGGAGCATTTCGAACCGGGCCGTACCAAAGAATTTTTTTTTTTTCTTAAATACGATCTCTAAGTATGTTTGAGACATCACCATTGCCGGTATTCTGGATGAAAGTCATGGCAGAAAACCATGAGGTCGCCACAACAGCACTGAAAACTTCTGAAATGAACGTTTACGCGTTACCATAGCGACCAGAGCGTGTGACATTACTCTGATTGTTGTTAGCGCATTTCAGAAAGACACTGCTAATAAAGTTACATATAATTACACAGTGGATTCACATTTATTATTATATTTACAAAATACCTTAAATGCCAGTCCGTCAAAATATTATCCAACATTAAACTGGTCTGTGGCGCGAAAAAGGTTGGGGAAACGCTGTTCTGAGGCACCTCTCCAGAGAAGCCTTATTGGCACCATTATTTTTAAGAGTGTAGAGCTTTGTCTGTCTACTTGCCCCGGTATTTCATCTCGCTCTTTAGCCCATCTTATGGCTGTGGTAACCTTTGACTTGGGCCCCCATTTTAAAGGCTTTGCTCTTTGCCCTAAGTCCATTAGACCTGGCTGAAGTATACTTTAATAATTACCACGGCCACCATCAAACGAACATATGAGCGGCTGGGTTGGATGGAAGAGGAGCCTGCTCGGAAACCTTTTGGCCCCTGGGTCAGGCCACGCAGCAGATGCTTCAGTCGAGACGATCCATTTGACCTACAGCTCCATACAGTATGGGTCTGCACGTCAAGGTTATTGATAGATCCAGGCAAATTTTTTATAGCTCACTCTCGACCTTTGACATCAGCACACCAAAGTGACTGCCATCCACCACCACCAAGCGCATGATCGGATGGCTGTCTCAAGGTTGCATCTGAATGAGCAGAAAGATTGATGCTTTTCATGTGTGTGTAATGTAACGATCAGTCGTCGGGGAATCGTGTTAATGTGAAAATGATGTCCAAGTGAATTCAGTGCTTCTGTATTATAGGATAAAAACACATATCACGATCAACAGTCTGAAAAAAGATGGTGCAGAGCGCATCAGAAAACAAAGAAGTTTGGGCGCGCAACAAAAACATTAACAAAATATGTGATATTTTTTAGAACAGGCCTGTCTGTACCAGTCAAACGCTGTTTTTTTAGTAATCGGATCAGAAGGCACGGAGAGGAGATTCCCTGTGTACGCACATGCTGGGCAACTGGGGAATGTGCCCAGAACAGGCCGACAAGCAAATTCATAGTGCATTAAATCATAGACAGGGAAACGCAACAGAAAACAATTAGGGGAATGTCTATTAGTGATCTCCAGGTTGAAAATGAACTCGCTGGAATTCAAAAAGTTCTTATTTAATTGATTTCTTTTTGTGGCAAGTACCATAAGTTCTAAATTTTCCAAATGGTGCACTTATCAATTTGTCAGTTTGTCTTCCATACACTTAATAAATAATGTGGAGGTTCTTTAAATGTTAAAAGGTTCTTCAAACCTGCACTCTTCATTGACAAAAATGGTTCTTTAGAGAACAGTGGTTGTTCTAAGTCAGTGGTCCTCAACCACCGGGCCGTGTAGCATTTTGAACCGGGCCGCGGGCCAGTACCAGGCCGTACAAAAGAATTAAAAAATTTTTTTAAAAAATACAATCTCAATCCGTAGCATCTAAGTATGTTAGAGACTCAACTTTGCCAGTATTCTGGATGAAAATCATGGCAGAAAACCATGAGGTCGCCACAACAGCACTGAAAACTTATTCTGAAATGAACGTTTCCGCTTTACCATATCGACCAGAGCTACCAAATGCAAAAGAAAACAATTAGGGGAGCGTCTATTAGTGATCTCCAGGTTGAAAATGAACTCGCTGAAATTCAAAAAGCTCTTGTTTAATTGATTTTTTTGTGTGGCATGTACCATAAGTTCTGAAATATTTACAGAGGCTATGCTTTCCTAGATCAAAAGGTAATTCTTCAAAATACAACCTCGAGAGATCACAGCATGAAATATTACACGTATCAAGAACATTTTTAACCTTCTTTAAATGTAGATTTGCTGAGGCTTGTAGGTCTATGTAGATGTTATTTGTGGGATTATGAACTAAAGTGACTATTTTCATTGTGAACACACTACATTACACAACAATATGCCAAATAATTGAACCTATTAGCACATAAAGCAACGACAGCGTCCAGGGGCCAGTGTAGCATAATATAATAATATCACCACAATGGTTCCTAAGCTTGGACTTGAGCCCAAACACAAGGGCATCGAACTCCTAGGCCACCACTGCCCACAAGCCAGTAGCAGTTCTACCACCCTCTGAAGTGAAAGACCTGGATTGTTTCATGGATGTTATATTCACCTTGACTCAATCCAGGCTCCTTTAGTGGTGGCACATCAAAAGCTTGACCTGCTCCCAAGTATTTGCGAGAGTGGTATACGTACATAACAAGCCATAACAAAATGACCCCGTCTTGACTTACTTGTTTCTTCTGATCTTTTACTTCTCTTACAAATTACAATTTGCTGCTAGAATTCTTACTAAAACCAAGAAAAGAGAGCACATCACTCTACAAGTCTCTACATTGGTTTCCAGCCCCATACAGAATTATATTCAAAGATCTACTTATTGTTTATAAGTCAGTCAATGGTTTGGGCCCAAAATATATCTCTACTATGTTTGAGGATTACCAGCCTGGGACGAGCTGTAACTAAACAGGGTGAAATGACATTTAGTCACTATGCGGCCCAATGCTGGAACCAGCTACCAATGGAAATAAGATCTGCCCCAACGGTTGCCAATTTTAAAAAGAAATTTACTGATTTATTCTATACAGCCTTTAGCTTAACAGATTTTAACTTTCATTTTCACATTCTTTCTTTAAAAAAAAAAACTTTCTTTTAGCAATAGTTCTTAATATGTTTTTATTTCTGGATGTTGCTTTTCTTTTATGCATATGTATTTATTTTTTATATTTTAATTCTATTTTATTCTCTATGCTTGTTTAATGCTTGTTGTTTTTAATATCATTTTTATTTCTGGATGTTGCTTTTCTTTTATGCATATTTATTTATTTTTAATATTTTAATTCTATTTTATTCTCTATGCTTGTTTAATGCTTGTTGTTTAATATCATTTTTATTTCTGGTATTGCTTTTCTTTTATGCATATTTATTCATTTTATCTCCATTGCTTTGTAAAGCACATTGAATTACCATGTGTATGACAATGTGCTATATAAATAAACTTGCCTTGCTTTGCCTTGCTTCTGCTTCCAACATTGCGGTGATTTACCATGTTGTCAGACCATCTCAGCTTTCCAGACTTTAAAATGGAGTAGGAAAAAATGGTACAACTTCTCTCCACACACACCCCTCACCCCTTAGCAATGCAAGCTTGTACATAACAGCTCAAGCACTGTGATTAAGATAAGCCCAACCAGAGCTGGACAATTACCTGATGACTAACCTTTTCTGGAGCCACTTAAGGATGTAAGGACCCCTGAGAACTGTTGTTTTCTCTGCAAGGAACACGGCACTTGACAGCAGCAGCCCAGAGCGAGACTAGCAGGAAGCGTCATGTTTAAGATGATCTAATCCTCCCATAGTATCAGAGCTGAAAGAGTTTGTCACATTTGAGGGGAAAGGGAATCACTGGATTGGTTGAAGACCAGTGTCTTAGTTGAAACGATGGCAAATAAAGCTTTGAATAGAGGAAAGAGTAGTGTTTGACTTAAGCTTAGCTTTCATATGTTTGGTCTGGTCTTATGAGCTTTTGTGTGGATGCCTGAGCAGAAATGACTGTGTATATTGTTTACAGTGATCAGCCATAACATTAACACCACCTGACTGTGGAGCAGGTCTTGACGAGGCTAGCCTTCACTTCCTATGTACATCAATGAGCCTTGAGTGCCCATGACCCTGTCGCCAGTTCACCAGTTGCCCTTCCCTGGATCACTTTTGGTAGGTCAGGCGTCTATCCTTCGCAATTAGACCCTTTTAAAATTTCTCAGATCTCTACACTTGTGCAATTTTCCAGCTTTCAGTACATTCATTTTAAGATATGACTGTTCTTTTGCTGCCTAATACGTCGACCCCTCTTCTAACAGGTGCCATTGTAATAAAATATCTAGACAATCAATGTTATCCACTTCATCTGTCAGTGATACTGATGTTTTTGCTGATTGGAGTACAGGGGGTTCTCGAATTAAGTCGGGGTTCAGCAGCAAGAGCGCAGGTAAAATAAACACATGGATCACATCTACAGCAGTAATGAAGTGAAACAGTTCCTGACCTTTACTGTAGAGACTCTGGGAGTCATAATGAAGTTTGCAAACAAGCAACACAAACGAGAGAGAGAATGGCACAACGCCATCTCCCTCCTATAGCGCCGCATAACGCAGTGTGTATTCATCATAACTTTTTTATTTGCAAAAATACATAAATATATCGAGGGCTGAGAGCCAAAAGGGCTTAAGTGACATTTCACCAACTTTACAGGAGAGCCAAAACAAAAAATGACTTTCTGTACTGAATTAACCTATTTAAAGC
>JBBIGC010000041.1:6505316-6515452 GCA_037576955.1 Lepidarchus adonis
ACACACACACACACACACACACACACACACACACACACACACACACACACACACACACACACACACACACACGTGACTGACTAGCTGCTCTGATAGAGCCCACACTTATCACTACAGCATTTGCATATTGTGTAATTATTTCCTGGGGTTAATTAGCTCCGCAAAACAGGCTGCCCTCAGAGACCACCTCCTGGTGACAGATTCACCTGTCTCTCTCTCTCCCTCTCTCTCTCTCTCTCTCTACAGACTTTCTTTCTTTCTGCCTCACTTCTCTATCCTCTTTCTTTGCTCCCAACTTTCTTTCTCTCTTTTTTTACTCCTCTCCTCCCTCTCCCCCTATCTATCTCACTTTTCCCCACTTTCTGTAATGTGTCTCTCTCTCAGTCATGACAAACACCCAGGAGCATTCTAACCTGCGGACCACAATCATCAAAAGTACATGAAGGTGTGTGTGTGTCCACACAGGTATGTGTGTGTGTGTGTGTGTGTGCAACACAACAAACAGGAAGGAGCTTTAAAGCAAAGAGGCTGCTCTTAATGGAGGTTTTAGGCTATTATGGCATAGACACACTTTACTCTCTCTCCTCTGTCTGCCTGTCTCCTGACATAATGCTCCTCTTTTTTCTTCACATTTTCCCTCTTTCTTTTTCTACTGTCCAACTGTTGTAACCATGTCATATTAAAGGATCACTTCAGCATTTTTCAGCGTGCACTCGTCTGCTCCACCACGATCAATCAGTCGATTTCCACAGAAAATTATTTCAAAGCTTCCTTTATCTAATTAAAAACACACAAAACTAGATTATTGGTTCAGTAGTATAAGTACTGGCCCTATCACCAGAGGACATCTAGCTTTATTCCAGTATTGCCACATCCATCAATGGCCAGGACTACCAGAGAACATACAGTGGAGGAAATAATTATTTGACCCCTCGCTGATTTTGTAAGTTTGCCCACTGACAAATGAACAGTCATTTTAATGGTATGTTTTTTTGACAGTTAGAGATAGAATATCAAAAAGAAAATCCAGAAAATCACATTATATCAAATATATGAATTGATTTGCATTTTATTGAGAGAAATCAGTATTTGATCCCCTAGCAAAACAAGACTTGGTACTAGGTGCAGCACAGAGGTCAGATGTTTCTTATAGTTGATGACCAGGTTTACACACATAGCAGGAGGAATTTTGGTCCACTGCTCTTTGCAGATCAGCTCTAAATCATTAAGGTTTCAAGGCCGTCACTTGGCAACATAAAGCGTCAGCTCCCTCCACAGGTTTTCTATGGGATTAAGGTGCAGAAACTGGCTAGGCCACTCCATGACCTTAATGCACTTCTTCTTAAGCCACTCCTTTGTTGCTTTGGGTCACTGTCGTGCTGGAAGACCCATCCATGACCAATTTTTCAGTGTCCTGGCAGAGGGGAGGAGGTTGTCACTCAAGATTTTATGCATCTTCTCATCGACGTGGCACAAATGTCCTGTGTCCTTAGTAGAGAAACATCCCCAAAGCATAATGTTTCTCCCTAGATGCTTAAGATGCTTGATTGTTTCCTGTACCTGGAAGTCGCTTTGGACAAAAGCGTCAGGCAAATGAATAAATGTTAATGGAAATGTAAGTGAGGATGGTGTTATTGGGGTTATAGTCAGCATTTGCCTTCCTTCAAACACAGCAAATTGAGTTGAGGCCAAAAAGCTTGATTTTTGTCTCATCTGACCACAGAACCTTCTCCCAAGCACTCTCTGAAACACTCAGGTGTCTATTGGCAAACTTCAAATGGGTCTTCACATATGCCTTCTTGAGCAGGGGGACTTTACAGGCACTGTAGGATTTTCATTCATCATGGTGTAGTGTGTTACCAATGGTTTTCTTGGTGACTGTGGTCCCAGTTGCCTTGAGATCATTGACAAGGTACTCCAGTGTAGTTCTAGGGTGATCTCTCATCTTTCTCATGATCATCATTAACCCACAAGGTGAGGTCTTGTGCGGTGGCCCAGTCTGAGGTCGATTGATGGTCATTTTGTGTTCTATCTCACTGTAAAAATAAACCTACTAATGAATAATTTACTTATTTTTTTGTCAGTTGGTAATTGTACAAAATCAGCAAGGGGCCAAATAATGATTTCCTTAACTGTAACTGGCCTCACTCTTCGTTTTAAGTTGTGTTGAGCTGTCTAATGTCTCTGTGTTAGAGGCAGTTCACAAAGATGTGGTGGCACTTAACAGTGCTGTCGCCAAACAAGACAAACGTCCAGGGTTCAATCCATGGGCCAGCCACAGGTGCCTTTCTGTGCATTTGCCTTTCATTAAACCCTTATGCACTTTAGTCAGCTGAGACTGGTTCACAACCCAACATGGGTAAGCAGTTTAAACAATGAAATAATTCTCAATTGTAAATAAACACAGTGAAATATCTATTGTAATTTATCAATTACTGTGGATTATTCTTCATCCAGGTTAATTACTTTGAATGCATTTTGAATCATGGTCACTTTTTAGAGCTTCTGGCCAATGAACAGTACTAACTTCATATTAGTACAATGTCATTTACACATATCCACAAACACATTTAAATACTAAATGGTGCCAGTAGAGAGAATACAAGGAATACCTTGGAATATGGATAGATGGTATGACCACATACCATCTACACATATACTAAAACATATATGAACATACTGTACATGCATTACAGAGTGGTGAACTTTGAGTCTGCAAGATTCTCTCATTTTTTTTCAACATAATGACAGTCACTTGTCTCCTGAGTGCAGTCAGTAGGAGGCCACCAGCTACCTGCATCTGAGATGAAATCACCATCACTCATTCAATGTATTTCATCTGTATGTTGTATGGGACAGCATTAAATGAAGAAAAAAAACAAGCAAACTATAAGTACAAATGGCAGCAGACATACAGTCATGTGAATCAAATAGGACACCCTATGAATCCCTGTGAGTGTTTTTGCAAAATCTTTGGACATATGGATTTTTAATTTTTTCAATTAAACAATTAAAACTCCAGAAAAGACTTTTCAAAATCCTCTGTAAAATGTAATTCTACAAACATGTGACTTCCTAATAACAATGGCTCAAACGTAGCACATAAGATGCACGTGAATACTTACTATACATTGTGATTGTTACTCAGCATTTTGAAGAAGGTTTGTCTATTTAAACCTCAGACATTTAGTTTGGTGTGCTCCTGGCTGTTGTGAAAGTGAACACTATAGTGAGAACTGTCGAAGGCATTCAGAAAGAAGATTGAAGCAGCTTATAAGTCTGGAAAGGGGTTTAAAAAGATCTCAAAAGAATTTGCAATCAACCAAACCACTGTCCACAAAATAGTCTACAAGTGGAGGACTTCCAAAACAACTGCCAATATGTCCAGGTCTGGCCGTCCTTGCAAGTTCAACCCAAGAGCAGACAGCAAGATGCCAAAACAGTCTCCAAAACCCCTAAAATGTCATTATGGGACCTACAGCTGGCTCCTGCTACTGTTGATGTGCATGTCTACAATCCGAAAGAGCCTGCACAACTCTAACTTGCATGGAAGATGTGCAAGGAGGAAACATTTGCTCTCCAAGGGAAACAGACTGAAGTTTGCCAGAGAGAATATAGACAAAGATCAGGACTTTTGGAATCTTCTTCAGACAGATGAGCCTAAAATTGAATCATTTGGACACCAGTACAGAGGACATGTCTGGTATAAACGAAATGCAACATTCCAGGAAAAGAACCACATACAAACTGTGAAGCATGGAGGTGGAAATATCTTGGTTGGTAGATGTTTGGCTGCAGCAATTCACCGTGAATTCTACCGTATATCAGAGGGTGCTTAAGGAGCATATGAGACCTTCTATAAGAACATTAAAGCTGAAGTGAAAGTGGACCATGCAACTCACCCACAACATACCAGTAAATTCAACAAGAACTGGGTGAAAACTAAGAAAATGAGAGAGTCAATGCTCTGATCTTAATCCCATTAATATGGAAGATGGATACAAGAAGTGTCTCAGCCAAAGGAGGTAAAATTACCTATTTTTGTTGTTTTCCTGTAGTTAAATCAGTTTCTGTTCCATAGATACATAAATCAAGATTAGACATCGATATGTGAACACTTTTTAGACTGTATGGTAGGGCCCAAAACAAATGAAGAACTCAATGGCATCAAATGTAAAGATTATTTCTCTGCTATGTTTTAATCTAAAAAGACCACAAGGCTATAGGTCATGTTGGGTGCAGGTTTGGAGTGGCAGTATGCATAGGGGTAATGAATAAAGACCAATTACAATATGGTAAAAAGTCAAAAGATGGGCAAAGCCTGTGTACAGATTCCTCCCCAAGTTAACGTAAGCTGCCTGTGTTCTGTGCTAATTGCCTACTAAAAGAGACTATAAAACATCCAAGCGTTTGAAATATCCTTGAGGTAAACTGACTTTCTGCAGGGCAAGAACCCTCACAGCTATTCATTTCATATTTGCTAATCGCTTCACACAGCTGCTTTCAAGCAGTTTCGGTCAGGCTACAGTAAGCTAGAAACGGAAGCATTAATTCATGCTAATTGTAAGGTCAAAACATGCCTGCCAACTGCCACAGCACAAATCCCAAGACCGCCTTTAAAAAGCACATTCCTGCTTGACTGAAATGACTACCTTCCTTGGCCACAGATGCTGGGTAAACACAGGTCTCATATGCCAGAAGAATCTAAATAGCGAACTGTCAACAGTTAACAAGCTCATTTTGCTTTTGGTAAATGATTAAATATTAAACAAGTCCATAATTACACATTCATTTGGCTATCACCACTCAGTCCCTTTCAGTGTGGACCAACACAAACCACCATTCGCCGTGGATCCGTATTAATATTCAACAACTGGTTAGCTACACTAACACCTGTACGTTTCTCGGGTGATAGTGAGGAATAAAAGACTGGAGAAATTCAATGTTGTGTGTTTTGAATGTCAGGAGTACTTTGTACTGCTTGATAAAGCTGGAGCACAGTTCCGTGGTGGCGCTTATACATCCTGATAGGATGGGAAAAACTAGCCGCCTCAGACTGGCTAAATAACTATTGGCACTCGCTTCCTGCAGATCTGTTCTCCACACCTGGCCAGCCACGGACAAGGTGCCCCTTCAGAGATGAGAGAGACAAATGAAAGAGGCCATATCACACACTGGGGGATCAAGAAACACCCCCCATCCCACCCAAAAAAAGTGTAAAGCTAGCTTGAAAACTGTACAGCTTTAACTACTGGCAAGCCCACTGGAGGCCAGGCAAGATGACAGCTGAGGCCGATGGAGACGATGCAGACAGAATAATAACATGGTTAGCAACCACAAAAAGAGAGGAAACAGAAGAGGAAAGAGAAAGGGAAAGTGAGGAGTTGGAAAGCGAAATAAAGACATCGAGAGGCTCGGTGCATAAAGAAGCCTGAGACATACTGCACTGTACCGCAACCTGACCTTGCTGCCACAGAGCTAATCTCGACAAAATTTGGTAGCGCATTGTTTCAAATCAATATCTCATTAACAAAGTACAAAAAGACTTGTGTCTGGCTCATGGGGGTTCCTTGTTAAAAGACAGCTCTCGGCTGCATATGGCCAGAAAGGTCATCTTTGTCACATCTCAACCAGCCTCGCGCCGAGCCTGCGATTGTCAGATTAAATTACTCCTCAGGTTTAATTGACGCGGGGCGAGGTACGTGGGGTGGCCGCTCGGGCGAGGGCTTTGGAAGACGGGCCTGCTGTGAGAGGCCTTGCTTAGGGTCCTCGCAGCAGATTGGATGTGTTTAAGGTTGACCTGACAGGAAGATTGGGAGCAGACATCAGAGCGGAGATGCAGCCAGCAGACCTCGACCCCTCAACGGGCATTGTGCACAGCTTCAGAAAGACCAGAACTCGGATGATGGAGAGGGCTGCCAAGTGGTTTGCATGCAAAAATAACCCAGTGGAGAGATACATGGACACAGAAACAAAACTTTCCTCAAAATTCATACACAACTGTAGCCATTAAATTCAATAGTCAATCATTTTTGCAGATAAAAGTATAAAATGCCTCCAATATGACCCCGGAACTCTTCGGCTTTACTGGCATCACTAAAGAAAGTTAGCAGTAGATGGTTACTGGGAATTACTGGTAAAATTAAGTGATAATTTGTTAAAGCTATTACAATATGATTGAAATGAAGTCATGCTTAATTCATCAAATCAAATGCTTAAGGAATTCCTCAATGAAGGCAGATGTACGCTCATTTCAAACACACACGCATTTGTTTTTACTTTGGAAGTGTTTTAAGGGTGGCATGGTGGTGCAGTCATTATCGCTGATGCCCTAAAGCAAGAAGGTCCTGAGTTGGATTCCTGAGTCTGTCACACGTGCCTTTTTTGTGTTGAGTTTGCCAGCTCTCCCCATGTTGGCAAGGATTTACTCCAGGTGCTCCAGTTTCCGCCCGCTCTCTAAAGGCTTGTGGTTTAGGCTGAATGGCTTCTCTAAATTGCCCATAAGTGTGAATGCATCTCACGAGTTGCCCTGTGATAGGTTGGCCTCCTGTTCAAGGTGTAGCCTGCCTTGGCCCATAGTCAGCTGGCATCAGTTCCAGCTTCCCCGCCACCCAAAAACAAATAAGTGGTTTGGAAAATGAATGAAAGGACACTTTTAAACATTTTTATTTTGTTAGAGTGAAGGAAAAAGTATTTATTCAAGAGTATATACAAGATTTGTTTAAAAACCATTCCTCTTGGATAATGTCCCCAAGGAGCCAAGTTTATGAGTATAAAAATAATAAGACTTACTAATATAAAACTTACTGATATATCCTCTCTTCTCCAGCCCCCTGTAAGGTTTTAAAAATTTTACAATACGTCCAGGACTCTGCTGCCAGAGTTCTCACCTATACTAACCGTTCTGCTCATCACCCCATCCTCTCTCAACTGTTCGGTCACGTACCAAATTCAAGATCCGGCTTCTCACCTTCAAGGCCACTCCTCTCTACATCTGTGAGCTCTCGACTCACTACTCTCCCCTCTGTTCTCTAAGGTCGTTTCTCAGTAGTCTTCTCACTGCTCCTCATATCAAGCTTTCTACCAATAGTGGCAGAGCTTTTAGTGCTATAGCCCCTAAACTCTGGCATTCCCTCTCTCAGCCTTAGTGTGCCTGCTCCTCTTTCTCCACTCTCCTCTTCTTTGGCAGATTTTTTCTTCTTTGTAAGTGTGGGATCATATGGGTAACTCTTCATTCTCTGAACACAACCAAAAACCTTTTTTTAATTAGATTGAGTTCGTTGTTTCAGCCTTCCAAAGTTCTGATTTATCTATAAATCTATAAATCTATACCCCTGGGTGTCATTTTTTGCAGAGACTGTAAAAACAGTGGCTGTGGTGCAGTTCACTATTCATTTTTCGCCTGCATATTGCATCTGTTTAAGTATCTGTATGGGATGGAAATGGTGGCACTGATGGAAAGACAGACAGCAGAGTTAAAGATGCTGAGGTTTGTGTTGGGAGTGAGGAGGATGGACAGGATTAGAGTATATTAGATGTACAGCTCAGGTTGGATGGTTTGGAGACAAAGTCAGAGAAGCAAGATTGCAATGGTTTGGACGTGTGCACAGGAGAGAGGCTGAGGACATTGGGAATAGGATGTTGAGGATGGAGCTGCCAGGTAGAAGGAGAAGAGGAGGAAGGCCGAAGAAGAGGTTTAAGGATGTGGTGAGAGAGGATGTGTGGGCGGCTGGTGTGAGAGAAAGACGCCAAGGACGTGAAGAAATGGAAATAGGATCCGCTGTGGCGACCCCTAACGGGTACAGTTGAAAGAAGATATTGCAGATTGCAGATTATGATTATTTGTGATTCCATTGTATATTATGAACCCATCTGAATTGATAGGGATATTTAAGGTTGTTATTACTCTGTAGCTTTACTCCATTTGCACGCTGTTTAATATTTTTCTCTCAAAGAAGGTAACTCTCACAGTCACTGTGATTGCTGCTCAAACAATGGCAATATATTTTTATTTATTAGTTTATTAAATATGAAAAACAATGGTTTTTGAATACTTGTTAAATCTAATGTCATCAAAAATATTTAAACTGGATTGTACACCACTGGCAAAGGCTCTCTCTTACATACAGCAGCAATGAAACTGCATTAAGTTTTCTGCATTAATTTTTCATAAAATGTGAATCTTGAATCTCAAATCTTAAATCTTGAACAGCTATTTGAAATCAGGTGTTAGCATACCTGGAAGTTTGTTAAGAAAATGAGTTTGGAGATGTGAACCAGAGCTACTTTGACTGATAAAAACCACTCAGATATTTTGAGTTTGCCACACACAAGAAGAATAGGCTTATGTGAGCCATGCCATGGTCAAAAAGAGCTTTCAGAGAATGTACGATGAAGAATTATTGATTTACATTTACAGTTGTAAAGAGACATTCACCAGTCCACCAGATACACAAATGGAGACACTTTGGGACTGTAGCTACTCTACCTAGAAGTGGGTGCCCAGTTAAAATGACCACAAGAGCACAACGAATAGGAAGATTTGAAGGCATCACTGGCTAACTGACTAACCTCTGTGTTTACAGTATGTAAAACACTGAACAAGTAAGGTGTCTATGGCAGGACACCATGAAGGAAGCTGCTGCTTACTAAAAAAAACATTGCTGAAAGCCAAACATTTCAGAACGAGCATGTTGACACCCCACAGTGGTATTGGCAAAATGTATTACGGACTGATTAAACTATGATTAAACTGTTAGGGAAGAACACCCAGCACTACATCTACAGCAGTTCTGTCAGGAGGAATGGGCTACGTTTTCTCCTGAAAGACGTGCAGGTCTGATCCACAGCTACAGGAAGCACCTGGTTGAGGTTATTGCTGCCAAGAGGTATTTAACCAGGATTCAAATACTTTTTCTTCTAGGAATATGAGTTGTTTATGGTTGTTTTCAATAAAGACACAAGAAAAAACATATTTCTTGCTATTATTTTAAGCACATTTGTCAATAGCCTTGACTTAGATGACGTTCAGATCACATTTTATGACAAATTAATGCAGAAAGCCTTGAGGCTTCACATACTTTTCTTGCGACTATTAAGTAAACGTAAATCGATATTCTCTCTCTCTCACACACACACACACACACACACACACACACACACACACACACAGTCAAATAAGCCTATACACAGAAACACATGGGTTAAACAGGTGAGAACCCCGGGACCTTAGCTATTGACCTCCTCCTTTGGTTGTGTCATAAGTTCATACGTTTAATTAAGCCAAGCCCAGTCACCAGGCATGTCCTTGCAATCAAGGGTCAGGAGTGAGGTCTTGGAGGCCAAAGTTCAGACTCGCTCTGGCCTTCCAGAAAGTGTCCTGGAATAGTGTGAACAGAGACAGCATGAAGGTGATACAACAGCAGGGCTGAATACATATCGCCTTCTCCTGACAGCTCCACCCAGAGCAGGTCTTATCTAGAAGACGTGCGGGTTAGTCATGTACGAGCCGAGCATGGGGAAACAGAACATCTCCAAAACACGGATTCTGCGGGTCCTGTGAGGAATAGCCGAGGAGGAAAAAACGAGGGATAAATAATGGATGGCGTTCCTGAGGAGACGGAGGCGGCCGTAGGGTACACGATGTGTGAACACCAGCCACTACCCCGGCCCGCATGTCACCTTGAACTGAAAATGACTCCAAATCAACACTATACCAGTACCACAAGGACAGAGAGAGAGAGGTTCAAAACTAGTACCAAAAGCATATTAAACTCTTATAGATGAGCTCAATTATTACCTTAAAAAAAACAAATGATGACAAATGTAACGTAAGCCTTAGTCTCTGGAGTTCAGCTTTAAAGAATGTGCTAAATCAGAGAGAGAGACACATTTTCAATGGAGGAAAGAGAAGAAAAAAATACACTTTGAAGGTATGCCTCGACTAACAATGAAGATGCATTCTGATGAACTTGAAAATATTTTCATATTGATACATGGCCAAAATACAGTCTTATGCAAGATTTTGGGCACCCCTTGATAAATAACAGATTTTGATGATTTTTTAATTGAAAAGATGTTACCACAGTCTCTTTTTTTTTTTTTTTTTTTTTTTTTTTTTTTTTTTTTTTTTTTGT
>JBBIGC010000041.1:6547642-6560472 GCA_037576955.1 Lepidarchus adonis
CTTTTTTTTAAGCCAAAATGACTAACAACAATATTTAGGTTTAATTTTAAAATGATTTAATTTAAGATTTGGGTGAGACAATCTACAGTACATGTTTTAGGAAATACAAACTATGTGTACGTGTAGGGCAAGGCTATAAACTAAGGAATGTAGTTGCATGTATGTAACCGTCAAACCCTCAAAAGGTAATGCATGAAAAACTGTGAAGATGCTGTGACAAATGTACTCACATTATAACTTAACCATGTGTTTTGGCATAAAAAAAAATGCAATCTGAAACTACTATGCAAAAAAACGTAACACACTGGATTTGTTAAAAGAACAGCTTCCAGATTTCTACTTGATGTAACCAGCAACTAGCAGCTAAATTCAGTTTACATTGAAAGCCAGAAGTTAATTTATTTCATCAGCACAGTCGATTTAATTTAATAAAAGACTGATTAGCCAAAACAGGTACTGGATGATTACACATAATATCGGACTGACTCAAGAACAGGGGTGAAAATACGCAAAAAAAAAACCACTTATTGTATTCATGTCATTTTAATATTTGTGTTTTTCAAATTAAATATGCAAACTGCACCCCTATCAACTTGAATCTGAATAGGTCATCTAACACACACACAAGAACCCAGGTGTGTGTGTGTATAGAATAACTCCATGCCTCCCCTTAGCAAATTTATTTTCAATAAGTCTTAAGGTTTTACATTTCAATTTTTAAAAAGATTTTTCTAAATTATGACATAACCCTAATATTAAAATGTTTATTCATTTTCAACATCATCTTCAATTTAAAATATAAATACCTCACTGGAAGAAACTGATCAAGGCCAGTTTTAATTAAAAATCTAAGTGATAATTTATGTGGTGTATGACAAAGCAAGCGAGTACATAAAGACAAAGTAAACATATTGAATGTGAATTGATCACTCTTGGCCAATACCTAAGCAGTTTAATAAGGTCAGTATCTAAGCCAATACCAATCCAGTACATTGGCTTTGCATGCCAAAAAAATATATATAAATAAATATTCTATTTCCCACTCTCCTTCCTCTCCCCCTCTTCTCTTTTGTGTGCACCAGGGATGTGGCCGCTCTTTAATTGCTGGAGTATTACTGGGGCTGTGCTTTGATCACTAGCTGTGGAGCTAGAGCTGTGGCTGCTTATGGTTTGGGGGTGGCCTCCTGTCCCACGCTGGCCTGATCACAGGACGCTCTCCATCGGTTGCCTTCCAGGGACCCACATCAGCTGTGTTCTTCCGAGAAGCTGACAACTTTATTAACTCCACTCTGTAGCGAGTTCCCAGCATTCTCACCATGCGCAAACAACACCGGCCGCACTAACACACACACATACAGTTAACTGGGACAAATTCACACATGCACAATGTGTCCAAATGGTCACAAATTTAGCTATGTTTCAATATTAATATACATAAACAGACCATTACTCCAGATGTGACAAGTGTAAAAAACCATGGACAACAATCTCTGTATTAAGAAAAGTACTAAAAGGTACAGATTTAAAGTATTCAGTATTTGTTTCCTGATGTGTGTTTCAAGTCATTGGGTTCTCTGTCCTTTACAAAGTCTAGAGAAACCCAACACAAATACAGTCTATGTTAACTGATCATAGTCGGAGAGATCAGGTATTTAAAAAATGGAGCAAAAAAACAAGCATGGATACTGAGGTAAGTGCCATGTTATCTCATCCCCCGTTATCTCGCCAAACTTGCCTCTCGGGATGAAAGGCTGCAGAACAGATTTCCTTCCATGTTATTAACCTCATTAAGCCATAAGCCTCACCACAACTCACAACGTGTCAGGTGTATGAATTTCTCCCTCTATAGCTCACCAAACTTGGGGCCATTTTAGCTCTGTAGCCCAGAACATGGTCAGTCATGCTAATTCTGTAGGTAAGCTGCTGCTGCTGCTGTTGTTGGGTGGATGACACTAACATACAACTGACCGATCACTGAGACCGAGTCTGATTGGTGTCTGGAACATTAATCAACACAGGAAACCTGTCTGACCAGGTCTGACCAGGAGCACGTTACGACTATTAGTGTCAGGGGGTCCTTGGGAGGGGGCAGACATATGGTGATTGGTGGTTACATTGCTGGCTCACTGTTTTTCTTTTTGTACAGCGTTTGTCTGTCATACATGGTAGTAGAATGTAGTTCAACGCCTACAAGTTGATGAATTTAACCACTTCAAACTGTCGCTTGCTTGGCGTAAATCTTTATTTATCAGTGTTTTTCCTACAAGGTTTTGGTCCGACAGTGACCATACCATATTTCCCCAACGATAGGCCGCAGCTTATACGTTGATTTTGCAAACCTGGAATTGGGTGCAGCTTGCCTATCTAAAAACATAAAAACATATTCACGAAAATTATAATTCAGTGCATAAAAAGACATCCCAAGATTAGTCGAATTTAAATGTACTGTTTACTGCAACAATGAACAGTTCGAAAAACAATGCAAAGCAAATAAAAAATAGTTTAGTGACGAGTCAGTATATCGCAGAACATGTAAAGTGCAATTGTTTCCCGACACTTTCCACTGGAAACCGGAAACAAAAGTTGGAACTAGAACTGACTAGCAATTAGCAATAGCTGTAATTCTAGTCCTTGATGCATCAAAATAAGCAGACTCTGTGTATTGTAAAATAAAAGAGTTGATCTTGTCTAAATGCAGCATATGATCAGCTTTACTAAGTATAACCTCACAATCTGGTTGTGATATTCTGGTGAATACGATGAATGAATTTGAAGATAAATAAGAGAGAAGAAGATGAAACCCCTTTCTTTGTTGCTGGAAAATGACGCACCTCTGCACATATGATGGATGATTTAAATGGCACTGCTGCATTCAGCCTCTCAAACGTTTTCAGCCCTTTGCTACGTTACATCCTAGTGTATAATACAAGCTGAAAAAAAGCTCAATTTAAGTTTGAATGACCGGATGGTGGGGGTACGGCAGTACAGCAATGTTAATCATCCATCTACATGTAAATTGTAGAAAAAAAACTGTGTTGCTTTGCTGTTGAGTTGTCAGACTCGGATATTGCAGACGTTGCGTGCAGCTTAAATTCTGGAGCGTAGTTCTTGCATTGTGTCATGATATCGGTTCACAATTGTATTAATTGTTTATGCTCAACTACATTATAATGTCACATAGTATAAGCAGTATAGAGTTGCAAAAGCTTCCAGGGGCTTCTCAAGTTAGATGCTTCTACCTCAAATCGGTAAATTCAAGTATGGAAGTATGGTACAGCCTGTGTCTTTTTAAAAACTTCTTATTCATGCATTCTTAATTCAATGAACATTAAACGTAAGTGTCAGCATTGAAAATGTTAGTGCTGTGAAGCCCAATCTCACCATTTTGAAGCCTGATACCTTCCATTCTCATGCTTTTTCAGCATGAGAATCAATGACAGATTGATTTTGGTGTATATATCTTCATTGTCAAAGGATTAATTGATGAATTTTTCATTTGATGAGTCAGGTGGAACGGGTGCACACAGGCGTGGTGAGTAGAATTCTAATTTCCTCTTTCATACATCAGACACAACGTAGCACCCCCCACCCTGCACCCACACTCTATCATAATCTATTTGCTCTTAGCACCTCCTGTAACGGACCCCAGCAGCTCACAAACACACACAAGAAGCACAAAGCATACCCAGACTGACATCTGAGATGCTCCTCCCCGGTCCAAATGAAGACGTTAAGCGAGTATGCGCATGCTCTCCAAACAGACCAAACAAAAGCCGCCGCTGCACATTAATTCAAGCCCTGATCAAAATGTTAATTAAATCTTAATGGGATAGGTTAAGAGATTCAAAGAACTGCAGAACTGGTGCACTGTATCAAACTGCAAATGATGCAGTGTTTACAACGTATGTTCTCTATTCTATTTATTAATAACAGAAGGAATATTAAGCTTTAAATTGATTACAGGCTTTTTCTTTTCTAAGAAAAATCAGATGGTTGTGCAACAGCCTATATGATCTTTTCATTTCCAGTTATTCATTGCAGCATCAACAGAGGAATTAGTCAGCAAGGTAGCAATTATTGAATTACAACCCACTTGCTACCTGATAAATGAAACACAACTGCAAGCTATTTCAAAACATAGCATAATCACCTGCAAACAACACAGAAGATGTGGATTCCTTAGTTCCTCAGTGTCAAACACTTGCCACTTTCTGTTTGGCAAAGGCTGCTCAGCCAGCAGTGGTCTCCATGCCAGAAGACAAACAGCTCTTAAACGAGTAAAAAGCAGTAACACATAGCCTCACACACCAAATTCAAACGTCTACGCCAAGCGTCTGTCAGATGGGTTTCCATCGAACCACAATAACATAGCTGAGAAACAGCTCAACACAATTTCATGCTGTGCAAGGTTTTTCAATTGACTGTGAGGCCACCTGGATGGTGAGAATGCACTTATTTGACAAGACACACAAATAGGCGGAGATAAGGGAAAGAGAAAGTTGTAATGGATTTCAGAGTGCCGTGGTAAGGAAAAACAACAAGTGAGAACAGTAGCTAAAACAAACACAGCACGGGCGCTGGAGCAGGCCCGAGGACTTGCCGAGATTGGCTGGCTTGTCAGCTACACTAGAGCAAATCGACAAAACACAGAAAAAGGCAGAGAGAAGCATTAGAGAGCAAGCCCCACAGCTGGTGATGGCAGGTAATCCCAGGGATCTTGCACAGTGATAGACACAGAGTGCCTTTCGCAGAGACAGCCTCGGTGAGCGCCCTCATTGTTTTTGGGGAGAGGATCTTTGTGACTGATAGGCAGAGTGAAGCACCCATGTCTGCAAATGTCAAAAGTGAAAGGCTATGGAGGAAGCAGGGAAAACCATATGATCAAGTCTGAGGAGATGGCATCCACCACTAATGGAGGTAAGGTGTCAGGCCTCACTGTCGAACTGGAGAACCTGGTGAGTGGGATGGGTGCCAACTTTAGGGAGTGATTACCACTAGGTCAGAAAGTTTCTTCTTCTCTTAGGTCGGGCAGTTAGGTTCAGTAACCCATTCAGCTATTAAAATACTGCGTCAACACGACTAATCCATTCTTATACAACAGAGTTCTGAGCAGAAACAGAAATGAGCAAAACAATCAGGTTCTTTAGATCCTATGTCAAATGAATAGGTTTGCTTATGCTTTGTGCATATGGCTTTGAGCAATCTAGGTGTTTTGTGGTGGCTCATGATTGATTTCAATCATTCATTTGCCTTTGTTGAACACCAACCAAGACTGTAATGTTGTGTGGGGAAAGTAATGAGTCAGTCGAGACTGTAATTTTGATTATTTACCCGTGGGGCAGTAATGAGTCACTCGAGACTGTAATGTTGTGTGTTTACCTGTGGGTGAAGTAATTAGTAAGTCCAGAATGTAATGTTGTGTGTTTACCTGTGGGGGCAGCAATGAGTCAGTCAATATTGTAATTTTGTGTGTTTACCTGGGGGGCAGTAATGAGTCAGTCCAGACTGTAATGTTGTGTGTTGACTTGTGGGGGCAGAAGTAAGTCAGTCCAGACTGTAATGTTGTGTGTTGACCTGTAGGGACAGTAATTGATCAGTCCAGACTGTAATGTTGTGTGTTTACCCGTGGGGGTAGAAGTGAGTAAGTCCAGACTGTAATGTTGTATGTTTACCTGTGGGGGCAGTAATGAGTAAGTCCACACTGTAGTGTTGTGTTTTTACTCATGGGGGCAGTAAAGAATAAGTCCAGATTGTAATGTTGTGTGTTTACCCATGGGGCAGTAATGAGGCAGTCAAGAGTGTTTCTGTAACCTGCATAGTTAGAGGTTCATCCATCACTGGATTTACACAATATGGCTCAGTCGTCTTTATTAGAGTTGAATCTTGATGTCTTTGTGTGAAAAATCCTTCTGATATGGCGACATAGGCAAAGAGAACATCACCCCATACTGGGTTCACACTCTTACTTGACAGCATATGAAGAATCATAGGACATTTCTGGTGCCATCCAAAAGCACATCTGACTAAATGCATGTCCTGAAAGCCCGTGTGGACTCCAAAGAACAGAAAAACAGTTCAATCTATGCTCACCTGATGCCAGAGAAGCCAGAAAACTACTTCACTCAGAAGAACATGTGGATAAAGCCTTAAAGACTAAGGCCAAAAAAACAATATTGTACCCCCAAAAAGACCCAATGATAATCTCACATGCATGCACATGCATGTGCACGCACACACACACACACACACACACACACACACACACAACCCAGAGTGCCCTTCCAAACCAATTTTAATTTCTTCTAGGAAAAGAACATGCCAGCACTATGCCTATAAGGGGAGAATCTCCCAATTAAAGCCAGATAATGTAAGTGCCACCACAGGGCAGCCATGGCAAACCTTCATTTGAAGGAACCTACATTTTTCACTTTAGCCTTGAGCATGATGATGACCGAATGGGTTACCACTTAACTGAAACAGCCTCAAACCTTGAAAAAGTAATATTTCTACACATCTGGAAATATAGAATTTTTTTTCATAGGCAAACTGACAATAGGCTCACTGAAACTAATTGATGCCAGTCACATTACACTGGCCTGTCAGAGTGCTTACCCATCTGGAATAAAATGAGAGTGTTTGCAATACAAATCTATGACTCCAAGGACTCTATAACAAAGGCAATGAAGCACAACAGTTCAACAAGCTTTCAAATGCTTGTCTTCTTGTTCATTCCTTTCTGGGAGAGTGTCACGGCAGACAACTTCTCTGGTTTGGCTTTTAAGCCGAGATCAACAACAGAGAGGTGCTGTGCTGACATTTCCTTCTCCTATACTAGGTCCCCTGAAATGGGAATTCAAGAAGTTCTGTATTAAGACTGACGCAAAAGAATGGAACTTGCATCAACTGTGTCAGGAAAGGTCTGTAGAAGATATGTCGCGTTGCACGTTGGGGGGCAGGTCCCTTGGTAAAATCACCTCAAGAAAAGCACAAGAAAAGGTTGGCAACCTTGATCGCACTGTGAGATGTCTAGAGGTGAAAAGCATGTACAAAATTGGAATCGAAATTGAGAATATCACTCCATAATTAAACCCATAACACAAATTCTATCAACACAGATATTTCAGTTAAAACCCATAACTCGCAAATGGCAAGAGTGTAAATGGTCAAAGAGCACATTGCTGTTAAATCCGACATGCACAATGTGACCAACAAGTGCTATAAAGTGGATTCTATTCCACGAGGTAAGAAAGCAGCATAGGAGCATGACCTAGAAAGTGAAACCATGGGCATAGAGTGTCCATGTCACATGGTCTCAATCATTTCCCAAAGAGAATAAAGTGCAGTGCAGTGTAAATCCTTCAGACTCTGCAGTCAGAAACTAATTAAGCCATTTGAAATAACATTGCTGGTACCTGTATGCAATCTAGCCTAGTGCCGTTGATGAGCCTTTCAAGGCCTGAGGCCAACTTCAAAAAGCTTGCTAAAAAAGCTGCAGAATTTTAATTGAACACGAAAACCTGAAGAGACTCTTAGTACCCTTCCTCCAACAACAGCAAAAGGTTAAGCATGCCCCCAGAAGACAAGTTCCTCTACTTTGTCTTCAGATCCAAAAACTATAGAGGGATGTTCGTTAACTGCTGAAGTTTAGAACCTGTTGTGCTGCTCTGCACAAATAAAAGAGCTTGGTGAAGTTCACAAGAGTTTACATGCAGACGTTCATTGGTATATAGAGCTGTATTACATGTAACATCAATACCTGAAGCTACAGTACCTTCTGGATTTGCGCATAAGGCAGGAGACAGGCCAGACAGATCCAAATCTTTCAAAAAAGGCCCACCGCAGCTTAGAGCAATGCTGATGATTATATGGGAGATGAATGCATGCTTCACTGTCCGGGGAGCGGTGCTTATTTTCCCATCTCCCACAGTTACACAGCCATGCAGAGTAGAGCTGCAGGGGCTTCTGTCAGCCTGGTCCTACCTGGGGAATCGGAATGAGGCTATTTACAGCCAGGGGCCAGAGCGATGGGAGTACTCTCGCACCGGCCTTGTGGAGTGTTCAACTAAGAAGAACCTTGCTTGTCCATTGTTTTGGTTTTTGCACATGATTGTTCCCACGATAGCCCCCAGCTTCTTTTCAGCACTGCAGAAAGACGGATACGCCGGTAACCCAGAGGTGCCCACATAAGAAAGCATGGGAATCAATCCGGGATGATTCATGACCACTTGGAAATAGTTAACCACAGGGGGGGATAAAGGCACGAGGGTAGAAAACAAGGGAAATACTGTTTGTGCAAGTAGACAATAGCTGTTGAGGAAGCACTGGTGACCAGTTCAGCTTAACTGTTGTAGTTTGGCACCTTCTAGCCAAACTACAAAACAACGGGTTCCCAATTAGAAACAACAGAGATCAACAGAATCAAATTAGGGAAAATAAATCGCATGCCTGCTTGTGCCAACACCTATTCCTCTGCAATCACTCCGCTACTCAAGTCTGTCGGCACTTGATAAAAGCAGCGGTGTCTTCTGAATTACCCTGTAAGGACAGAGATAACTTAGGGGAATTGAGCTGCCCCCAAAAACCCAGCAACCTGCGGGGCATAACAAAGTGATGACCATGGAGTCAGCCCTTACACCTCAGGATCAATTCTCAGTGGGGATCCATGCCCCATCATCCCTGCTTTCTCCATGCACGAGCCAGGCTGGCAGTGTGTGTCCCTGAAGTGTGTCGCCCCTCGGCTCTGCTCCCCTTTCTGCTGGAAATGACTGAGTTTCTGGCATCACTCGGCACATGGGAGGAGGTTGAGGGCTTGACTGAGAGCGATTGGACCTTTCTAGGTCAGATCCCGTGACACCGCTCGGTTGGCAACAAACAGAAAAGAGGATAAATAAACCAGCGATGCTAGGGGACTGGAGCTACCTGCTATACACTGCATGGCTTGTCACAGTATGGATACAGTACCCCTGCATTTGCAATTACGGTTATGCTGTGATATTTTTTTTCCAGCATGCCATTCTTTTTCTTTCTTTCTTTTCTCCACAGGGTTCCACCCCTCCTCACCCCCTCTGTTGTTTCCTATGCACTCTGTCCCCTATAGAGGGAGATCAGCCTGTGGACTTCAAAGACAGCAGAGAGGGATGGAGGGAGGTGGTGTAGAAGGGGGAGAGAGAGCAAGAGAGGTTGGAACTGGGTCACAGCCATTGCAATTCACTCGTTCTGGCCAAAGAGAGACATCTCTTTCTATATCTCTCTTTCATTTCATGAAATAAGTGGCACAGAAAGAAATGGTGAAAAATAGAGCAATAGCAAACATGACAGTCAATTGAGGCAGGTTGGAAAAACGTGACATTTTGCTAATTTGCTAAAAGGCCAAACCATTATCCTTAAAACAAGGTGTCAATCTTTTCTCGGTCCTCCCTTGCATATGCTTGATTGTAGCTACTAGGGGTTAAGCAACAAGCGGACATGGTAATCTCAGTACAACACAATATATACGACAGTACACTATAACTGCATCTCTAACACTAAGAGATTTAGGCCTTAAGATTATTAGCTAAATAAAAGGCATGCCATTTAGCAGAATAATACAAATATATAAGCTATTAGTAGCATTATTAATATAGCATTTAGTATCATTCAGCAAACAGATGGGGTAAACTATAACACATTCACAGACTGCAATTACACAGTATATATTAACGCAAGCTGCAAATTCTCTTGTTTCAGTCAGTGGGAGGCAGGAATACCTTAGCTTTATCTCACACATTGCAATAGGTATTGGCCAAAATATTGATATAGTGATATATCGTCATCCTTGCTCACGCGATACGATAATCGATACGCTGACGGCGGTATTGATATCTAAATAAATAAACATTCGCTGCCAATTTGACTCATCTCTCCTCTGGGTGGCGCTGGAGATGGGTGAACACTGAAGAAGTTGTTTTCAACAGAAGACTTGGGTGAAAGCTGAAGTTAAATTTTGCAACAGGTAGATGCAAAAATAAAGCTTGGCCGAGACGCCACAGCAACGCTTAAATCTAAAGTCTGAGTTTGGCTTTTAGAACATTGACGGAACAGAGCGTGTATTATTTTGTGACGACCGTATCTGTGTGCGTCTCTTTCCTGCACTTCTTTCATAGCGATTGGATGACGCTACCAGCGAACCGTCAACGTGAGTGAACACACATCATTAAAGAGCTTCTTTAAAAACAGGGAAAGACTCAGTAAGTGAGCAGAATTGCGCATCCCCACTAATATCTAGCATTTGTTGAACTGTCCTCAACAATAATTTAGATCAGAGAAGAAGCAAATCGCTCCATAATTTGTTCGTTATAGACACGATTAAAACTAGCGCCCTGTAGTGGAAGGCTTGTTTCATGAGGAGCAATGCACTGTGTAGTGTTCGTTCTACTCTATAGCAATTGATGCGGGAAAAAGTGAGGAGTGAGTTGCTCTATGTGAGTTTGGTTGTCAGAACGATGCTAATGCAACTTGCCGAGTGACAAAGGGGAACAGGAGTAAAGCCCTGAAGCTGAAGTAGCCATTGCTCTGCTATTCTGAACGTGATCGCAAAGCAAATATGGAAAAGGGAATAATAGCATTGCTGTTGCTTATGTAAATTAATAATGTGTTTCTGTGTTATATCGCTACATCATTGTCGTGCGATATCGTACCGCAGTATCGCAATATTATTGTTATCGTGGGCCACGTATTGCTTATTGTATCGCATCGTTAGATACTCTGCAATTTCCATCTCTACATCACAACGTAACAAAGAACATAATGAAACGGGAGATCAACAATGCTCTGGCATGTATTCACATATTGAGACTTATATAAATACATATATTCCTCAATAAACACATTTCAAGGACTAAAAGTGTAGAAAAAGTGCCAGAGACATGTCTTGGAAGGTCAATGTCACTCCTCTGTAACAGTGACAGGTGTTTAAAACAAGGAAGGCATTGCTACCTTTAAACCATAACCTGAATTTTCAAATTACATGCACCGAGTCTTGTAGAAAACAATAAAGTACAATGTTATCATACTATGAAAGAATAAACAGCTGAAATTATGCAACGCAAAGTTAAGGTTGAGGTAAATCAGCCGTTTTTTCTGTTTGTGCAATGCTGTAACATCCTGTGAGAGCTCTACAAGGCCACACACTCTAGGCAGCTGTAAACACAAGGACTTGAAAGGCCAATGCAAATTCATGTGATGTGGGGGGAAACGTATTTGGGCACTGAAAACCATCATCACTTTGATGAAAGTGAAAATCAAACACAGAAGCATTCTCAACAGTAAAAACAAGGATTTAGAATCCAAAGGTGCAAAAGGAGGGCAAGGTTGGCAAGCACAAAACACTGCAGGGTCATTTGTCTGTATGGTGTGTGGAAAACTTTGTAAGCATTTGGCTATGGTACAAACACAAACAGGCATGCGGGGGGGGACCAAAATGATGAGGCTTTCAAATGTAATAGATCAATCCTTACACCCAATCCCTTTATAATATATCACAAAATACACACATGCACTCACATTAGGCCTGACCTGTCTTACTTTGATTTAACCATATTGCCGAAAAATTATATTAAACGTAGTAAACAATACACTGCTTAAATATGCTGATCTGACAAAGTGTTAATGATCACATTTATCACAGCAGTGTTGGCTGTACTGAACACAAAACATCATGGTTAAAATAGCAAAAACTTTACAAACTCCATAAACCATCAAGTTCTGGGTGGATCTCCTGCAAAACTCTATGCTCACACTGGCAGTGACAGCAAGTAACAATACGCAAACAAGTCATTCATTTTTGTGAAACTGAGCAATAAAATTAATTTGAAAAATTTTAAAATGGTGAAAAATCCACCAAACTTTACACTTGGCACAATGCAGTCAGACAATACTGTTCTCCTGGCAACTGCCAAACCCAGACAGATGGAGAAGTGTGATTCATCACTCCAGAGAACGTGTCTACACTGCTCTAGAGTCCAGTGCAGGCACTTTACACCACTGTATCCCACGCTTTGCATTACACTTTGTGATGTATGGTTTGAACGCAGCTGCTCGGCCATGGAAACCCATTCCATGAAGCTCTGTACACACTGTTCTTGAGCTGATCTGAAGGCCACATGACGTTTGGAGGTCTGTAGCGATTGACTCTGCAGAAAGTTGGCTTCCTCTGCGCACTATGCTCCTGAGCATCCGCTGAGCCCACTCTGTCATTTTACAAGGCCGAACACTTTGTGGCTGAGTTGCTGTAGTTCCCAATCACTTCCACTTTGTTATGGACTGACAGTCGACTGTGGAATATTTTCACGACTGGACTTGTTGCACAGGTGGCTCCTAACCGCACTGGAATTCACTGAGCTAATGAGAGCGACCTATTCTTTCCCAAATGTTCATAGAAACACTCTAAATTATGGGGGGAATGCATACGGTCTTATGCCAAAGTTTGGGCACCCCTTGATAAATAACCAATTTTGGTGATTTCGTAATTTATAAAGATGTTAAAACAGTCTCTCTAGGATGCTGAACCAACAATATTTTCAGCAAACGTTGATGCATAGTTACTTTTTATCCCATTGAACAAAAACTGTGCCAAAGTGTGGGCACCCTGCATAATCAGTAATCAGTAACACCCCTCTGGCAGATATCACAGCTTACAAACGCTTTTTAGAGCTAAAAGTCTTTCAATTCTTGTATTTGGGATTTTCTCCCATTCTTCCTTGCAAAGGGCTTCTAAGTTCTGTAATTTTCTTTGGTCGTCTTGCATGCACAGCTCTTTTAAGATCTACCCACAAATTTTCAATGATGTTTAA
>JBBIGC010000041.1:6596371-6606393 GCA_037576955.1 Lepidarchus adonis
GTGCTTGCGTGCGTGCGTGCGTGCGTGCGTGCGTGCGTGCGTGCGTGCGTGCGTGCGTGCGTGCGTGCGTGTGTGTGACAGAGAGACATGGGGAGGGGGTGAGGGGGACAACCTGCAGCCCAGTTCCTCATTCATACCAGGCTGAAGTGCAAATTGGACATCTGCTGCTGTGTGCGTCCTCACAAAAGCCCCTTCGCCCACTCTCCAGCACACCAGCGGCCTGTTGTTCACACAGATGAAGGCGAGAGAGAGAGAGAACAGACCCTCTCTCACAGAGCCATTCACACACCTTTGGCAGAGGCAGCCACATGAACCAAGCAATTTCTCTCTCTACACCTTTCCGCCCGTGCAGAAAGTTATGAGGAATTCAAGGGCGCCATATGGGTCACGTAAGAAATTGACTGACAGTCGGTCTGTGTGTGGAAACTTGATGATTTGAACATCTTAGTGACCCATAAGTATTCCTTTTCTATATGTTAAATGAATACATATATGAGAACATTCTGTGAGTTTGCCTGGGGCTAGGCTTCGTTAGTGCAGCATCTCTAGGATGGAGATGAACTCGTTCTGAAGAGAAGCTTCATAAATTCATGAGTGCTGAGCATGAACTGTGTGTGACTACTTTGTCCAATCAGGCTAAACCAATACACCTGCCCTCAGAATAAGTTGACTTATTATATATGTTCGTGTAGCGCTGGATGAATCTAAATCATGTATCAGATGGTGATGTTGGAATTCATGAAACACTGAGCTCATGCTACCTGAGTTAACACTCCACACTAAAAGAATAATTCTGAAGCTAAAAAATCATGTTTTAATTGGACCATCTTGTCCAGCACCTCTGAAAATTGCATAGTACTGACAGATAGAAAGAAGGTAAAATTACTATTGATCAATTTTTCTCCTTTAAAACAATATGAAGCGCCATATTTTTATGTGTCTAAGAGAGCAACATCACATGCAGCTGACAGTGTTACTTAAAGTATGAATATAAGCAAGCACAACCATGTCAGATCATAGTGAAATCAATAAGCAACATGGCAACTCTCCTAATGCTGGTAAAATGAAATGTATCCTTGTGCATACTTGTTTCAGTGGATACAGATCTCTGTGATAAACTAAAGACACATAAAGTCAAGATTGTGAGTCTCGTGCACAACCATATGACTCATCTGCGACCTGGGTGTTCACACTACAAGATCCTTCACTGGCGAGAACAAGCGGAAGTTATTCCACCGTGAACCATACAGCCCTAGAGACCGGCGTAGATCCACAGCTGTGACACCCTTCCCCACCAAACCCTGTGGCTAGACAGAGCTCACACCCCACTTTTAAAGGAGCCCTCTCATGTAGAAAACTGGAGCTATAAATACGCAAACTTGGGAAACTTAAAATCAGATAATTCCCAATTGCAAGTGTGCACCCCCTTATGTTTCTCAGCTTCTAAATCTGCACACAAATTGTGTGGGTTGTGGGCCATTCAGAGAAAATTGGAGGGTGTATTTTCTGAAGATTTGTCTAAGACACGTACCAGTATCGCCAGCCCTGATTTTCTTTGGCCCAGCACTATACTGATGCCACTGATCCCACTTCTGATTGGCTGTTGCTCCTTGTTAATAGCGTGCGACTTCTCCAGATATCTAGCGTCTCAGAATAGTTCACAAAAAGCGACTCTTTGATGCAGATTAACTTCAGAGTCACCTCTGATTCAAGACTTTTGTTCTACTTTTCTTCAAGTTGCTTTAATAGAAAATAAACCAGTTGTCCATCAGCTTAAATTCAGTTGCATGAGTATTCTGCAGAACAATGTATGTGGGGAAAAGGTCTAAGGAAGGGTTTCATAAAAAGTTAAAGTTTAAACCAATTTTTTTGTGTTTCGGCATTAAATATTACATAATACATAAATAATATTACAACAACTATTACTCCCACTACTATTATTACTGCTGCTGCTGCTACTACTACAAATAATAATAATAATATCATTTTCTCTATGTATGCTATCTTCTGTTATTTTTTTATTCAACTCTTGAATTAAATTGACATTAAACTATTAAATTTTGTTTCAGGACAATATATGCTCTGTTCAGACAATGAACTTTCAGTCCACTTGCCCAACCAAGAAAGTTGGAGAAAAAGTTAATGCGGTGCCCTGGCTTTAAACTTCAAACAAATGGAACACATTGTAAGTTCATGAGTTTATAAAGTAAGTAGCCAAATGTTCTGCTTTGTGCTGGCTTCCGAAGCACACAGCTGTGAAAGGCAGATTTTACAAAGGGCTATTTCTCTAAGGAGCATACCTGGATTAGAAATAAAACACATAAAACACATAGGTAATCCTAAACAAGTCATTCCCTTTTCTTTGAACTTCAAAAGAATAAGCAGAACAATTAAAGCAAAATAATACAGAGGCACATGAACAAAGATAATTAAGCAAGCAAACACACACCCTTATGATTAGCTAATGCATATTGCATGCACTGGGACTGAATGAACGCCATCTGAACTTGTGTATGGTGCCTAACATGAGCAGGCCACACGTGAAGGTGAAGTGTCCATTTTCCCAAATGTGAAGCTGGTAACATTGTCATCCACCCCAGGTATTCTAAACGTGAATCATTCTAACACAGTTCAGTTGATGTAGATGTCAAACTGACATGTGGAAACACAGGTACCCTTACTTTTGATCCTAAAATAGTTTCAAATCACTCACTAAAAGACACAAACACAGGGCAGGGAGGATTAGGGCTTATTTAAGCGTGAAGGTGTGAGCAGCATGAGAGCGGAGATGACTGTAAATCAGAGCAAAGTCTGCTCAAGCAAAACACACACACACACACACACACACACACACACCAAGGTTGCATTTTTTATTCGTAAGAGAAGCACCAATGATAGTTAGTAGCAGGTGTAGCTTTTAGAGGGGGGGGAGGCAAGCTGAGTGAATGAGTGAAACTAAGAAGAAAGTGAGATAGAAAAAGTCAGAACGAGAGACTATTAAAGAGAGTGAGCTGGAAAATGGTATGAGTGTGTGAGTTTATTAGTCATTCTATTGTGTGCATCAGAATGTGTGTGTGTACACATTTGCAGTGTTCCAGAGAGCGGTTCCAATTACTGCACAGAATCCAATTACAAAGTTATTAAACCTGGGAAACAGAGATGCATCAAAATCATCATCAAAGTTCCCCACTAATAGTACACACTACCGCCATCCCTTTTTCTAATAATATATTCAAAATCACAACATTTTCCTCCCTTATTGGTTAACTACCACATCTAAAACGGGGTAAATATGAAACACATCTGAGTGCGCTACATGGATAAACTGTGTGACTAATTAAGAAGCGATTAAATTCATACAAAGTGGTGTTGTACAAAATACAGCAAAGGTGAAAATTACCTCTCCCAGTGCTTCATATCTTTTCTGGTTCCACCTGTGTAGATCCTCCTTGTAGTTGAAGACGAACGGCTCTCCTGTTGTAGCATGTCGCAGCTGGCCATCTACAGAAAGGAAGACACATTTTAACAAAGCCACTCTTATTTACAGACTCTTTATCCTAGTGATAAACACAGATACACTTGTAATGTCCCACATTGGTGTATAAACCCTGAAATATCTTTATTCCATTTCTCTCAAATCAATTTACTACATTTCTTAATTTTCTCCAATTGTCAACTGGTGAAACTGGAACAACAATGCAGATTTGAACATTACACACACGTACACACACGCACACACACACGCACGCACACGCACGCACGCACGCACGCACGCACACGCACGCACACGCGCGCGTGAGAAACCAAATGAAAGCTTGGATAATTAATCTCAATTTGAACAATACTGGGAGATTCTAATAATAAAAATAAATAATTAAAACTGAAGAAAAGCCTGTAAAATGTCATTCTACAAAAACATGATTTCTGGTGAGGACACCCCCACCTTTATTCCCAATTAAAATGGCTCAAATCACATCAAGTGCATATGATTAGAACAACATTACTCAGCATTTTGAAGGAGGTTTGCCCTGTTTAAACCTCAGGCATTTAGTTTGGTGTGCTCCTGACTATTGCGGTAAGAGTGAACACCATGGTGAGATCAAAAGAAATGGCAGAGGCCTTTAGAAAGAAGACTGTAGCAACTTATAAGTCTGGTAAGGGATTTTTAAATATCTCATAAATATCAGCCATTCCACTGACCAGAAAAGAGTCTACAAGTGGAGGACAAACACAAACTGCAAGATGCTAAAGAAGTCTCCAAAAACCCATCTTCCTCCTGCTGATGCGAAAGTGCATGCCTCTACAATCAAACATAAACTGCACAACTTTAACTTGCATGGGAGGTATGCAAGGAGGAAACCTTTGTACTCCAAGAGAAACATCAAGGCCATACTGAAGTTTGCCAGGCAGAACACAGACAAAGACCAGGACTTCTTTGGACAGATGTGTCTAAAACAAAAGGACAAGTCTGGCATAAATCAAATACAGCATTTCAGGAAAATAACCTCATACCAACTGTGCAGAACAGAGGTGAACGTGTCATGGTTTATGGATGCTTTTGTGAAACTGGGTTTCAATTGGGTGATGCAACAGGACAATGACCCAAAACACAAGGATCAAGCCCGCAATAGGATGGCTTCACAAAAAAAAATCATTCTTTTGAAATAATCCAGACCCCAGAACCCAATTGAGATGCTATGGACACTACCAATGTTAATAGTTTATGGTTGTTGTCAAAAACGACATAAAAAGATCAGAATTAGTTTGTCTAAATGATAGTGTTCATTCACACTGTTCAAGTTTCGTCTTTATTCACAATGTATTGTAATGTTCTGTCTTGTACACACTATTCTCCATCCATACACACTGTTCACACTTCTAAAAAAAAGACTGTTTCCCCTCATTAACCCCTATCCAGAATGTTCACTTCCCACTCAGTGTTTCTCTGCCATTCAGACTGTTTCAGTACACTGATCTGGTGTTTGTTGAGTTGTATGTTCTGGCGTAAGAGCGGTGAAACTAGCTGGAGCCTTCAGTTGAGAACTCTGGGCCATCTTTCTCCCCTCCATGCAATTAAATGTGTCTGGCTCGCATCACCCCTCCCCATCTGGCAGGTACACGGCCCGCGGAGGGCTAACGCTGCTTCAGTCACCATTCCCTCAGCCTTCTGGGATGTCTGGCATGCCTGCCTCAGACAGCTGGTGCTAGAGGCCCTCTTTTGCCCCTCTCTGGCTCTTTCTCTCTTTCTGCCTCTATACCCCACCCACCTGAGAGCCCCAAGCGTATGTATATGTGTATGATAGTGAGCATATGTGTGGCTGGACCACCAGAACTGTTCCCTTAATACATAAGACCTTGTTAGAGTAGAGGCCAGAGCACTTTATCCATGGTGACCCTTCTCCAGCTAGGCCAAGGCTGACTAGTGACTAGCCAAGCACCAAGGCTGCTAAATAGATGCAGAGGTGGCTTGGAGGTAAGCAACAAGTAGAACAAAAAGTGATTCTTTAAAATGATTATACAGAACAGCTAGCTTTGGTTCCATAAAGAAACTTTCAATGAAAGTTCTTGGTTCTTTAAGAAAAATTACTTCATCTAAGATGTAAGGTAATAACTGATACTGAGCCAACTAACTTGCTATTAGCTATTTGTCTAACATGTAAAGTTTATAATGTGCAAATAATGTTAACACTAAATATAATATGCAATAGTGTGTTTTACCATTGTATATGGAATATTAGAGTGAACCAATAGCCAATAGTAGAGTGAAGGAGGCCACAAGAAGATAGCAAAGTATTGTCAGCTTGCAGTTTCCACAGTGAGAAATGTAATTTAGAGATGGCGGTTCAGGAGAACTGTAGAGGTCAAGATGAGATCTGGAAGACCAAGAAATCAAAATCCCCATTTGACTGCACAAAACATGCAGGAAGATTTAGCAGACTCAGGAGTGGTGGAGCACCGTGGGCGACTTCAAGAGACGCAAGCTACAGTAAAGGTTTTGGATTGGCCATCACAGTCCCCTGGTTTAAATTCATAATTGAAAGTTATCTTTCGGGTAGATCTTAAAAGAGCTGTGCATGCAAGACGACCAAATAATAATACAGAACTAGAAGCCTTTCGCAAGGAAGAATGGGAGAAAATCCCATTAAAGACTTTTAGCTGTAAAAAATGTTTGCAAGCTGTGATATCTGCCAGAGGTAGTGTTGCTGAGTACTGATTATGCAGGGTGCCCAACCTTTTGCACCTTTTTTCCCTCAATTTATGGAATATAAATTAACTATGCATCAATGTTTGCTGAAAACATTGTGTCCTTTTTTTCATGTCCTAGAGCAGTGGTTCTTAACCTTGGAGGTACTAAACCCCACCAGTTTCATATGCGCATTCACTCAACCCCTATTTGGTGAAACATAAATTATGATTTTTTTCAAATTCAAGACATAGATATGTTTTTTACTGGTGCACAAAATGAGCCGTGCATGAACATCACCTTGTTCAAAGAACAAAACCAACACAATTCTGCTGGAGACTAGAGTTGTAAATCCTGCAGATAGGAGCTCACTCCATCACGTTCTGTGATACATGTGAATCCATGTTGTACATGGCTCTGCCGAACCCCTGAGACCGGCTCACCGAACCCCTAGGGTTCGATCGAACCTCGGTTAAGAACCACTGACCTAGAGAGAATGCGTTAACATCTTTTCAAATAAAGTTGATTCTGTTAAATCTGTTATTTATCAATGGGTACCCAAACTTTTACATAAGCCTGTATGTATGATCACTGAAGACTGACAGGAATTAGACTGACATGCTGACACAAAAAGATGACTTCCTGAGGAACAAAGTTACAAAGCCTTTCATAAATTTAAAAAAAAATCAGAAATACGAAACACTTTAAAAAGTTCAGTAAAAGTATTACATTCACTTGAGAGAGAACGTTAGTGAACTTCAAAGCAAAGCAAGTGGTGTATAATACGTATGAAAACTGTGTGCTTGAGAGATAGGCCCATCTATCCTTGTGTTGACACTAGCAGATAATGAAGCCCCAAACAGTGTTAAATCTAATTGTGACCTCTCTGATTGCAAATGCACAAAGCTAAAATACTCAAAGCATACACACTTAACCCAAACAGCCCAAGGGCCTCATACTTTCTCAATTACCCCAGCACGGCAAAAAAAGACCAAAAAAAAAAATCTTTAAAGAGAAACGACTGCATAAGCGTTTCTATGTGACTCTTTTTCAAAGCCCGGCACTTTTGCACAGTTCCAACGTGGTTAACTCAACAAATATTACTGTATTTGCCATCGTCATTAACTGCTATAGCTGTTCAACATCACATAGCACTACTAAAACGCTGTTCATCAAGAAGCCACACTAAAAGTGTGTCTGTTCCTTCATTTTTTGTGTTGAGTGAATATATTTGATATATACAGTATCTCACAAAAATGAGTACACCCCTCACATTTTGGAAATATTTTATCTTTTCATATATGAAGATTTGACACAATGGTTTTAATACAATGTAGTCAGCGTACAGCTTGTATAATAGTGTAAATTTGCTGCCCCTTCAAAATAACTCAACACACAGGCATTAGTATCTAAACCGTTGACAACAAAAACGAGTACAGTGGCTTCTCGTTTATCGCGGGAGTTACGTTCTAAAAATAACCCGCAATTGGCGAAATCTGCAAAGTAGTCAGCTTTATAATAAATGTAAAAAAATTGATGTTTTAAGGCTGTAAAACTCTTCACTACACACTTTATACACTTTTCTCAGACAGGCATTAACATTTTCACACATTTCTCTCTTGTTTAAACACTCTCAAAGTTCAAACCTTTGTAGAAAAATATTGAATTTTAACAATCAACCTACAACCTGTTGGACACATAAGAAATTATTAATACAGTAGTGACTCTTCGTCCTGGTGTCATTTGTTGCGTAATGGCCCCTACAGCCGCGTAACTTCTACCTTGGTGCGACCGCAGGAGCCTTTGATGGTGCAAAACTCACATACAGCACAGCACTTCAGAATCACACTGCTAGCGATCAGAGATTTATGTTAATTTGACAAACTGATCACATTCTGTACTGTACAGGAGACACGACATGGAGGAGATTGATTGACAATGGTCTACAGCCAATCAGGACACGATGTGCTGTAAAACACATAGAACATACTTTGCTCAAGCCGTGCAACATGCATGTTCAGACTGCTAAGAAATTTCCTTCCAGATAATAAAGTTTATTCTGATTCTAAAAAAAGAAAATCAGCAAAACAGCGAGGGCGCAAAGGTGAACCGCATTATAGCGAGGGACCACTGTACACCCCTAAGTGAAGTCCAATTAACTTTATATCAAAGTACTTCATAAAAGGGTCAAATGTTTGTTTGTTTAAATAGTTTAAAAAATAAAGTAAGCAAATAAATCCATGGGCCACGATTATTTTTTTCATTGGCTGTATGTTCATATCTTGTTGCTGAAAACTACTTTTTTTATAAAATAAAACAATTTTGCAAATAAAGGCATACAGTCATGGATGAATTGTTTTTTTTACTGAAAATGCACCATTTATCCCAGGAGACTATTGCAAATGCTTTGGTAAACATGTGTTTATTTCCTTTATGTGCAATAGAGCAACACAACAGAAGTAGAGCAAAAAGCCAAATTTGACCTAATTTCACAAAAAAAAAGAAAAACAAATCAAAAACTAGGCCGGAAAAAATTATTGGCATTAAAATTTTTTACCATTAATTTTTACAATAATTACCATTTCTGGGAGCTTTTAGACGCATGTTTGGGCTTATTGTCCTGCTGGAAGACCCATGACCTCTGACGAAGATGCAGCTTTCTAACCCTGGGCCCCACATTGCACCCAAAATCTTTTGTAGTCTTCAGATTTCATGATGCTTTGCACACAGTCAAGGAACCCAGCACAACATCCCCAAAACATCTCTGAACCTCCACCATGTTTGACTGTCGGTACTGAGTTCTTTTCATTCCATTTTCTGTAAAAACAAGAGTGATGTGCTTTAGCGAAAAGCTCTACCTTGGTCTCATTGGTCTACAAGACGTTCTTCCAGAAGGGTTTTGGCTTCCTCAAGAACATTTTGGCAAACTCCAGTCTGGATGTTTTTATGTTTCTGTGTCAGCAGTGTGGTCCTCCTGGGTCTCCTGCCATAGCGTATCATTTCACTCAGATGTCGACAGATCGAGCTCAGACTGTTGCATGCTGAGTTCAGAAGTTGATTGGGGCTGTTTATCCACCATTCTGACCACCCTGCTTTGTAGCCTTTTAGAAATGTGTCTCTTACGTCCACGTCTAGGGAGATTAGCTACAGTGCCATATGTTTTGAACATATTATGTTGCACACAGTGGACAAAGGAACATGAAGATCTCTGGAGACAGACTTGTAGCCTTTAGATTGGTGATATTTGTTCCACAATTTTTGTTCTCAACTCCTCAGACAAATCTCAGCTCTTCTTTCAGTTCTCCATGCTTAGTGTGGCCTACACAGACACACAACAGAAAGATTGAGTCAACTTTTCTCCATTTTAACCGGCCTCAGGTGTGATTGCTATATTGTCAGCAGCTGTTTCTTGGCACACGCAAGTTTAAACGAGCATCATATGCTTGAACTAAATCAATTTACCCATAATTTTGTTTTGTTTTTCAGTTAAAATTCAGGTAAAATTATCCCCGAATTTGTTTTTTTTCTCTGCTTTTTTAATGTTGATCCAATGCACATAAAGGAAATACATAAAATACACAAAACACGTGTATACCAGAACATTTGTAAATGCAATAGTCTTCTAAGATAATGCAAATAATCCAAGGTTGCCGATAATGACATATATATATCGAGGGCTGAGAGCCAAAAGGGCATAAAAGACATTTTGATCAAAATTGAGTGATATATATCATGGGAAAGCTCTTTGTGAGCTTTTTTTTTACTGAAAAAAATTACAAAAGTGAAATATAAATACATTTTGAGTTATTAAACAAAAACCAAAGGTCTTAACTGTAAA
>JBBIGC010000041.1:6606493-6621349 GCA_037576955.1 Lepidarchus adonis
TGTCATCCATCTGTATCAATAATTGTGCTTTAAATAGGTTAAATCAGTACAGAAAGTCATTTTTTGTTTTGGCTCTCGTGTAAAGTTGGTGAAATGTCACTTACGTCCTTTTGGCTCTCAGCCCTCGATATAAATATATATGTTGTATAAATACAATGTATATACGTTGTGAACATTTTACAAACACAGACCTTCACCTTAATTGGTTTCGTCATTTAAAAAAGAGCGAGAGAGAGAGAAAGAGAGCGAGAGACATGGCTTCTGTGATCAAGGTACGGCGAGCCATGACATAATGGTAGAAATTTCACTCGTTGAGAACATGTAAAAGTGGACTAGCTGCTGCACAGAGGTTATCACCCTATACTTGAGACCCAACAATACAGCTCTTGTATAATAATACAGGTTGTCACAGGCTACAATTGCGATGTTTCTCAATGCCGCAATGCATCAGGGGTACTTCATTTGTGGTCCCTACATATAGACGTACCATAAAAACTGGCAATGTTGGACAATTTGAATATACTGTACCATGATTTGCTCTTAGTTGTGACATTTTAAGGTGTGCAATGGTGATTCAGAAATGTACGTGTGTGAAAACAATTTTCAGGCATTTAACCTCCACTGAAGCTGTTTGCCTTATTGTGTAATTCTTGTCCAACTGTAGTTTAACTGGACTTCATGATTCTGACACTGCCTTTTTTAATCTCCCATCTCCCCCAATGTTGCAGATTTACTTTTTTTCCTCTAACAAAGCATTTCACTGCATATTGTACTTGTATGATTGTGTATGTGAAGGATAAAATCTGAACTTGAACCTACTTAAATCTAACCAACCAAACATTTATTTTTACTATTAAACAATTTTATAAATACATTTTCAATTAAAATCAAAATGACTGATCAACAATGTCTGGGTAGATTTGGGTACATTTCAAAGCAACATCTAAGGGATCAAGGTTTATTAAAAGTTAAATAAGAAAAATGTTATTATAAAAAATAATTATACTTTTTTTTTTCATTTGACCCTGATGGCTCTTTTTTGTCAAACATCAAACTCTGTCCCTTGGAATGAATTCATCAATGAATACATGCACATGGGTAATAATAACAACAACAACAACAACGACAATGACAACAACAACAACAATGACAACAATAACAATAATAACAAAAACAACAATAATAATAATGTTTTAAAAAATAAAAACAATAATAATAATAATAATAATAATAATAATAATAATAATAATGTTTTAAAAAATAAAAACAACAACAACAACAACAATAATAATAATAATAATAATAATAATAATAATAATAATAATAATAATAATAATAATAATAATAATAATAATAAATATTGTTTTAAAAAATAAAAACATGTTTCATCAGATCAGGTCACCTTCTTCCATTAGTCCATGGTTTAGTTCAGCAGTGGGCGGTGGTCAGCATGGCCACTCTGACCAGTCCAAAGGTACACAATCCATACACAGCAAGAAACTAACGTGTTTTGCCACATTTCTGTAATTTTTCAGCAATTTGTGCTACAGTAGCCCTTCTGTCGACTCAGACCAGACAGGCCAGCCTTGGCTCAATACAGGCATCACTGACCCTCAGGAAGTCATGACCCTGCCGCTGATTCACTGGTTGTCCTTCTTTGGAGTGCTTCTGGAAGGTGCACACCCCACAAAAAGTCACCTAACCATTAAATCCTTTAGCTTCTAGTACATCAACTTCAAGAACTGTTTACTTGCAGCCCCTACTAACAGGCACAGTTCTAATAAAGCAACTTGAATGTCAACATCACGTGTTAATACTGTATATTCACTCCTATACCACTGTTACAATATATGTAAAAAAAATGAGAGTGAGATGTAGGAGACTTAGCACATGGTGGCACACAGCACACAAAGGAAAAAGTATCTTGCAGAAATCAATTATGCATTCGCAGAGGGGTGAAGCAAAACGCTAGGAAGAGCAGTGCCTAACAGAAGGAAGAGAGGGATCTAATGAAAGTCTGTGCGCGATGGAGGTTCAGCTCCATCGCCCTCACATCACAGGCTCTCTGAGGAATATGCCTCCTCAACTTTTTCCCCTATGCTTTTTTTCATCCTTGCGTAATTAGCATGCTGTTCTCAATTTTTTAGCTTAATTAGGTGTACATAACCTTGGATTTCCAGTAATGAACAAGCTGAGGGCTAACTGTGATGAAGCCATCACACGGCGCAATTCCAAAAAACCTCTCTTGCAGATGCATATGTATTTTACAGGTTCATTAGATCATACAGTTTTTAAAAAGGTCTCAAATGAGCAGACTACTGACCTTGGCGATGGTGCTTTCATTTATGGCAGCAAGAGCCGTATTACGACGTCCCATAAACAGGAAACAAGTGAACGTATGAATGAATGAATATAGAAATGGTTTTATATTTCTAGAACGTGAAATAAAGAATTCAAGGCAAGCGACAGGGGCCTTTTTAGAGCGAGAAGCAAGGTTATGCAAATGTGGCCGTCAAACGAAGTGCAAGGCTGAGTAAGCCACTGACAGCCCATGGCATGCACAACTTGTCCATTCAGCTGCCAGTGACTCAGGAGACTCTCAAAACAGACAGCGCTATCACAGCCAAAATCCCACCGTCAACGGCCAACTCGCGCTCCACTTCCTCTTATAGGACACAACAAATGAAAAACTTCACTTTGTCTCCGTTTCCATGTAGCCATGTGTTAGATTTCAGCTTTTATGCAAAAAAAATGCAATACCAAGCAGACAGAAATTATTATGATGCTTAAACGTAATACAGTGTTATACGGTTCTATGCCGGGCTGCAACACTCAACAAGAACAGCATGCGTTCGTCTCACACTGCAAAAAGGCTACTAAGGGTGAATTAACAGCCATAATCCCACTAATGCAGCATTCATATTTAATTACTGCTAATCATAATAGCTCGGGTTCTATAACACTTTAATCAAAAGAGCTGCCACACTTAGGCACACAGTAATTAGCATGTTTACTACATCTTTGAGTGATGTAAACTAATAATGGTGTTCAAAAGTCTTCAGTATATCTGAATGGACTCCTTTCAAATTAAAACAAAATACTGAACCAAATTCAAAAGAAAGAACAGTGTAAAAACAAGAATTCTGCCCTTGTGTCACACAATGAACAACAATGATGCTTTACCTACATAAAAAAAACTATAATCTATAATAAAACATGAGGTTTGTTCACGTTCTTAAAAAAAGCCATGGTATTCTCTGAAAATTATATTAAGATTTACTATAATAATGATTAAATACCCTAATTAAAAATGTGATTTTAAGCCACACCCATTGCTTTCCAAGATATAAAATCAATCCCATAGCCATGAAGTCTCTATAGATAAACATTGTTATTGTAATGGGTCATACTAACAAGATCAGCAATGGCAGAAGTTCTACCACAGGTCGGTTTGTGAAATTTCTGCCCTGAGAATATTGTTAATGGGAGAATTACACAATTCCCTCCAGGATAATAAAGTTTTTCTGAATTCTGAACAAAGCTGGAGACCAGCCAACGTCGAGAGCTAAAGACGTTGTAGTTGGTATCATCTGTGGTGTCACTCACTACAGAGTTCCAAATGCCTCTGGGAGAAATATCAGCAGAGTTGTGCATGAGGATCCAAGTTTCCATGTCCAAGAAGCTGCACACAAACCGAAGATCACAACGCTAAGCATCATACAGCTTCATATTAATGTCAATGGTGAAGACTTGGAATGTCCAAAAAGCTCAAAACACATTCATTAAAATGTTTCTTTCAGCCAAGATTTTGCTTTCCAATGGTTAAGTAAGGATAATGCTGTTAAAATGAATATTGTACCCCATTCCCTTTCATAATAACACACTCATATTGTCACACAATTGTATAGTTATCAATAAATATCATCTCCCATCACTATTAGAGAAAAAACTCATAGGTAATAGATATTGCAGGTGGGCTCATTTACAACAAATACAATTTTTAATTGTGTAAAGATACTTTTGAATAAATATTTTAATCACAACTAACCAATCAAAGCCACAAGTATTAAACTAAGGGTTATTCATGCAATTATCTGATTTATTTTTGAGCCATAACACATCTTTTTCATGGCAGGGCACTGGTTATGACAGAATACCTCATCATTGGCAGAGAAAGCATTAAAGTAGGACAGTTTCTACCAGACGATGAAAGAAATGCTGCTAATGGAGGATCACCAAAAACATATTTGGAGTTTTAAAGAACTTGTAGAAAGTAGACATAATCAAAGTTACAATTTGTCATTGTGAACACACCATCATACAGTGCACCACAATGAAATGTGCCCTCTGTTTGCACACATGGGGCAGTGGGCAGTTATCAGCAGTACCCACGGAGCAGTGTGGTGGGGATGAAACCTTGCTCAAGTAGATCTCAATGGTGCCCATGTCGAGACTTGAACCTGGGACTTAGGACTAGTATTCAAGTGAGTCCCTATTGCTTGTGCTTTACAAACTGCTGCATGGGGCAGTGGAGGTGGTGAGGACCTTGGCCTTGGGATGAGAAAATCTTAGGTTCTACTGAGGTACCGTTCCTGTTGCACTGCACTGGTAATAGCTGCCCACTGCTCCACGTGTGATGGGATAAACGCACGGGTCATGTTTCCTTGCAGTGTACTTTATGTGCAATTGAGCCGTATTTGAATAAATTATTGTTGCATGTAACTGCACCAACGTATATTCAATATTCATAGAACTGTTCTGTGGAGTAAATAAAATATCATCTTGTGATCTGATCAGGGTTGTCGGCTGCCCACAGATCATTTTAAGGTTTCATAGCATTCTAAAATTTGGGAACGACTGCTCTATAACATTTGATTTATGCTCTAAAAAAGTATGTGAACCTTTTGGAATTTCATGGTTTATCTTTTATAAAATCTTCATCCAAATTAAGGGTATTGACAAACAATGCGCCTAAAATAATACAAACATTCTTTTACCTTTTATGTCTTTATTGAGAACCACCATAAACAAAGCATACTGTTAGTGAAAAAATGTGTGAACCCCTGTTAATGACCAAAAAAAAGTTAGGTGTTAACATACCTGGATGCTTGTTATGAAAATGGAGGTGTGGACCAGAGCTACTTTAAGTAATAAAAAACACTCTCAACAGAAGAAGAATGCGCTTATGTGAACAAGGACATAAAAAGAGTGTTCAGAGCATCTAAAGCTGAAAAGGTTACAAAGAGATTTCAGACACTTTGCAATTCATCAGTCTACACTTTGGGACTGTGGCTTCTCTACCAAGAAATGTGTGTGAAGTTAAAATGACCCGAAGAGCACAACAAATTCTCATCAATGAGGTAAAGAAACAACCCTGAGTGACAGCCTGATAATTCTCAGATTGGAAACTATTTAGAAAGAACACCCAGCACTACATCTGCTATAAAAAGGCACTGCATACCATTATGAAAACATGATCCCAACAGTAAATTATGGTGAAAAAAGCATCATGATGTTGTCCTGCTTTGCTGCATCAGCTTGGAGTCACTGAGGGGAAGATGAATTCTTCAGGATAATGTAACCCCCGTTTTCCACCGGATGCGCCTGCGGTGCGTCTCCGACACGGCAGCCGCAGCTAATCGCCGCCAGTAAAGTCAATGCATCAGTTTACACCAGATCCGATGCGTTGTGTCTCCGCTACGTCTCTGTGCCGTCACATCTCCGGCAGAGATGCGCATCAAGTCTAATTTTGACGGATACGGATCAAGAACGCAACACAGAGCGCATGCGCCAACTCCAGACAACCCCGTCACAACATGCACCCCTCCAAAAAGGAGGAGAAATTCAAGTCATTCAGATGTGGACTTTAAATGCTGAACACACTAAACACAATTAAAGCTGAGCAATGTTAACTGGGAAGCACTAATGTTTGTAGCGCAGAAATCAGCAAAACAAACGCCGCAGCGCAGCGGACACGCGTCCAGTGGAAAACAGGGGTGAAAAACAATGTATATTGGCAGTAATTGGGTGATGCAACAGGACAAAGGCCCAAAACACTGGAGCAAGTCTACAAATGACTTCAGACAAACAAAATTCACCTCTTAGAGCCCAGACCTCAACCCAATAGAGAAGCTATGGAATGACTTGATGAGAGCCATGCCCATGAAACATGCAAAGAATGTGACAGAGCTAAAGTGAAAGTTCTGCCAGGAAAAACGGAAGATTCCTCCTTAACGATGATCAAACTTACAGGAAGCACCCGACTGAGGTTATAGCTGCTAAGGGGTGGTCAACCAGTTATTAATTCAAGGGTTTACATACTTATTCCACTAGCAATATGAGTTGGTTATGGTTGTTTTCAATAACATTAGTTTGACTTAAAACATAAAAAGTATACACAGGGACCAGCAGAGTGTTTTCATTGAGGCTATGAATACAGATTTGATCTCATAGCAGTCTGTCCTCAAAACGTACTGCAAAAAAACAAACATCTCGATTACATTATAACACACTGTAGTTTTCATGTGTCTATCACTGATTAGCAATAAAATCCATAATTCACTGCTTTTTAAGAATAGCAGTTTCCAACCAAATGTCTACCTGCCGCAGGTATACATTTTATAACCATAGTTTGAAAAGCTGAGTAAAAAATAGAAAACTTGCAGACTCACAGAAAAAAATACAAGACAGACAAACATCAGGTTTAAAAACACCACATAATTTTTCCAATCTGAAAATTCTTGAGGAATGAATCTGGTCACACTTATTTTCACAGTCCCCAAATGAACCCGTGTAGTGATGCGTTCTTAAAAAGTGTTAGCAATGTAAATTACATTTCGGGATAGATTTAAGACAATATATTTAACTTAAGTGTGAGTTGCACTCAGTAGATAATTGGTTGAATGCTAAAGACAACGGGAACATAAAAGAATATTGTAACTGAGCTTTGGGGTCTAACCATCCACCGCCATAACACTTGGAGATTGAGTGCTATGTGCGTACTCTCCTGCAGAGGGCGCACAGGTCCAGAGTTGCTTTGAGAGCTGGTAAATAAACCGGAAGCAGGCAGCGTCCTGTATTCGTGCACTAAACCCTTGTGTGAAGTGTCTTTCCTTTCCCTCGACAAATTTGAAAAGTGGAAATTCGTCACAACATCTACTGATTACTAAACGCATATCTTACGTTCATTAAAAGTGTATTCAAACCCCTCCAACGTCTTGGGGAAGATGAGTGGAGGCTCGTCTTTCTTCATCAGCTCGTCTAAGTCTATCCTGGATAACAAATCTGAATACAACACAAAACACACCGCGTCACAAAACTTGCTTAATAAAATTATAATAATACATTTTATTTGTGGGCACCTTTCTAAAACCCAAGGTCACCTTACAGAGCAGAAAAAATAAAAAAAGACAATATTTAAAAAAATAAAAATAATTAAATCACATAAATAGAATTAAGCAGCGATTGACGTGTACTAAAGTGAGTAGGCCTGTCTGAAAAGATGGGTTTTGAGATTACTCTTGAATAAGGGAAGGGAGTCTGCTTCTTCAGTACAGAGATAATCACATGTATTAACTTAAGCTAATACACTGATGAGAACCCCAAACAAAAACAACTAAAACATGTATTATATTCTAGAAACATCTGCAATGCTATAAACTGTGTATGAGTCTGAATCACCACTGTAATCCTTTCATCACCTATTTACCTTTTAGGGCAGTTGTTTTCTCCTTTTCCTCTTGAGCCAATAGCTGGGCCATAGTTATGCATACAAAATAAAATATTAAAATGGCAGCTTTGACAAGCATGGGCCCTTCACTTTAAAGGCCTCACAGTAGGGTTGCCTAAATGAGAAAAAGGACAAATAAAAAATGTTAGGGGAGTAAGAATGGGGAGGGAATTGGCAGGGTTATTATTATTATTATTATTATTATTATTATTATTATTACTCAATGTGATTGATACAACAGTTCTAGAAGTGGCTTGAAACCCGTCAGTCATCATAAGTGAACACTAGAGTATGATTGCTGGATAGTTATTGACCTAAACACTGCATGCTGAACAAATACAAAGAAGTTCCTTGTGCAAGTCTCATGTACTTTTTTTCAGTCTCCTGTGTTTACACTGCTATGCAGAGTTAGCTAGTTAGCATTGCAGTGGCAGCTGTGCTGTAGAGCTGATATTAGCCACGTAGCTTGCTGAAGATGCCCATTTGTCCTCCCTTAAACAGAATTCTGCAAAAAGACGCAATAATTCCATTCTTTCGGAGGTCGGAGCAAAACCGAGCTAATGAGTCCAGCTAATCAGCTAACTAGCTTCCCTCACTGTCCAGTCAGCCAGTGGTTTTAAACGGTGATTCGTGTCATTGACCGTAAACAGTGTTCATCCTGAGCAGAAAAGTCAAGCGGTCTCCAGCAAAAAGGACGCCCAAACCACGCTAGAATGAAACCCTCTGCGGTGGGGCAAACATCTATGAATATATTCCTAATGTTTTCGCTTTCGTTCACGTACCATTTCAGCAATGGGAGGGGTTTCTCTCGCGCTCACCCACACACTCTTCACTCCACTCACACCCGCGGCGGAACCGGAAACCAGGCTCCGTCTCAAACTCACCCATAATCCCTACATAGTACACTACGTAGGGAGCTCAGATGAAGAGTCCTATATTATAGGACATCAACGTTACGTTCCCATTGAGAGCGAAGAGATATTTGGGATACGGCGAGTTTTTATGTTTCCCTGGACAATGAGAGAAAATATTTAGAGGTAGTTTAGCCATTTTTTAAAAATTAGGTAGTGCAAATAAAAAAAAAGATCAAACACAAAAGTAAATAATTACCCCAGAGACCATAATAGGTGAAAAAATATTTCATATTTTTTTTATTTGAAAAATCAAAGGAAAAGTATTGTGTGAATAGTATCCCCATTTTATTAACAAAGATACATTTTAGCATCATATAACAATGTATCAATATGTGTTGTATATGTAATAGTCATGTTGGAGAGAAAAACACATTACATCCCATAGAAATTATAGATTTTTTTTATTTTGGATTTTTTTTTACAAATTTGAACTATCATACATTATACCCTCAAAAATTCTGTACCTACAGAGAAAGGTGATTATACTCAAGAAAATAAAACATTGGAAAATAATCATAGTGCCATAGGTTTCAAACCACTGGCAATTTATCCAAGACTGGCTGCCCCAGAAAATTAATCCATTTCATCCATCAAGGACTGTCCCAAAAAGAAGACATGAAAGTTATGGAATGGACCAGTTAAAGACCAGATGTGACCTCCAGTTAAATGCTGTACATGGATTTATTTAAAAAAGAGCAGTACAAGCAAGAAAAAAATTAAATAAAATAAAGGAATTTTGATTAAAAGTGGTAAAAAATTCCAAGAAGCCTATGCTAGAGACTAGTGTATAACTATGCAAAACACCCACAAGAAGTTATTACTGCTTAAGTGGGCAATACTAACATCAAGGGCAAGGCCAAGGGTGTAGTCACTTTATTCACAGAAGTATATCTGCTTATATTTTTTATTTAATAAAAGACTGAAAAACATATTTCTGCAAATTGGTTTATTTAGATCAAATCTATCTGTAGTCACATAATTAAAGAGGGTGAAGTGCTTGTCCAAACATGCTTTCCATTTCCAGAAACAGTTCCAAACCCAGGACCTTCTCACTGAGAGGCGGTTTTTTTCTTGAGAAATGGGCTCTTAAAAAAGAAAACGAAAACATTCTGAGACAGTTCAACAAATATGTTCTAAGACTCAGGAGATCTGCTTAAATGTTTTCTCAAAAGATCCACTAAAATCTTTTCTTCATCTTCAAGTGGTGCCGCCTCCTGCATCTCCCATCTGCAATGCATAAACACACACACACACGGAATGTATTAGATTATTTCTCTAAAATGCTTAACAAGCAGCAAGCTTTTCTACTTTTTATAATTCATACTGGTATCATGACATAAAAATGTTTTATCTTTGAAATAGTAACTGGGCCATTTTAGCCTAACCCATTCCTCATTTAAACATTTTCAAATGGTGTGCAATTAACCAACCAACCAACAAAACAACTAGCCAACCAACCACCCAACCAAATAATCACAGTCAACCAACCACCCAACCAAATAACCAGCCAGCCAACTAACCACCCAACAAACCAGCCAACCAACCGCCCAACCAACCAGCCAACCAACCACCCAACCAACCAACCACCCATCCAAATAACCACCCAGCCAACCAACCACCCAGCCAAATAACCACCCAGTCAACCAACCACCCAACCAAATAACCAACCACCCAACTAACCACCCAACCAAATAACCAGCCAGCCAACTAACCACCCAACCAACCAGCCAACCAACCAAACAACCAGCCAGCCAGCCAACCAACCACCCAACCAACCAGCCAATTAACCACCCAACCAGCCAGCCACCCAACCAAATAACCACCCAGCCAACCAACCAAATAACCTGCCAACCAACCACCCAACCAACCAACCAACCAAACAGTGAGCCAGCTAACCAACCAAACAACCAGCCAGCCAACCACCCAAATAACCACCCAACAACCCAAACAAATAATCAACCAACCGAACAGTCAGCCAGCTAACCAACCAAACATCCACCCAGCCAACCAACCAAACAACTAGCCAGCCAACCAATCAACTAACTAACTAAACAATCAACCAACCAAACAGACTGGTGAGGCTTCTTTATAAGCACAGCTGAATCAAAGCTAATGATTAAAAATGCTGGACTCTGCAAGCTAGAACAACAACAACAAACACAAAACACCAATGGCATACAGCTCAATTAAGAACCTGCTTTATCAGGCTTTAGGTTTTAATGATAGATGTATGCAATAAAACTTGGGGCTTTAGATTTCTTCAACAGTTATAGCTTGAGGGTGCTATCTTGAATGCTCTTTATTCTTCTGCATTCTTCTAAATTCTTGTGGTAGCATGTGAGTCACAGCTTATGAACTGGTATAAGGAAGGGGCATGCAAGACAGTGGGGGAACCCCAAGAATGGAGAATGCACATTGGGGTCATAACAATTTTTTTACGATTGCGTTCGAATTCTAAATATCAAAAGTAGATGAGCAGCTGCCAGATACATAGTGTGCATGTGGAATTAATGAGCATATCGCTTATCAATGCCCAACCAAAATGTGACAGTAATGAGCAAAAAACAATTAATTTAGCCTAGAAATACAGAACTAATTTAATGCAAAACAAATCATTTCTAATTTTCTCTCCAGTCTGACATCATAAGGAGGAGTGTAAAGATGCAGTAACACAGGTCCAGGCTGGGTTCTCCAACACCATTTCCTCACAACCCCACTCCAGAGGGCCTTGACTCTTGCAGGAGGACTGAATTCTGGACTGGGCCACCGTCGTTTTATGAACAATTACGCTGTATTACTGTGCCAACTTGGTTTAAACATGAATGCACTACATTTATTTATTCATTTTATTTTTTACAAATTCCCAGGTCCTGGTTACAGTGGGACAAAAAAATATTTAGTCAGCGACCAATTGTGCAAGTTTTCCCACGATGAGAGAGGCCTGTAATTTTCATCATAGCTTTACCTCAACTATGACAAAATGAGAAAAAAAATCCAGAAAAAGAAAAATCTTGCTTGTTTGTAGGTGACCAAATACTTATTTTCCACCATAATTTGCAAATAAATTCTTTAAAAATCAGACAATGTGACTTTCTGGATTTTTTTATTGTGTCTCTCATAGTTGAGGTATACTTTTGATGAAAATTACAGGCCTCTCTCAACTTTTTAAGTGGGAGAACTTGCACAATTGGTCGCTGACTAAATACTTTTTTGCCCCACTGTATGTCACTGATTGAACTGTACATGATAAATGATAATAAGCATTAGAGCAATAAGAGCACTGCTTGATGAGGTATACTGTATGCAATAGAACTATGCTGAGTATGTATGTATATTAGGGGTGGGAATGGCAGGGTATCTCACAATATGATATGTTATGCGATATGTGGCCCACGATAACGATAATATCGCAATATCATGGTTTCGCAAGAACAATGATGTAGCAATATAACACAGAAACTGGGGGATGCAATATTAATTTACTTAAGTAACAGCAACGTTATTGTCACATTTCCTATATTTGCTTTGCGACCACGATCGGAAGCTCAGAGCAACGGCTACTTCAGCTTCAGGTTCTTCACTTCTGCTCCCTTTGTCACTTAGCAAGCTGCGCTAGCATCGTGCTAACAACATTTCAGTTTATTCATGTTTCTGACGTTTTGTCCAAAGCATCTTCCAGGTACAGGAACAATCAAGTTCAATTCAGACATGACAATACTGATGTGAGATTTACAAGGAGTTCAACACATTCCTCTTAGTCATAGAACGCAGATCGCTCCATAATTTGTCCGACATAGACACGGTTAAAACTATTTGTCCTTTCTGTACTGGACAAGTAATGCAGCAATACGCTTCTGTCTGATTTCTAAATTATTGTTGAGGACAGTTTAGCAAACAGCGGGGACATGCGATTCCAGGATTGTGTGTGTACTCACGCTAAACGAATCACTGGTTGTGGAATCCATCACTATGCAAGAAGTGCAGGAAAGAGACACACAGAGACGCAGCCGTCAAAAGTTTAGAGCAAAACAAGCATCTTCTTCTGCTCTCCAAATCTCCTGCAGGCAGTGGAGCAGTGCCACCCAGAGGAGGGGAGAGGTAGCGACGCCGGTGAGTCAACATGGCGGCAAATTTAAATATCAATATTGCCGCTGGATGACGATATATCGCAATATCCATATTGTGGCCCACCCCTAATGTATATACATACATACATAGATTCATACATACATAAAGTACTACATACAAGCATTCAAAAATTCATACATACATACATGCATATGTACACACATACACATTCATACATGCATAGTGTTCTATTCCAGATCGTTCTGATGGTAAAATAATTGCATTTTCTAAACTCTCTGTGTGTTTCCCCCTGTCCTGAGTGGAGGATGTATGGACTCCATATATTCAAAAGGAAGACATGGCCTACCATCTAATGCAGTGCATGCATACAAAAGTAGGCTGACCCAGTGTAGGTGCATCCTGATGGAGCTCCTGTCTTGGTCATTGTGTATCTGTCTGCATCCGATGAGCTCTTTTTTTTCCTTGCGTGGCCGGCACTGTCAGTCTGGTAATTACAAGCTATATGGGGAGGATTTGTTTATGTAAATATGTGTGTTTGATGCATGGGGGCCTCTCTCGCCTGTCTGCTCTCAGAGCTGTGTCTCTTTCACCCTGTCACAGCCCCTTTAACAGAGCCACTGGGCCTGAACCTGACAGCAACAGCCCTCCTCTCACTCTGTGTGTGTGTGTATCTCTTACTCTTTCTCACACCTTTCCCCATAGTAACACATCTCAGTATTGCCTCAGTGGCTATGGACTGTCAGGACCAAGTGGGTAACACACACACACACACACACACACACACACACACACACACACACACACACACACAAAAACAAACTTTCAGCCAAACAGGCTTTTACAAACTATAGATGGGTAAGGGTGCCAAGACTTATGCATATTCCAAAATGTATGTCTTTCTTTAAAATAACTTAAATTCATCAAAATATGAGTTTTGTATTTATGTTCCATTCACACAACAATAACAACAACAAACAATCATCATGCATTACTGCACAACATTTTTAAAATTCAAATGTATACTTAAAATATTATATTTACATTCATCTGGGCTTTGAGCATGGACATCATCTACATGAAAGAGTCATCAGAAAGTAATATTAACTATGATGTCATCGAGATAACATCAGGACCTCTAATCAGCAGAAGTATTTCAACAAAAGAGCACTATGCCTAAATTTAATCATGGGAGTGGGAGAGGGAAAGTGGCAGCCAGTGGCACAGGAACTGTGGGGATAAAAAAGGATTCAGCACGTTAACAAATCCCACAAGCTTCCATCATCGGTGAAGAAACTGAAGAAGCAAAAAAGTTGGACACGGAAAGACAATGATCCAAAGCAAGACAAAAGAGTTTTAAAATGGCCGTCATCATCCTCATACAGAATATTAATGAAATTCTTAAACATGCTACATGTGCAAGACCATCTATGAATATTACTGAGCAATCTACAAGGAAAAATTTTGAAAAAAATCCAAAATAGGGAAGAGAAAGACTGTTAGCTGGTTGCAAGGATCATTTGGAGGATGTACCTTTAGCCAAGCTGGGTGCCAAGACACACACACACACACACACACACACACACACACACACACACACACACACACACACACACACACACTCAGATATACTCTTTTCTTTCATATAAATGAAGGGGAATGAAGAGGCAGGGAGCTTCAGTCTCTCATCGCTGGTCAGTCATTACTTCTGAGCAACAAACAAATAACAAATAATAGAGAACACGAAGAAAACACAATCTTTACAAATGTCAGCGACGTGCTGAAGCCGAGGCAGCGACGGTGTGTGTATGGGGAGGGCTGGGGTGTGTGTAGTAGGAGGAAGAGAAGATGCCAATGCTTTTTTCAATGTTTAATTTTCAAATAGGATTAAGCAGAATGACATTTAGCTGAAGGTTAGCGGGCCCGCTCGCACTGCCGTTGTCTCAGCTGATATTGATATTCAGCCGGCAGTCCGGAGCTTGTCAGTGGGACAAACACGCTTGATGAATGAGAAAGTCGGCAACAGGAAGGTGTTAAGTGCAAATCTGAAATGGTGGGGGTGCTGGTGGGGTTGGGAGGGGATTCCAACAAGACAAAATTGGCAAAAAAATACTGAGAACCGTTGCT
>JBBIGC010000041.1:6678388-6689013 GCA_037576955.1 Lepidarchus adonis
CGCCGGTTTAAGCGAGAGAGAGAGAGAGAGAGAGAGAGAGAGAGAGAGAGAGAGAGAGAGAGAGAGAGAGAGAGAGAGAGAGGGAACTCAATAAGCCTCACTATTTGAGACAGAAATCTGGACTCTAATTTTTGTGGAGATGTACAGGATCAGTATCGTTCTGGTTTGTTCTTTATTAAGACAGAAATGAACAATCAGAAGTGTCCTGGCCGCTGCTCAATCACTTTACATCACCAGTACTGATCTCTCCTCCTCATCAGTACTAATGGACTTAGGGACAGTGAGCAGTTCAGATAAGTATGCATGCATTCATATTCATAATGTGGTGAATACCGCGCTGCAGGATCAAAGCTTTTTGTCAGCAAATGACCCTGAGGCAAAGATCTAATTCAGCAGTCTGAATTATCTAAAGCACAAAAAAGTTTAGGGAGAAGAAGGCCTTCGGGACTGGCCCAGGTAAAAAAAATTACAACATCTAGTCCTAACAACAAAAATGTGCTCAGTGTTAAAAGTGTGGGTTATAGGTTAGGCCAAAATTACATTTTCACAATTTGTCCTCCTAACACTGTATAAACACAGGGGGTCCTTGACTTACATCGGGGTTCCGAGTGTCGAATTTCAAAACTTGTTTAAATAAGCTCCTACATGTGTAATTCCCTGGGGTCAAGTTTGACTTAAGTTGGGGACCTGCTGTGTGTGCGTATGTGTGTGTGTGTGTATATATATATATATGTATATATAAATTCAGTAGTAGAAGTATTATTTTAGTCAATTAACAATTACCATCTGTCAGATGTCGCCCTGTCTTGTCGCGTGATTCTGTTTGTTACATGTGCTTGTATTTTGAAAGTCTTTGTCATGTGTTTTTGCCCTTGTGTGTCACGTGTATGTGTCACGTGATCCTTCCCAGGTGTGTCTAGTTTGTTTAGAGTATTTAAGTTCAGTGTGTCTCAGTCTTGGTTGTGAGTCTTTGTCATATTGTGAGTGTGCATGTGTCTGGGATGTTATTTGTATCTGTATTCCTGTATATAGTTATATGGTTAATAAAACCGTGTTGTCGTCGAACTCCCAAGTCTGCAGTGACTTCAAACCATCCCTGCGCTCGTCACACCATCGAATTTCAGCTACATTAAAGTAAAAGATAGACTGTGTCCAGCTGTACAATCACTGGGCCTCGTGCTCCCCTCTTCCAGACTAGATTTAACTTCCACAAGTGGTCTCCCTGTACTTTATGCTTCATATGCTCATGTGGGATCTGCTACTTTAAGCCAGGGGTCACCATATTCTTTTAAACTGAAAGCTACTGATAGAAACTGTAGATGCCTCTTAACATTGAACTCCTGATTTTATTTATTTATAGTTTTCTTCTCATTTTATCGCTCTCCGGTGTCGACCAGAGGAGGATGGGTTTCCCTTCTGAGCCTTGGTTCCTCTTAAGGTTTCTTCCTATATTTAGGGAGTTTTTCTTGCCACTGTCGCTTTGGCTCATTGGGGCTCGGACCCAGATTCTATAAACTCTGTAAAGCTTCTTTGTGACAACGTCAGTAATTAAAAGCACTGTATAAATAATTTTGACTTGACTACTTCATTGCTACTGAGCCATAAGACTGGCTACCAGTCTGATACACGCTTCTTAAATAACAAATTTGCTCAGTTTACCTTTAGTTATATATTATTAATAATGATTAATGACACTCATCTATGTGAAGGCACTGATCATGTTTATTATTAACCACACGCATGGTTTTTTTCACACTAGTAAATAGAACTCTCCCTCCTATTTACTGTGAATATGAGACATTTTCTTTCTTTTTTCTGCCATGTTTCTAGGATAAGAAACCGCATTCAGCTCCACATCTTCACTGCGCCAGTCATTTTGTCATGCGCACAATACTGACCATTGATCTAGAATAGAAAAGAGCTTACCCACACTTATCTAAACTTCATGTATAATAAACATGTTTTAAATGCTTTTTTTATATTGCCATTTTCAAATCGATATGTGATTAATGAAAAATATCAACAGGATCAAATTTTATTTTAGATGCTGCTTATTGGTGAATTTTTGGAACAGGTGTGTGGGCACCTCAAGCCATATGCTTCAAGCTGCCACCTCGAGAAACCAAAACTGCTATCCAGTGTCTTCTGAGCCGTCCCATCGTTTCTGCCTCCAGCTTAGGGGGTTTTTCCTCACACTTATCAGGAGCTTAGACCCAGATTCTGTAAAGCTACTATGTGACAACATCAGTTGTAAAACAGGTGTACAAATAAAATTGACTCGACTTGTATACTCCATTGCCATATTGCCTTACAGAGCCAGTCATTCATAAATTATGGGATTACAATGTTGTGAATGAACATGGTATAGTGCATTGTGAAGGAACCAGATGCCTTAAGAGGTTTTGATGCATTCAGCTATTACCATGATGTTTGGAATGGATTGTGAATGCAAACTGAATTTGCATTCATATTCTCACACTGGTGGAAAATATGAATTAATTCAAATTTAAATCATTCTGAAAAGAAAAGAAAATCAACCTCTTGTCACTAACAAAGAAAGACTATTTTCTATTAGTTTCTCATTGTCGTGAGCGTTGGAAACTATTTCCACTACAGTGGCCTGCGTGTTAATCAGTAGGGGAATCTCTTGTGTCCTTCATTGGGCCTCTTTAAAGGGCAAACTTTAATACGCTGTAATTAATGCTGACAAGATATGCGAAATATATGGATCAAACATTTAATGAAGCCCTTTAACTTTTTTGAAGTTCAAATGGAAGGGTATGGGAATGACCAACACCTAGACTGAGGGTAATCACAAGTTAGGGACTCAAGGTTAACTTTCTTTCATATAATAAAGCTCTCTACCAATTAAAAAGTGCTCAGAAGTTCTGGTAATAAACAAACGCAGGTAATTGTGATGCAGGCAATTCTTTGAACATTAATAATTTAGGCATACGCGAAAGAGGGCCATCAATAATCATGACCTAGCGTCCAAGCTGCATGGTCACATAGCCACAAGCCCTCGGCTCCGTGATGCAATATCTCATTAGGGCAGTGATGTTAGCTGTAGGAATCCAGACTGCTCCATATTATTTTTTACCCGCACATTGCCCTATTGCTATTCCCCCACACTGCACGCAGCCGAGACGGACCCTTGGCCTCCCAGAGCGCCTGCCTGACCAGTGCACCCTCTGCAGCTGCCCAACTTCATGCATCTCAAAGGCTAATTCCCTCCATATTTAAATAACATATTAAAGTTTCATTGCTAGCACCTGGGCGAGGCTGTGCGTCTGCCAGAGAAGGAGGGAAACTAGAGGCCAGTTATGCTTGTGGGACATGGAGAAGAGTGCACGCACACACACACACACACACACACACACACACACACACACACACAGACACACACAAATAATTAGAGCCAAGCTAGCAGCTGCACCCACAGCCTCCAGCAGCCTCACTGGGTCAGAACAAGGTCTTGTTCAAGAGATGATTGAAATGAGCTGATTTGTATGAGTATATGCAAATCAAAAAGAGATATCAAAAGTAAAATACAAGCCAGTGTTGTCATATTACCTCCAACTCTGTAACTGTTTTATTCTTTCTTCTATACAACGTGTGCACAAACTGATAAATCAATCAAACAGTAGAAGTGGTTAATCAAAATAATCAATCATTTCCAATGAATCAATCGATCATTTCCCCCAATTTATAACTTAATAAATAAAAAACTCAAATTATCTCATTACTTTTACTTGTAAACAGGGTTTGAACTGAGCAGGCACTTACGCCTATGGGCAATTGAAAGTAGCCAGATAACGTAAACCACAATCCTTTGGACAGTGGGAGGAAACCAGAGCAGCTAAGGAAATCCAGGACCTTCTTGCTGTGATGCAACAGCGCTAACCACATGCTGATATAAACATAAAGTTAATAAGTAATAGCAAATATAGTAATAATAATGATATTATTGTGAACTCACAATTGTTTCGTATGAGAAACTTTCAAAATTTACATTCAATTATTCATATATCATCTATTATTAGTGCTACTCATCTGATATACTATTCTGAAATAATGACATAGTGAGCAACATGAGTGTTTTTAAAATTTAGCTATTTGCACTATATGTGCCACCTATGTTATCGCACTTAACTTACCACTAACAACTGCCACTGTTAGAAACTACGCAATACACAACCCTAACAAATGCCACAAAGCATCTTTTTCCCATGGACACAGATAATCCTGGTCACACTGATGCGAAGCCCACGATGGAGCAAAGAACGCCTCTAGCACAAAGAATGAAACATACAAAATAAATCAAATTAGCAGGGTCCCAATATTAAAATAATAACATTTACCTCTAGAACAAATTGTTTTAGTTCCAAAATCAATACAGCACACTCAATAATGCAAGTGCATTATTATACAATAATAACCTGAGAAAAGCTGTACGTTCCACAGAACATTAGAAGGACCACAAGAGAGGACTACATATTATAGATTTCATAATTTCATATCAAATGTCATATATTCCCACAGGAGGTAATACGGTTACATCTCTAATGGGATTTCTTTCCCCTTTGCAAATACAAAAATTACATTTAAAAGAAATCAGACATAAACGATAATGCAGTGGAAAACCATTTACACCAGTCTGGTGGAGTGTTTTGCACACTGCTTAAGTTCCTATTAAGAAGCATGTGAAGAATAACCTTTTATATCCGAGGTTTAAATGCACGAATGCAGCCTCGAAGGTTAATCCAATACTTAATTACCTTGACTTGCAGGAAAACATTTGTAAAGGTGTTTTCTTCCTTGAAGCAGCATACACCACAAATTCACAAGGGAAGAGAATAAAGCATGAACAAACAGACTGGACTGCATTCACGTCAACACTACATCTAAATGCCTTTTTTAAAAAGACAAAATAAATACTTTTCCAAGGCAAAGCTTGGATGTTTTTATGTGCTCATAGTTTTCTTTCTGTTTATAGTTTTCTTTGGATGTGTACAGAGTTTTCTTTCTGTCAATGTCCCTTAAACAGACTGTGTAACCCACAGAGGTTCCTGGGAATGAGATAAGATGTTGTTATAAAAACTACATCATTTGGTAGGATTACAGTTTACTTACTCTCACTTCTTTTATTAATGCACTTACGTTACTATTTTGAAAGGAGAATATCTGAATGCATTTTCTTAAAGAAACATTGCTATTTAAATCGAGAAATTGAATAAAAGTTCTGAAAACTCAGGAATACAATGTTCAAAAGCTATCAGAAATATAAAAAGACATTTTAAATTATACAGAATATAATAAAAATTTAACTATTACAAAACTAAAGCAATAAAACATTCAAGGTAATCAAGCTGTCAATCACACACATTGGAACAGTAGCTGCTTGCATGGGTTTCGTCCGGGCGCTCAGGTTCTCCATCACTGCTTGCGGTTTAAGTTGACTGGTTTCACTGTGTGTGTGTGTGTGAATAGTTGTCTGTCTCTGTGTTGTCATGGGTTGGCTTCCAGTGCAGTCAGCTGGGATCGGTTTCAGCTTCCCCACTACCCAAACTGGTTAAGCGGTTTGAAAAATGAACAAATGAACAGCAAGAATCACAGAAATGTATTTATGTGATTCGAGACACAACCGCCAAAAAACATTGCCTAGTGTGTCTGCATGGCTAACTGTGTGTTAGAGCGCTGCATACTGGCCAGCAAAGCAGAACGTTTTGGTGTTTGCAATCAAGTTTTCAGCTTTCAGCAAAGTGTATTTTGATTCAAACATAAAAAGGCAGCGTGGATGTCACCTTCTTTATACTGGGATTCTCTTATGACAGTAAAATACCATCTGAGAGCTGCAGGTGGAACATAAACAGAAAAAATCCCAAAAAAGGTAGAGATACACACGTACAGAGGGATACATAAAGAAAATCCCAGGCTGCGGGTCAGAAGAACAGCCGTTCTGCGAAATACAATGTGCATGCTAAAAAAAGATGTCAGCATGTGAAAACATGACCACAGCCTTCTAACACACTGCTGCTTTCTATGCTGATGACGCCGGCTTGTCAGAAAAAGAGGAAAAGGAGGCGGGGAGACTTCCTAAGATGCAGCATGATAAGAGGAAGCATTATGCTGATGTTCTGTTTTGTTTTCTTGTTGTCATCCCTACAAAGCAGCTGTATGAATAAGGTATTTAGGAGGGTTTGCTCTAATGTCTCACGCCTGTTCTATCCCCCTCTGTAGGTGCTGCCTTTTTTTCCTCCTCCGAACACCCCCCACCGTCCCCACCCCACCCCCTCCGCCTTTTGGTTTCAGGCGTCTGTTTAGATCTGGGCCTTTTACTGCTGAGTGTCGCTGTGCTCTGTGTAGTGGCACTACAAATGTGGGGCTGGCTGTAAACTTTTCCCCCCGCAGGAGCGTGCGTTGTTGGGATAGCTCCACTCTGGGGAATCTGCGACTCAGCGAGGATCTGAGGATGCGTCTGCCTCGCTCTCCTTCAACTGCAAACAAAGCCCTCTCTCCCAGCCCATTTCACTTAGTCATTTCTGCAGGAGTACGTGTGTTTGTGTGTGTGTATGTGTGGTGTGGGTTGCGTCTGCATAGCCTACTATTTTATTTTCCAATTCCATTAATGGGTTTTGATCAGGCAAGTCCCGGGACACCCTCTATAACCCCCTTGGGGGTCTTGCCTTCTTTTGCTTGGACCCCTAACTAAAGGCACGCCATTGTTTTTTTTTGTTGTTGATGTCGCCTACCCCCACCTCGTCTGCTGATGTGGCGGATTGTGTTGGAGACTTCCCTGTCATATTCTTGCGCTTCATCTTATACATAAAATATCAAACATCTGAGAGACAATCCTATGACCTTTCCTGCCCTTTACTCCACACACACACACAGACACACACACACAAATGCACACACATACACACATACGCTCAGAAAGCCCCAGCCTTAGTTCACCTCCCCCACTGCATACGTGCCTTGATTTATTTCCACCAGCCCTCCACCGTACGGCGATGTATTTGCGACATCTGGCGGTGCTCACTATATCCTTAGCTACGGCAACGTGAAAGGAAGGCACGGCGGAGAGAGAAAGAGCAGCATCGCTGCAGTGAAGCGACAGGCGCCGGTGGTGGTGACGGGGCAAAGTTTATGCCTTAAGCTGTGAGGACTCCGAATTCTATCCCAAAAGGCTTGGCTACCCCCTAGTGGGAGGACAAAGGCAGCCATACTTGTTGAGAAAGTAACATAGCTGGGGGGGGGGGGCAATGAATCCATAGGGTCCAGAGGTCATCCTTCTTGAGATGCGGTGACATCATAACAATAGGACACTTCTAGAGCCTTAGAAATGCAAGCTGATCTATTCTGCGACGACGCTAAAGGGGAGCATGCCTTCGAGTTTCCCACACATTTAGCTGGGAGAAAGAGAGAGAAAGAAGCTAGGGAATCAGTGAGAGAGCAAGAGAGAGAGAGAGAGGTAGAGTGTCTGGACAGTAGCAAGTGAATGTAAAGGCCTCACTCCATCCTTTCTCTCCCTTTTTCAATGCATCTATAAAAGAAGATGGCTTAATTCACCCTCATTATCTACTCGGAGAGCTACTCTCCCCCGTCTTGCCACACATCACACATCATATGTCTGCATTCTCCTTTGCAACAAAGCATAATCATTAAATCGTTGGCTTATTTTCCATTCGATTTACACAAACACTTAACAATAATTCTGCCAGAAAAAGAGGACACATTCTCTAGACATACAAATTCCATGTGATGCATGCTGCTCATCACCTTTAATAGACAGTGATTGATGACATTTATTGTATAATTAGTGAAACGAGAGCAGATAATTGCCAATTATCTGAAAAAATTGCAACAATACGTAACCACATCGCCCAAAATTCTTATTTTCATTGTTTTTAACTGTGTAAATACCACCTGAACCCTGAACTACATACAGCTCGGCAGTTTCATTTGTGAGCGCAAGAATGGTGCAATTCACAAGTGCGTTACATAAGCAGTGAAGCTATAATGAGATCATAAATTCATACTGAGAGCGTTAATTAGTCTGTCTGCTCGAGGTTGAGGGAGCCAGGCCAGGGATTCCACCACCTTCACTCATTGTCTTTCTAATCCTGTCCTCGCATTCATAATTCACCACATCGTCGCTAACGTGCTTTTGCCTCTTTTCTTCTTTGTTTTCTCTGTTTACAGAGGTTCCATCACGGTCATGATGAATTTGAGAGTGAATGAAAGTCTCCCTCTCTTTTGCCGGCGGGATTCAGCTGCCAGCCATTTTGACAGCTTCATCTGTGACAGCGGTCTTTGATCGCTCCTGTCACTGATATCCAATGCCATTGAAAGGCAGAATTTGAAAGGAGGGGGGAAATAAGTGATGTTCACTCACAACTAAGCGGGCCCGCTTTATTGGGCGCCTGCATTAAACAAGCATGCTGCTCTCTTCTTCTGCCGTGACGTGGTTGTCCCCTGAGGGTGGCTGCGTTTGAAAACTCGCTGGCGTTTGTGTGTGTGAGAGAAATAGAGAGTAAAAATGGAAGAAACACTCAATATTTAGGAATATGGAAGTATACAGCACTGTAACACAAGAGACAAATTGTATGCTGACTCGGCAAAACCAAAGGCCACTATATAGCATGAATAAAAAGCTTGCCCTTAATTTACAACAAGCTACACCCTATTTATTACACCTTATTGGAGATGTCCACCAACCACTCTTCTATCTGGGACAATTAGCTTTTTATGCAAATAATGTAGGTATAAGATTTAGATTTAGATGTATTATAGTCTATTAATACATGAGAGAAAAATTGTTCAATGAATCTTACCCAACCGAGGCAGTTAACACACACCCGGAGCAGTGGGCAGCCACTGTGGTGGTGCCCAGGGAGCAGTAGGGGTTAGGTGCCTTGCTCAAGGGCACTTCAGCCTGCTGGCTGGTTCCAGGGACCAGCAACCCTTTGGTCACAAACCCAATTTTCTAATCATTAGGCCACGGCAGCCCCTCATTAACAAGCTAGAGATGGCATTTGACGCATTATGAAATACACAACCTTTTTGTAGCAACAAAACCGAATCCAATATAAAGTTAAAATAAACATGTCATGACTAGCATCTAGTGAGTCAACTGAAAGTGCAAGTCTAGAACTGCTGCTGGTTCATACACCTGCAGATAGATGCATCTCTGATTGTAAACTTTAAGAAGGCCTTTGCCTTTGCCTGTGCCCTCTGCTGGTTCCTGCCGTGTGGAGGTTGAAGCCCGCTGCTAGGGCTGGTTATCTGAGGATGCCGGGGCTTGCTGGCAGGGCAAGAAGCAAACGGCAGGCGTTCTGACCTCTCTCAAAGCAGGATGGGGGAAGCAGTGGCCGGCACAATGCCAGCAGGTGGTAGGTCTTCCAAGAAAACAGAGGAAAATATTAAACATGAGTATGAGAGTTTTCAGATAAGCCATTTGCGCAAACCTGTCTGACATTCAACACTGGTCTGGGGAAGGCAGGATGTGCTGAGCTTAAAATGGACAGGTTTAGCTGAATGACTGATTGTGTGGAACAGCATCAGGTCAGTGTTGGGACCACGACGAGGAGGCAGAGATGCCCCTTGACCAACCCCCTCCCGCCTCAGCCCCAATTTCTGATTAGATCTACTCCCCTCCAGCAAGAGCACCCAAGTTCAAGAGAAGCAAGAGACAGATGAGGTGATTGAAGAGAGAGATAAAAAAGGAGAGTTTGAGGGCCTGACAAGGAGCATCTTTCATCGTTGTCATAGCATACAACAAAAATGGCGCCATTGCCCAGCCACAACAGCGGATGTCAGCAGACGACCCATGGCATCGACAACAGATGTGGAAACATCTCATAATAGAATAAGTACGTCTGAGAAATTCGCTCCCAGCAAAGCAAAGGCGCAATCAGGATCACTAAATGTCTGGCAGGGCAAACTCAATCCAGCAGCCTGCATTTAACAGTCAAGAGAAACCAGAGATATGGAGAAAACAAAGATGTTTCAGGGAGGGAGAGACTGAAAAAGAGAGAGAGAGAAATAAAGAGAGAGAGAGCAAAAAGGGGAAAAAAGAGACGGATTCAATTCCAGAGACTTCAATCCACCTCTGAAGAGGTGTTCAAGGAATTCAATGTGCAGCTTTAATGCTTTTCTTTCTCGTCTTTTCTTTGTGTTCTGTCAAAAACAACTTGGGCTAACATAGCAACCTGTCACATCAAGGCAATCCTCAGGAACACACAGAAGGGAACGCTCTACAGTCGCCCGGTGCTGGGAGCACAATTTCCACCATAGCCGTGTATTTCATACAGGGGAAATCATTTAGGAGTAAAAGGTAGGTCTATGTTCTCCTTCGAGCCTCTAAAAATATTTACAGGAGTCATTTATTAAACTAAATACAAAACTACAAGAAATGAACGTAATGACAAAAGAGCATCTTTTCGCTTTCATGTACCGTGCAGCTTAAACAGCTGTCAGACATGTTCAAGTACAAAGAGACTGATCTTATTATGTAGCTTAGACTCTCTTTTTACTGTCTCCGGCTTTTACACACACACACACACACATACACACACACACACACACACACACACACACACACACACACACACACACACACA
>JBBIGC010000041.1:6722750-6740912 GCA_037576955.1 Lepidarchus adonis
TGTGTGTGTTTTTGTGTGTGTGTGTGTGTGTGTGTGTGGGTGTGTGTGTGTGTGTGTGTGTGTGTGTGTGTGTGTGTCCACTGTCTGGCTATGCCTTAATAGAGGCATAAGTTAGGACCACAGTAATGGACTGTTCCTGTACAGATGGTTCACTGTAATGTTGCCTTAGGTTTCCCACTAGAAAAGCTAGCAAGTGGGTCCCTACAAACACAAAACTGCAGACTATTCTAGAACAGTCTGCATTAATCTAAAATGCTGATGCAAGAAAATGATTGCTTTTAATTTAATACAAGAAGTTAATGCCAACAATAAATATTCAAAACAAATGGAATGATATGAAAGGCACTTGCGTATTGTAACTTGCCTCCTCTGAACATTGTAATGCAAACGCAATCTGTCATTTTTCCATTCTGCTGAAAGAGGCCAGAAGCTAAAAACCATTTTCGTCCATTAAATCATTTTGTCATTTGGTGAATCTATCACTATTGGGTTAATACTAGAATAATTCTTAAGAGTATGGCATACGGTTTAGAACTGTAATCACTCAGCACACTAAAATGCATTTATTGGAGTAGTCCTACCTGGGGTGGAACAATTTAAGTGATTACGATTATAAATAAAAAAATAATCTGTGATGTTTTACAGTTTGCATGAACTGATTGTGGAATAAATGACTTTCTGTAATTGGCTCGATCTGAACTTCACTCAGTAATACTGATTCTCCTTGTTAGCAATATAACCAAAAAGCACAAACCCTTGTTACCTGATCATTAAACATAAATCAAAACTCTGCTACATGCCTGTGAACTTGGCAACCACCAGTTTTCTAGTATCTGTATTAAAAGCCTATTATTATTTCAACTATTATTGCTAAAACTGAACATATTTATTAACAAATTATATGGTTGTTGGTTTTTATATCCGATTAGCCAAGCTCCATTCAAAGTGGTTGTGAAATACTCAACACACACATATGACCAGTTAAATTTTGTATTTTTGCATGAAATAAAAAACCCGCCTTGCCACCACAACCTACTGTTAATTACACTATAAAATGAAGGAATTATTTATTGTGGTTATTTTTAGTGATGTTTATGTATTGTGTGCTTTATCATACTGTTTTGTTGGCATTTTATAAAAGCAATAAGCCACTGGAAGCAGTGCATTACACTGTTTTATGACTTATTCCTGGTAAATTCACTGTAACGTACTGCCTCTTGTGGCTTATTGCTTTCATAAAACACAGCATGTGCAGGAAAAACCACTTGCACCATCTGTACCTCATAAAATGGCTTGGGGTCTGCCCAGTAGTGGCTCTCCGCGTCCTGCAGAATGCTGGTGGCACACACGTGAAGGCAGTAGCTGGTCAGGTGTTCGTGCACAGCGGCAGTCACATCCTGGCTCCTCTGGATGGGCAGGAGAGTCAAAGGCCTGGAGTCGGGCACATCAAAGCCACAGGGGCAAGATTTAAGAGAACGAGGTGGAGTCACGCGGCTCACAGGTCAAAGTGGCATTAAGTGATTAATACCAGCAAATGGCTCCGATTATTACCTGCCAATCATACACCACCTCCCTACTTCCATGCAGCCCCTCTTTTTTCCCCTACTCCCTCTGTGAAAATATGAGGCCACACGTGCTGTCTGAAACAATCAACCTCTCCCACCCCTTTTCTGTCTTTCATTTCATTCTCCCTTACGTTCTCTCTCGCTTGCTTCCCCTTTGGCTCTTTGTGGGCTAACATCTGTTTTCCGACAAACACACGTCCTCCCATAGATAAATAGTTCTGTCAGGGACTCGCAAGCTCATGCAGATCCTACTTCGATTCTTTACAGTCCAATTATGGCATTTTAGTATTTTTGGCAAAGGCCTGACAATCTGCCTTTCTGGGGTGAAAAAAAAAATACTAGGCAGACTATAAATTGAAAAATTGCTCCAGAAAGGCCTCCACCTCTCAGAAATAGCACTCATTTTTATGTTCAAATGCATAAGCTACGCTTTAATTTTCCAGGCAAAGCTGATATTTTAACGTACCATTTTATATTTGATATTTTATCATCTGTAGAGAGACTGGGGGTTATTTATGAAATGCTGAATTGCATGAGATGGAGCAATATAGTCTTTGGCATGAGGTCTTGGGATACTTCGTGGAAGAGGATAGAGAGGTCCAGGCCTACCTAACATTAGACTAATTACTAAAATGTACTTGCCCCAAGGCATCAGACCATTTTGCAATCTCAAGTTAAAATATACATTTTTTTCCAGGAACATCTATAACAAAGGTACTTTAATTAAGAAAAAATTATGATAAAATACATCACAGTTATGTTACACGCAACATAAATACAAGACAAAATAAATTGTATGCATAGTTGTACTGGTAATAACTGATAAATCTGAACTTAGATTTTCTCCCGACCAAAAAACAAACTTAATGTGATTCTTTCGAAGTTTCGCTTGTGTTGTGCTAAGCTTCCCATGTAAGGACAGAAGCCATGCAAGCAAGTGCTTTAGCAAACATTAAAGATTTCAGAAGAAATAAGACTTCTGTAGGTTTACCATGAATTACATCAGTGGTTGGGATATATCAGACAGCAAGTGAACAGTCAGTTTTTGTAATGCATGTGCTGGAAGTAAGACTTAAGCTTATGGATATGAGCCACTTTAACAATGGTCAGAGTATCTCCAAAATGGCAGGTTTTGTGGACCATTTCAGATGTGCAGTAGTTAATACCTACCAAAAGTGATCCAAAGAAAAACAACTATTGAATCAGCTACAGGGTCAGAGGCACCCAAGGCTCACTGATACACGTGGGAAGTGAAGGCTAGCACATTGAATCAGATCCCACAGAAGAGCAGAAAAGTTTTAACCCCTTTTAGACCTCAAAGTATCCCCAGTAAACAAACACACCCATTAAATGGCCGACCATGACTCAGCAGTTTAATGTCATCTAAAAGACCCGCTCTTCACAAACTGTTTTGATCTGAAGAAACAAATGAAGTTTCTAAAAACTAAGGCCATTTTACACTGCAGCATAATAACCAGCTTACAACCATATCAAACTACTATAATTCCATCTTCAAACATCCTGTTATTGCGTGTTCAGAATATACAACAGGCCTATAATTAGAAATTTAATTACTAAAAGCTTATAAAAAACTTTTTACACAGTGCAAATTTGTTTAACGTTTCCTTAAAACATTAAATGTACACACACACACAGTTAGATTAGACTTTGAAGAACTTAATTTTACGCTGTTTGATTTTAGCAGCCAATAGAATAAGAACTGTTCATTCTGCAGATTTTCAGCCGAGGTAGTAACATTAAAGTGATACTCTGGCTAAAAATAAAAAGTAAACAGTTGCCCCCTTTCCACAAGTGCAGGCATGGGTTGTGTCCAGAGGTGTTTTTGCTTTAGTTTTGGATGGAGGCTGCAAAACTAATGCAGTAACATAGTACTAAAAGCTTGCAGCCATCTGCAAAACCAAGGCCTTAATCATCACAGATGTTTCTAGAATGTTTCAGAAACTACTATTAGCAAAAACAAACCAACATGGCTGCTGTTAGCTGTTTGGTGTACTATTACCAATTTAAAGAAAGGTAACTATTGCACAAACCAGATTTTGACCTGCCAATCTCTTACTCACATGCGGTTGGTGTCCCTCAGCTGACTATCATAGTGCATCAGTCTTTGATGGATGTAGATGCTGGTAGCCAGTAGCTTAGGGAGGTTTTTAAGGGGTGCTGAGGAGGGCACCTGCCTTGCCCGCTCTTCCAGCCTGGCCAGCAGAGCAGAAGTCACCCTGCTACAAACCTCCACATAAGATGATCGGACTGGGAGTAGGGCGTCATCTTTACATGCCACAGCCAAGGGCAGGAGAGTGTCCAGCTCCTCCAGAACATCCGCACAGAACTACAGAGGAAAATCAGGAAGATCTATTTTTACAAAATACAGAGTAATTAAAGGGAATAGTTATTGCATTTCCTTGAGCACTTCATGTAGTCTTACATAGCAAAAGTCATCCTTAATTTATAAATGGCTATTTTCAACTTTTCTGAATGGTTTAGGGTTAAACACAGTCCTTCCTCACTTGCTTTTATGTTCCAGGTTTGCAGTATTAAGTACCAACCAAAAGTGATTCAAGGAAGGACAACTTAACAAATGTCATGCTGAGCCATTTACCGTATATCTTCTCATAATAGCCCGGTTTTGACATCGGGTTTGAAGAGATGTCACAACAAAAAATAGCGATGGAACCGGTCATTTGATTTAGCATTCAAACTCTCTTAAACTCCAGGCCATCCAAATAATTTTTTGAAAAAATGCTAGGGCTGTTATTGGAAGATATATGGTATTAACTAAGGAAAATTATCCAATGTTGCATATCTGTGAGTGGCAAAAATACAGCATCCACCATAACTACTGGTTAAGGTGTGTTCTTAGGCCTCTAATAAATAATTTTTCAAAAAATATAGGCTCACAACACAACAAAATCATCCAACCTTTAATTGAACTACATTTATTCATTTGGATTTTTTTTTATTATTACATGAATATGGCACAATCATTGGCACCTCTGCTGTTTATATTTCATACATCCCCCTTTAGCCAGCTATTTTGACCTTCCCTCTTTGCACAATCTTTCTAGATCATCCTGGGTCCTCTCTTATGCACTCTCCTCTTCAGCTCACCGCATAGGTTTTCAATGAGGTTGAGGACTGAGGACCAAGATGGTCATTAGTGGAGCTTGATCTGTCTCTGCTGTGCCATTTTTATGTAGATTTTGCCATATGTTTAGGGTCATTACTCTGCTAGAAGACTGAATGATGATCCATCTTCAGCTTTCTGGCAATGGCCACCAAATTTTTATTTAAAATGTCTTTTTTATGTATTTCAAGGAGTTAATGATGCCATGCAGCCTAACAAGGTTCCCACAGGGCCTTTGGAAGAGAAACAGCCCCACAGCATCACAAATCCTCCACCCCAGATGCACTTAGAAGGTTTGTGGTCAATAAGCTTAATATTTGTAACCCCCACAATGCCACACAGTTCAGTTCTCTAACAGTGAGCTTTGGAGAATATTTTACTTCTCTTACCATCCCCCTCACTGTGTGTGATGACATGATAAACCTGGATGCACATTCAGCCCTGTTTGTAACTGTTCCAGTTGTTTTAAACTTCTTTATTATTCCTCTGACTGTAGATACAGGCAGGTTTAGACGAGTAGCTATTTTCTTGTAGCCATTACCTGACTTATGAAGGTCGACACACACCTTATATGAATGGCATGTTCTCTTTTATTTTTCATGTTGAAAATTGGCTAAGAGCAATAGGACTCAGTGACATGTCATATTTACACACCAGGGACACAGGAAGTCATTAATTAAACTAATTTAAAAATCATATTTATTTTGATCAACAATAAAAACTAAACTTCAAATTACAAAAATGCTACAAATACATTTTATTTACAGGAATTGGTATTGTTAAGTGATTTTATTAAACAAAATAATTTCTTAGCAATGGATTTTTTAAATTAAATTGTTAAATGTCAGATTTTCCACAATTTCCAGTGTGAGATTATGCTCTTGCAATAAAAAAAAATATTTTAAGGCATCTAACACATCCTGTGGAGGTTGCTCTGGGCATTAAAGTCTGATCTTTCTAAAGAAAGCATGGTGCAAACAAAGGAGACGTCTTAGAAATTCAGAAAAAAAATGAGTTAAAAATGCCCATCAGGCTGGAAAAATACATTTTATCCAGTCTAAGAGTACTTGACTAAGAATGATCACTCCAAGAGCAAGATGTATAATAGTCTACAAGGTCCCAAAGAAACCCATGTTAACTTCTAAGCAACTAAAGACATCCATTACACTGGTTAATATTAATATTCATGAGAAATTAGAAAAACATAGAACATCAATGGTGTACATGGAATGGTTGCAAAGAAAAAAACAAAAAGCTCTCCAAAAAGCATATTTCTGCACAAATACAGTTTAATAAAGATCACACAAACAAGCCAGAAGGCTACTGGAAAATGTTTTGTGGACAGTGTAAATGAGAAGCCCTGCAGAATGCACTGCATACCAACAATAAGAATGTTATTCCATTTGTTGAACATAGTGATGACAGTATTGTGGTTTGGTTGTTGTATTGCGGCATCCGAGCCTGCCATCACTGATGGAACTGAATTCTCAATTATACCGGAGAGATCTAGAGGAAAATGTCACTACATCTGTCTGAAAACTTCACCTCAGGAGAAAGTGGGCCATTAGGCAAAAAAAAACGACCCTAAACACACATGTCTTTCTACCAAAAATAGTTAAAGCAGAACATGGCTAAAGAAGATTTGAAATAGCCAAAGCTGTGATTATGGCCCCACAGAAAAGTGGAAGAATCTGAAGTTCACAGAAGGAAAAGTACCAAAGTCCCAGGGTTGAAGCTGTTCCGTACTGGAGAAAATTTTCTACCCTTGCCATAAACATATATTTAAAAAAAAAAAGGCAGATGTAAAGCACAGATGGGGGCACAAAGCAGTCTCTATCAACAGTGAGTCCAACTTCACTTTCCGAAGAGAAAGCTTTGCAGTTTATCTGTTGAGGCAACATCAGTAAAACTCTCAGGACAAGGACTCCAATATGTTTTGTATTAAAGTGAGCGAAACAGCCGTGCAGATATGGTTGTGAGAGAAATTCCAGGCCATTTTACGATTCAAAGTCTGGCAGACTCCCCTCCTGTGGCACTTGGAAAGAGGTGCAATACTTTATCTCATGTTTCCACATTTGTCCTGGAGAAAAGATTCTCTTTTCAAGCCCTGAGTGAGAGCGTGATTACGAATGTGTGTGCGTGTGTTATACCTGCAAAGGACTGCCTCGGGAGGCGCCTCACTTGAAAAGAAGACCCCTAAGGGTTATCAGCAGAAGGAAGCAGCCTTGGATCGGAACGTGTGCACACAAAACTTCCAATCTGCCTTCTCCTCCCTTCTGCGTCAGCCTACGAAATGAAGATATCACCCCCAGACCCTTCCTGAGCACCCCTAGCACCCCTTCCCTCCCTCCACCCACACTCATGTGCTCCTCATTCAAAGCACATCAGCAGGAATGACACTGGAGCAGGCCACGCCAGCGTATGTGCCGGGTTCACCGCCAAATTTATACACCTATAGAAATGAGTTATGGCGCCAGGCTATTCAAAAGCAGTAAAACATGCGTGCACACCGTATATACACTCTAACCCTTCCCTTTCCATTGGGAGTTACCAAGTCCTGAGGCCTCAGCAAACATAAGAAATACCAGAATGTAAACGTTCTCAATGCCATCAATCAGACAGTGGACAAGCAAACGAGAGGTCACTTTATTTTCTCTGCTTAATATCACCATCAAAATTTGGTTGATTTTCACTTTATCAGAGTTAAAACAGTTATTTGTACTTTAAGACGGTTCAGCATAGTGACAGCACGATTATGCCTCCCCGACTGCAGGTGGGCTTTATGAGTGTGTTTCTTGCAAAATCCAGCAGAAATATTCTTTCAAACTAAATTTAAGCAATTAATGCTTTACTTGATTTTTCTGAATAATCATTAAATCAACATTACAAATCTTTAATCAGGTTAAAACTGGACTAATTCAGATTAGCAGACAGATTTAATTGATTATCTCACTACATGGCTTCCAAGAGCTGTGTATTACTAGGGTTTTTGCCAAAGTCATACAGGAAAATTACAATTATATTTTACATTTATATATTATACATTTATATATATTATAATTTTACATTTAAAAATAAGTATTGTGGTCCATAATCATTTGCCTTCTGACAGGTCATACAAATAATTTGCATATTTTGTTAAAAACAAAAATCTAGCATTTGGAATTAAATCTTTACTTAATTGTGACAAAGTGTAAGGAATTTACAAAAGAGATCACTGCACATAATGACAATTTCAAAATACTTTCATATGTCATTATGTAGTGAATTTCCACTGTCTAAATTTGATATGCTTTTAAAATCTTTTTCTAACCTGTAGCCCTTAGTGATCTTATAATGATTATTATTATTATTTTTTATTATTATTATTATTATTATTATTATTATTATTATTATTATTTTGTTCTTTTATTCTTTTGCTGTGTACAGTGTCCTTGAGTGTTCTGAAAGGCGCTTTAAAAAAATATTATTATTATTATTACAAGATCTAGAAGTTATCTATATATGAATAATAAATAAAAACCTTCAACTGCAATGTCTTTCAGAATGATCGGCCATTTGGAATGAACTTGTAAGATTTCATGAAAGTGAACCTCAGAACTGCCTCACCTAATCAGGCCTACATCCCACTTAAAATGAAATAGATTTTTTTTGTAAATTCTAGTTAAAGTCTACAGAATAAAATGTGATCATCACTTACAAAATCTGAATTTCTCATAAATATGTTTAATAATAATTTTTAAGGAAATAAAATCAATAGCATTACTGTAAGAATCCTTCTGGTGCCCTTCACTTAATCCTTTACAAAGATTTACAAAGATGTTCACATGTAAAAACACAACCATGGGGCATATGTCTCAAAATTAATAATTTAAAAATATAGAATTAATTCATGATGTCAAAACGAGAACATGCATTTCCTGTGGAATCGTTATCAAGACATTCAGTCCAACTTCTGTTTGTTAAAAAGTACATTCTTCATCTATTGAGGCAACTACAGTCTCGAATTAGGATAAGAATTCCAATACACAGTAACAAAATGCGTGTTGTGTGAGAAAAGGCCGAGCCATTTTATGATTTAAAGTTTGGCAGGCTGAAAGACAGACACCGCAAGGTATGGGCCCCTGCCAAGCATGGAGCCTCAGTGGAGAGAAGAGGCCTCAAAATGGCAAGGCAGTTCAACAATCGAGTCAATAACTAGCAGAGTTCACGCGTTAAGAGCTTAGTGGGAGTGTGAGAGAAAGGTGGGCGAAAGAATACAGCTACACACTCTCAGACGATACGCACTCTCAGACTGAAGGTGATGAGGACTCAAGAGGTGTCTGTGAGATTTATGGCTTTTTCAAGCCCGCTGCTCGGGCACAGAGAACCCGTAACTAGCGCAGATCAAAGATATGGATCCCAATAGGACAGCCACCGCAAGGTTATTCCTCTGCAAGGCTATAAAACATTTAAAAGCTCAGGGTTTTTTAACAGGTGCTTTTGAATGGCTCTAAATTCCGGGCCCTCACCAGAAGGCAGAAGGTTAAGGACGATGTGCAGCCATTGTCAACATGAGGTGGTCAATAACTTGGGTGCAATTTCAGGGTGATAAATGGTTCTCTCGAATATTATGCGGGGCAAGAGGCCTGGCAACGTGTAGAATTTGAACCCAGGCATGAATGTATGAATATGAAAGTGTGAAATATTGATTCCATTAATGCATTTGGACTAGGCTACACTCTGGAGCCAGTCCTGTGCTAGCATGACGTGCCTGCTTATGGTCCACTGTGATACGTGTCAGATTCTGAGAGTCTCAGGTCGGCACAGAATGCAAATAAATGCACGTGGTAACCTTTGAGTGGAGAGCTGCTCATTTTGAAGCACTGACCTACACGTAAATGTGTTGTACAGGTCTTGAGTGTGGACAAATTCTGACACTTGTTAGTGATGTGGATCCTCGAGCACCAACTGCTGTATCAAAGCACCAGAATTAAAATCAGCCAGGAACGCTCCAAAAATTAAAAACGCATAAAACAAAACAGCCGTTTTGTTCAAATGCTTAGAGATAATGTCTTTAATGATGGAACACTGATCATTAAGCTGTATTAATGCAATATCAGGTTGGGGGACTTCAAATATGGCTATGCCTGCAAGTAAAGTAATGTGAAAAAATAAGCAGATGCTATGAAAATTGTTGATTTTTTTCAATATATTTCAACAAGCAAAACTGACACCGTTTTGATATTGTACCTACAAATAAGGATAAGCATACTCTAACAAATAAAACATCAATTTGACATTTTATAGTCATTTTCATAATTTAAATCAGCACAAAACTAACAAAACAGAACAGTCACAAGGAAAAAGTAACTACAGTATATTTATATTTATATACTCTATTTATCACACCTTTAAGTTAATAAAATTAGAACCTTGTTGCAAACAGTCTTATTGAAATTTGGTGTCATCATGCCAACATCTAAAGAAACATCATTTTTCATGTTAGAGAATTTCAGCAAACCAAGGCAAACCACCTGAAACAAAACTCTTCAGATGTTAGAGACTTCTATCATAGGATCAACAGGTAACTATTGCTATTTTTGCATAAAGTTGTGCTCATACGTTTACATAACCTGACAGAATTTATGATTTCTTAACCATTTTTCAGAGAATATGAATAAAAACACAAAACCTGTTCTTTTACTCATGGTTAGTGTTTGGCTGAAGCCATTTATTATCAATCAGCTGTGGTTACTCTTTAAATCATAATGACAACACAAACTACCCAAATGACCCTGATCAAAAGTTTACATACCCCAGTTTTTAATACTGTGTATTGCCCCCTTTAACATCAATGACAGATTGAAGTCTTTTGTGGTAATTGTGAATGAGGCACTTTATCTTCTCAGACAGTACAGCTGCCAATTCTTGCTGCAAAAAGCCTCCAGTTCCTGTAAATTCTTGGACTGTCTTGCATGAGCTGCACGTTTGAGGATCTCCCCAGAGAGGCTCAATGATATTAAGGTCAAGACACTGAGAAGGCCACTCCAGAAACGTCATGTTGGAACTTCATGTTGGAATGTCCAAGTTTGTCCCATGCGCAGCTTCTGGGCTGATGAATGCAAAGTTTCCTCAGGTATTTTTTGATAACCTACTGCATTCATCTTGCCAATTCTGTCAATTCTGACCAAATTTCCTGTGCTTTTGTAGCTTGCACATCCCCAAAACAAAAGCAATCCATCACTGTGTTTCACAGTAGGAAGTGTGTATGTAGCGTTTATGGTTGTGGCCAAAAGTTCAATTTTAGTCTCATCACTCCAAATGACTTTGTGCCAGAAGGTTAGAGGCTTGTCTCTGTGCTGTTTGGTGTATTGTAAGTCTATGAAAGTGAAGTGAAAGTGACTTTCTGTCATTGTGAACACTGTGAGCACCACAACGAAATTTGTGCTCTGCATTTAACCCATCACACATGCACACATGGAGCAGCGGGCAGCTATCAACAGCGCCCGGGCAGCAGTGAAGTGGGGACAGTACCTTGCTCAAGGGTTCCTCAGTGGTGCCCAGGCTGGGACTTGAACCTGCAACTTTCTGGGCCCAGGGGCAATGTCCTAACCACTAGGCCACCACTGCCCCATGGCATTTGTGTAGTATTGGCTTTCTACTGGCAACTCGACCATGCAGCCCATCTTTCTTCAAGTGCTTTATTGTGCATCTTGAAACAGCTACACCACACCACAAGTTATTTGTGGGTTTTTCTTTGCATTTTTGCAACAATTTTCCTGGTAGTTGTGACTGAAATTTCAGTTGGTCTACCTGACCGTGGTTTGGTTTCAACAGACCCACTAATTTTCCACTTCGGAATTAGAGTCTGAACACAGTTCCTTTGATATTTTCTTACATCCCTTTCCTGTTTTATAAAGTTTAACTACCACTTCCCGCAGATCCTTTGACAATTCTTTTCCTTTCCCCATGAATTAGAATACAAAAAATGTCAGTACAGCACTTGATAAAAGATGCAAGGGTCTGTCAGGAGTCCAGAAACTCACCGACCTTTAATACACAACCACTAATTACAAGCAAACAGATCACAGGTGAAGATGTTTCCTCTAATATCCATTCAACCCCATTTGTGTCAAGTTGTGTGCATGATATCAGGCCAAATCACCAGGGTATGAAAACTTTTGATCAGGGTCATTTGGGTAGTTTCTGTTGTCATTATTATTTTAAAATAGTAAACACATTTGTTTGATAATAAATGGCTTCAGCCACACACTAACCATGAGTGAAAGAAAAGTTTTTGTGTTATGAGTCAGGATGGCCAAGAAATCATAAATTCTGTCAGGGTATGTAAACTTACGAGCACAACTGTATGTCTTCAATCAGAAAAAGACTGGGCACATTTGACATGCATGGGAGCTGTATCAGTAAAACCTTTGCTCCAAAAACATCACTAGAAGAAGAACATTGTTTGCCAAAAAAACATACTGGAAAAGTCCTATGTTGACCAAAGGCAGCTTGTCAGGAGAAGAAACCTATACCAACTACAAAGCATGATGGTGGAAATGTTGCTTAGCTGCCTAGAATTCAGAATTCAGTTATGAATTCTGTATCATATCAAAGAGTGTTTGAAGACAGATGTACAGTATGACAGAAGTGTAAAATAGAAGTGTCATCAGTCCAAAAGCTGAACTAGAGGTTGGCCTTTCAATAGAATTATGATCTGAAGGAAAAATAGAAAATCCACCAAAAAAAAGTGTTTTATGAGCACCATTGCAATGTTATGTGCAACTTCAAAAGGGGGGCGCATCAAAAGAAAATCCAAGGATCTTGAGAAAGCTTATTTTAGATACTAGTGAACATTTTTGAAAATGTAAAAGGGGTAATACTAGCCTCTATGGCCAATAGAGCATTAAATATAGAAATTTTTTATATAGTTTTTTTCAATGATTTTTAAAAGTATTTTTTCCTTGTGGTTTTGTATTAAAGTGAGTTAAATGTTTGCTTGTTCAAGTATCTTCAATTTCCATGGTTGTACTTTTTTTTCTCTGTATATTTTGTATTTGCTAATTTTGTCCAAAGAAATCTGTATGCATCTATTATCAAAAGTAAACTAATTCCAAATCTGGTGTAGAACGTATTATTGATGTGTCATTGTGATATAGCAGTATTCTGCACAGACAACACTGGTTTAGAATCTAGAACTAGACTTATATTGGTGAGTCAGGGGAGTTTTAGTTAAATAATGCTTCACTAACTGATATAATTTTTAGTATAAGTGTGAAAGGTAAAAATATATAATTGTCACATTGCCTCACCTCAAATAAACTTATGTTGTGCAATGAAAGAGTAGTAGTAGAAACAGTATTTTTAATGCTTTTTAAGCATTAGTTGATTTAATATGCTCTCTTTATTAAATAAAAAAATCAAATATGATATATAATAAACTACTACATTTCAGTCTCATTTAGTTATGATTTTTGTTGATGCCATAAAATGTGTTGGTAGATATCATCAGCCAACTGGTGCACCAGCCTGCTCATAAAATTTACATCTATATGTATCTATAGAAAAAATCATTTGCCCTCAGCCTCTGCAAAGCCCAAACCACATGAACCCTGCACTCTAGAGAGGCCTTCTGCAGAGGCTGAGATGGCTCATCAATCTCCCCACACCAGAGCAGGTGAAGCAACTCTCAGAGCAGGGCAGTCGTAATGAGGGATAAAATGAGGCAAGATATCTCTAGCCAACAGAGGAAACAGGTAGAGATGGACAGAGCTGTGATTCACTATGACAGACCAGACAAGAAGCAAAACTGTGTAGCAATGAAATGATGAAAGACAGTACAAGGGTGATTCACTACTGGAATGAGGTGACGAATCTTTGCAGATGTAATTTTAAATAAAGTGCGTTAAACATGTCTATCTCTCCAAATCTGTTCAATTGTCCTGAAAACTAATAACAACGATCCAAATGAACAAATAAAATGTGATTCTTTGCACATAGAAATTGGAAACGATTGTTTTAGGTACTCAAAAGAAAATATTACTATAAAAATATTAAAATATTAACAAAAAAGAGCCCATACAAGCTTGTATTTAAAATATGTTAATTAATTGGTTTATTAATTAATATATACAAATATAAATAATAATTTCTTACCAAATTGTAGTAACACTAAAACATTTCCTGCAGTGTATGCTGATTATGAAAGATGCCGGACTATTAATTTTGTAAGAATTTCTCTACTATGCAACGTTCTTAGTCAGAACTGGTAACATGACATAACTATTGTTAAATCATCCATGTCTGCTAAAATGCCTGTTAAATGTACTATTCAGACATGATACATTTTCCATAGGGGGGTAAGGTAATGTAATTTTACCACTAGGTGCCTGTAATATTTATGACCAATTCATATGAGATACAGAATCTGAGTATAAATGACAGAGATGTGAGTGACTACTCAATTTCCACACTGACTTCACTCCAAAAGCAGTGTAAAACATGTCAAAATATTCCACCATTTAACTATTCTACCATCTCCCTTGCTGTTTTATGTGAATGCAGTGTGCATTAGCACTGTTACAGTATGAGCTTTGAATTTTAGAAACGGAAATGCATAAATGCAACTGCGTTCATAAACTATGCTGATAAAACTGCCACAGAACACTCCATATGTCTTTTATTTTACAGTATTTTATTTTATTTCTGAAATGGTTGTAATGGTTGAAATTATTTTAGTTAATAAATGCTGCATCTATGAAAACACAAGTGAGGTTTACTGTTATCAAAGGTTTTCTATGTTGTAAAATGTGTAAGTTAATGCACATTTTTGCACTCTTTTGTTGTAAAAGTGTAAGAAAAGTAAAAAAAATGTTAATGCTAACAAGCTTGCCTGCTTACTATGACTTCAAATATTTTAATTTATGTAATTTATTTTTTCACTCAGAAAAAAAAATGCTTCCTGGGTTGATATTAAACTAATTTAATGCAAACAGAACTGAAATTATGTATGTGAGTAGCAAACTGGGATAATAACCATTTTATGTGGATTTACAAGTTTTCAAGTGACATTTTCTAGTCAATTCATCCTCTGATACTATTGGTAAGTTCCCACCAGTTTATCCCTGTGAATATATGAACTGTTCTTGTAATTCAGACTGTTGCAGCAAGTAGCCCCCTTCCTTACTGCCCCTCTACAAGCCCAACCCCTTCTTCACTGCCATTAGCAGGCTTTGTTATGCAAATGGTTCAGCTACCAAAGGTGACAGGAAGTGTGTGTGTTCAAAGAATCAGTTACCTGGGAATATTTTTTCTAAGTAATAAATGCATTTGCCCTCTAAACCAATCAATTTTTGCACAGAAAAAAGCCATATTAAAATATATACAATTTTTGTATTTTACTGTTGCTTTTGGAAAACACAGCTCTGATTTGCAACTTGCCTTAGTTATCATTTTGGGGATGTCTCTTTCTGGACAGGTCAACTCCGCCCCCTGTCTGAGAGGAAGATTGACCATTAGGATAAGGGCAGAGCTGGAGGTAAATGCCGTTTCCTCTTGCTGTAGACTTTTGTTGCACACATCCTCCAGAAACACTTTCACACAGTGAGCCATTTGAGGAACCAGCTCCCGGAATGCAGCCCTCCACTCGAACTCCAGACACACAGCCTACACACAGCGATACCACAGCAGAATAATCAAGTTAGTAATGTAGAATAATATAATGTGTGGGCTCACTGTTACTGATTGAAATGGCAATTATTGAGGCAAGGAGCTAATACATGTAAATTTGCAGTGTTCTGCTACGCTGAGCTAATATGCAACTTTTTTTTTATTAAAGCATCACCTTAAGGGATACATAGTCATGCAGTGGAGAGCCAATCATTAAACCGATGTCCACAGGATTGCAGTTCAGATCATATAACACATTTAAATAAAGACTCCAGGGCTAAGCCACTTTATCTATGGGAATATGATTTTGGATGTTATCCCATTTGATCACATCCTGTAGTAAACAAGGAAGCCAATGTCCTGTCCAGAGTACATTTTCCCAATGAATGTCACCTCTAAATTATGAGCAAATCAAGTAACCAAATTACTAAGATTGGTACATGCAATCACATGCAAAAGTTTGGGCATTTTCCCATGCGTTTGACACATTTGACACGCAATTAAACATGTTCTAAGTGAAATTATGTATAGCAGACGAATAAAATAAAGTTTGCCCACTGAAAAAGAAATGAACAGTCTACAATTTTGATGGTAGGTTTTTTTTAACAGTGAGAGCTATCTAGAAAATAACATTATATAAAGTATATAAACTAATTTGCATTTCATTGAGTGAAATAAGTATATGATCCCCTACCAACCATTTAGAGTCTGGCTCCTACAAGCCGGTTAGATACTTCAATTTTAAATTAAAGACACCTGTCTCAACTAGTCACCTGTATAAAAGACACCTGTTCATAGACTCAATCAATCAATTAATCCGACTCTAATCTCTCCACCATGGGCAAAACCAAAGAGCTGTCTAAGGATGTCAGGGACAAGACTGTAAGTAAGAAGCCGAGACGACAGTTGGTGCAATTGTTTGAAGGTGCAAGAAACAAAAGATTACCGTCAATTAACCTTAGTCCAGGGTTCCACGCAAGATGATCATGAGAAAGGTGAGAGATCAGCCTAGAACTGCATGGGAGGAGCTTGCTAATGATATCAAGGCAGCTGGGACCACAGTCACAAAAAAAATAATTGGATGTTTTTGGATTGGATTGACCACAGAGCTAATGGATGTTAGCGACGTTGCACTCCTCCACCTTCTGTTTGAGGATGCCCCACAGATGCTAAATAGGATTTACCTTTACTCTCAGTTTCTTAAGCAAGGCAGTGGTCATCTTGGAGGTATGTTTGGGGTCGTTATCATGTTGGAATGCTGCCCTGTGGCCCAGTTCCCGAAGGGAGGCGAGCAAGCTTTGCTTCAGTATGTCACAGTACATGTTGGCACTCATGGTTCCCTCAAAGTATTGTAGCTCCACAGTGCCAGCAGCACTTACTCCAGCCCCAAACCATGACACTCCCACCACCATGCTTGACTGTAGGCAAGACACACTCGTCTTTGGACTCTGGTTCACCTGGTTGCCGCAACACACACTTGGCACCATCTGAACATAATAAGTTTATCTGGGTCATATCAGATCACAGGACATGGTACAGGAATCCATGCCCTTAGTCTGCTTGTCTTCTGCAAACTGTTTGTAGCCTTTTTTGTGTGCATCACCTATAGAAGAGGCTTCCTTCTGGGACAACAGCAATGCCGACCAATTTGATGCAGTGTGCAGCATATGGTCTGAGCACTGACAAGCTGACCCACCACGCTTTCAACCTCTGCATCAATGCCGGCAGCACTCATACGTCTATTTTCAAAAGAAAATAGACGTCTGGATATGACACTGAGCACGTGCACTCTACTTATTTGGTGGACCATGGCGAGGTCTGTTAAGCCGCTGTATGGTATTGGCCACTATTCTGCAGCTCAGTTCCAGGGTGTTGGCAAACTTCTTATACCCTAAACCATCTTTATGTAGAGCAACAACTCTTTTTTTCAGATCCTCATAGAGTTCTTTGCCATGAAGTGCCATGTGACCAGTATGAGAGAGTGTGAGTGCGATAACACCACCTTTAACACACCTTCTTCCCATTCACACTTGAAACCTTGGAACACTAATGATTCACATGACACCAGGGTGGGAAAATGGCTAATTGGGCACGATATTTAATTTAGGGGTGTACTCACTTTTGTCGCCAGTGGTTTGGACATTAATGGCTGTATGTAGAGTTATTTTGAGGGGACAGCAAATTTACACTTATACAAACTGTACACTGACTACTTTACATTGTATCAATTGTCATATCTTCAGAGTTGTCCCATGAAAAGTAATAATGAAATGTATACAAAAATGGGAGGGGTGCACTCAAAATTGGGAGATACTGTACATAAACTCACAATGTTTATGGTATTGTGACCATGGTACCAGCTTTATTAAATCGTGGTATTATGAAATTGATATGTTAGCAGTGTTTGCTAAGATATCATATACGTATATGTAGCAAAATCCTGTTCTACCATAAAAACAAGCATATTTAATATGTCAATGTGCAGCAATATTCGAGCACTCAAGAAAAACATAACACAAGTGATATTTTGGGTGAAAATGCACAAAGGCAAAGTGGAACAGCTTTGAAACTCCTTGCCTAAGCCACAATAGCACGATTTGTCAATTTTCCCACAGAATAAATGGCTTAGGTCCAAGGCTTACCTCTGTGCTCTGCAGCAGAAGGTCAGGTGTTGCCTTGCCATCCAATACAGTCATCTCCAAATCATCTCTGACTTTCTCTACATGCACACACACACACACACACACACACACACACACACACACACCCACCCACACACACACACACACACACACACACACA
>JBBIGC010000041.1:6848155-6861235 GCA_037576955.1 Lepidarchus adonis
CACTAATGAGTCAGTCTGGACTGTAATATTGTGTGTTTACCTGTGGGGGCACTAATGAGTCAGTCTGGACTGTAATACTGTGTGTTTACCTGTGGGGGCAGTAATGAGTCAGTCTGGACTGTAATATGATGTGTTCACCTGTGGGGGCAGTAATGAGTCAGTCTGGACTGTAATATTATGTGTTCACCTGTGGGGGCACTAATGAGTCAGTCTGGACTGTAATATTGTGTGTTTACCTGTGGGGGCACTAATGAGTCAGTCTGGACTGTAATATTGTGTGTTTACCTGTGGGGGCACTAATCCAGTCTGTAGTGTTTTGTGTCAAAGAAAACATGGCCATGCTACAGGATTCAAACTGCTACCAATTAAAAACTGCATGCGATGGTAATGAAAGTCAGTGTGAACTCTGACAAACATTAGCCAGAATTATCAACTATCAGATTTTAACCCCATTAGACTACCCATAATACTGGTTGGGCCTTGGTAAGTACTGAGAACCAAAATGACCAAACTACTAAATGGAGTAAAAATATGCCCTACGTAGTGTATTTTACATTCCTTTATATTAATAATGCAGGAATACATACTGTTTGATGTATGTCTGCTCTATTGATCTATTTCACTGTCATTCTATACTGTGATATAAGCCTTTATGTTGATACCAACAACTTGAAAGAAATCCTTGTATATTTTAGGGTTATGGTTTGTATATAGTTTGCAAATAAATCATTGTGAACAAATGCCATCACACAAAGTGACCAGAATAAAAAGGACAGAAACTTGCACAAGGGTATCTCTGTCTAAACCAGGCTGGGACTTGAACCTTCAAACCTTCTGATCACACAAGCAGGGTACTGACCACTAGGCGACCACTGTACTGATTCTAATGGAACATTTAAAAGTGCATTGTTTTTATGAGATGCATGACAAATATGGTCCAATGACCTTTAGAGAAAGTGCAGATGCAAACAACTGCAAGCCAGCTGTGACTGTATATTGGTTTTTACCCATAGTCTCTCACTTTAGAACCCCACTGCTACTCTTTATGTATTTGGCAAGGTTTAACAATAATACCTCAGTACGAGGCGAGCTCATTATCACCTAGGTAATTACCTGCCATTCCGTCTGTGTGTTTACTTTAGTTTGGCGGAGCAGGTGTTAAGATGTTTTGGCTGCTATTGTACTGGGTGATGATGTCTTTGATGGAGACAGTGAGTTCTCTAGAGACAGGTTCTTCAACACAGTTTGTGCACACACACACACACACACGCACACACACTGGCATGAGCCTGGCAAACAGTGGGGAGGAGGAGTGTTCAGCAAACACATGGCTCACTCGTTTGATGTTGGAGCACAGAGCACGGCCCTTTGGCAAGAAGAGACAACTTCATTTTCACTTTTACGTCCATTGCAAAAAGGCTGAGTGAACTTTTTGATGGCTTTGGAAGATGAAGAAAAAGTATATTTGCCTGTTGAGTTACTAGGGTCATAAAACAACCTTGAATCTCAATTTTCCTTTTTAAAATGTATATATTTGAAACAATTTCTATATTTGCTGCTCTCTATATCACACTATATCACAATGCAAGTACTAGAAGACAATACCAATCAACTTCAACTAAGTCTTTTTCTTCCATAACCTTACTATCCTGATATACAAGGTTTTGTTTCCATAGCAACAATGCAGGTAGTGGTGCAATCAAGTCCATAAAACCCAAGATCAGGATGCTGGAACTAACGGAGTCCAATCAAGACCAAGAATGAATGGGTTAGAATGAATCAAGACCAACTGGTACTCATTTTAATGTCCCTATACATGTGATATACCAATAAATATTATTAAATCTTGGTACAACTCTGGCTTTAATGTTTGACATTTCAAAATAAACCATTTTTATTCATTGCATACTGAACAAGGAGAGTTGTGACCTAATTTTTCCCTTGTTAGTCAGTCGCAGTGCAGATTTTATCTTAAACATGCAGAGAAGGGCATGAGCTATTCTGTTTGAATGTGTCATTGATATTCAATAATACAAAAAACTGATTCAGTTACTAATGCTGAACAGGAGGTCTTGCATTCACTAGTACTCCTTACCACTGAGGCCAAGCTGAACAAGAATAATAACAATAACTGAGATCAACACTATTAATTCACGCTCTTGAGATCAAACCCGAGTCCTACAGCATTAGAAGGCAACGTAAGCAGCTCAAAATTCCCCCTAGAAACAGAAGGCAATTTCAGTTTAATGCACCTGTGTGTAATATAATTCTGTATGTTTAATATACAGCCTTCATTTCACTTGGTCAGGTGTTCAGTCCAAGCTATATATCTGACAGACCTGCCAATCCTTCAAGCAGACCTAGGAGGAGGGCGGTAAGCTCTGTTAAACTTCTTCCTCTCCACTCTTTCTCCAGATGCCTGTACTGCTTTAACAACTAAGCCGTCCCCATCAATTAGCCTTGACTTTGGACTTTCATTGAGAGTAAGTGACTAATATCTATGTTGACTCGGAAGAAAGACACTTTTTCATGATCACCCAACAATCTGTTAAGTGAAAACACGTGTCCAAGGTTTAGGCCCTGCCTGTGAGGGGGCCTGCGTCCAATGGGAAGCAGGTGCTCCACTTTTTTGCCATGTAATACCCCATTTAGCCCCCAGGCCAAAGGTTATCCAGCTAATAGCTGCCTGGTGCAGAGCGAGGAAGAGCCAAGCACTAGGCCAGGCTAAAACATCTGGGACATATTGCACATACTTGCAACATATGCTTCAGGTTCAATTAAAATGAGGCCTTGGCACATTTATTCGTCCTTTTTTTTAACTTCGAAACCTTCATCCAGTAAAAAAAAGGCCTCCCCTGACCTGACCTTAATATTTTACTATTTGAGCAAACAGAGGAAGTAATGAGAGCGTGGGGTCGCTGACTCTAAAGGGGAAAGAGAAAGAGAGAAAGAAAAACCAAGAGAGGGAGTGAGAGAGAGAGAGAAAGATATGAAATTCCACCTATATTTTGTTCAATGCTATGTACAGTGAACGTAACCAGGTTTGAAGGAAAGGAACAGACTCGAAGAAGAGGAAAAGGAAAGGAAAAAACGTTTTTTTTTTCATCGTCTTTGCAATTGCAATAAAAAAGGCAAACAAGAGGGTGAACCTTAGATCAAATGTGTGCAAAAAAAGCATCAGGTAATGGGCTGAATGACGAAATTGTCCAGGTCCTAGCTAAAAAGGTTGTGGGTTTGTCGAGGGTTACATGTAGAGTTAAAGGGTATAATGATCTTTGTGATGTAGCGTCCCTTGACTAATGTATGTTTTTTTTTCGGGACTTGCCAAAGCAAATGAACACTGCCCAGAACACCATATTAGCCTAATTGTAATTATAAAGAAAACACGATATCAGCCATCCAGACAAAACATGAAAACGTGGGAACAATCACCAACTGAGCTGAGTTTAAGGCTAATTTGCTTGGACTGCAAACCAGGTTCACCCAATAATACATGGCATAAATCTACAGCAAATAATCAGGACATTGAATTTATTTATCTGTCTAAATAGACTAATGTCTTTTTCACATTTTAATACCCTTAAACAAAGCAATGATTACCATCACACTACAATACTACACTGGTTTTCTGATGCTGGGAAAGGCACGGTTTTTAAAGTGCAAAGATAAACTTACCATTGTTGCATTATTGCAAATTTTACATTTTTGAAAATAGAATAATAATTTCTCTACATTAAAAAGGCCAAAATACCATCTTAACCACTTTACACATTGTAAGGTTTCGCAGATGGATATAAGCAAAGAGTTAAACAGGTTTTTAATACAAAACATGACCAAAAACTCATTACAATAATGAATAACCGACAATAGGAGAAACCAAATACTGACCACAGACAACAGACAGGGACTGACATCTGACATCTAAGACTTAATCAGAGAATCAACAGTGCATTCTGGTGCCTCTGGTCCCTCCCTACTAGTCAAATATGTTATTATATTATTAAAAAGTGCTTAAATATTGTTGTTTTCATGATCTTTAAAATATATTTAAATGTGCAAGAATTAAAAAAAATTATCGTTTAGAAAATGCACTTTGTAGATCATCTCAGGCATGTCCTCATTTTATCACCCTTCCATACCCCGACCTTCCGTTAGATTGACCCATTTCCAGACAAAAGGCCCAACAATGCTGGTATTTTTGAGAAGAATAATGTGCTCTACTCACACTCTCCCATTTAAATTCTCAGTCATAAGCATCAGCTCCGTCTGCCCATGCATTTGGCCTGCAGACATTTGAATGCTATTAATTGCACTTCAAAGGCCTTGAGAAATATCAGAAGCTCAACACTGGGACCCTCCAGCCAAGTTTATTTATGTGTGCGCCATTCACCTTTATTCTGGGCCTGAAGAAAAAACATCTGAATGGCTCGGTGGACCAGAGGCTGGGCTTTTGAGGCTAGCGCTGGCAGACTGCTGCTTTTACTTTGAGCTGAAGACCACAGCTGTGGACCTCAGCTATATGTGACGTACTCAAAATGTCAAAGCTGAGCGAGAGAGAGCTTTCATGAACTGAATGTTAACCTCCTAAGGAGATTTGAGAGAAACCTGTACTTAAAAATGAAAGGATATCTTTTTCAGCAATCACTTGAAAGAGAAAACATCTGAAAATGAATCACAGTCCAAGACTTTTGTGGACCAGATGAACCAAGGAGCATCACAGTAGTTCCTCATTACGTCCCAAATTCAAAAATTCGCCCCCAAAATGCCCCAAACACTCTTTAAACACATTCTAGACACAATTTAACACAAAAAGAACATTTGCAAGCATATGGTGAGGTGAATTTTGTGTAGAATTAATAGAAATATCACATTTATAGCAAGTACTGTAATGCACTGTATATTAGCATAGCTAATGTATGCATGTATTACACTAGCCTAGCCTATACCTTTTCTTATACTATCCACACCCAGATGCAGCAAAATAGTGGGAAAATCCACAGAAAAAGAGATATGTTTAAAAAAATATGTACAAATAGTCAGGGATGAACTGCGATATAGCGGGGGACTACTGTATTCAGTTTTGTAAAGCATGTTAAAGTATTGTAGTCATCTAACTGTTAGTGTTGTTACAGACTAAACTATGAGTTTTCAAGCATCAGTGATAATTACCTTGTCATCCCTGTCATAGTCTTCATCCTCATCCTCCAGCAAGTCCTCCACAGCTTGCTGATAAGAAAAGAAAAAGAAAAGAAAGAGGCACAGACTTAAAAAACAATTGATCATTTATTCCACATGATTAACATTGAGGTTAATCAAAATACATATATAACAAATACTTCTAACATTCATTATAATCATCTTCTATATGGTGTAAAGGTCTTTAGCTCAACCTTTAGCAAAGGGAGCTTGGGCCCATAACATTAACTACATGCTTCATTGGACCAAGACTAGACAACAATAGTGTGCTCCATCCTCCTTAAGAATGCCTTGTTACATGTGCCCATGACCCCAAAGCAAACTTATGGTCTCACGTTTCTTTTTGAAGGACACCGGACACACCCACAAAGGTTGGATATATAGAGGGAGCTGGAGAAAGAACTTACTACTTGAAAAAAAATGCCTACCAACGTACTGATTGTTTGGTTATGCTCTACCTTCACTGTGTTGGTCAATTGTTAGCAACTAGGCCTTGAAGATTTTGCATTCATAGACATTGTATTGCCAGTTATCTGATAAATCTAAATGTCATTTCAGCATCTCCAGATGCAAGTACATTATTGTATCAGTACAACACATATACTGTAAAAACTGTAAAACAATCTAATATATAAAGCCATAAGATTGTATATCACAATATTAGACAGATATGTAAAAATATACCATTTTGGTAGATGTAATACTATAATGCAAAAGCAAATAACTAGTTGACTAGTAATAATAACTAAATGAATAGTATTACCATATTCTGTAAAAATGATAGATTGTGCTCTCATGTGGATGTTTAAATATACAGAATTAAAATGTTTTAAAAAAATGTATCTCTGTTTTTGCTGCAGTGTCAATGAGTTAAAACTAGGGATGTGCAATGACATTTGCATTTGCTGGATAAAATAATATCAGATTTTGTACATGATATACATCAGCATTACTCTACATTTCTCTCATGGGTGCAGCTATAATCTTTTTTTCTGCCACTTTATTGTTGCTATATCAGAATTAAATTGATTTCATTAGTTTATATACTGGAAAAATAACATTGCTATTAAACAGATGTTTAGATTTATATCTAAACAGGTTTATATCTGTTTTTTCTCATTGTAATTTATCATAACCAAAAGTTCTCAACTCTGAAATTAATAGCTGCTAAAAAGCTTACTTAAAAACCACATTGTCACCATACTATTACAGTTAAGTTTACAGCATTTTAATGTAAAATGTTCCTGTAAATAGAACTTTTTAAAGTGTTCTTAAGTATGAAATCATCTTTTAAAAGTTTGCAATCACAATTTCAATAATAAAAATCCAAATTGTTGAAAATATATCTAAAATCGTTTGATTATTGTAATACAATTTCACAACTTTAACCAGAATTTGAATTAAGTTAAAATAAAATGAATATTCAAAATATCCTATATTTGAACCAAAGTAATCAAATATTAAAACAATAATGTATTTAAAAATACAAAATTTTCATATTAATAGACATTTGATTAATCATTCAATAGTACTGTGATGTTAAAAAAAAATTAAAAAAATTCTAAAACACTAATATACTCTATAGCTTATAGCATTTCACTATACACTATACAATCCATTATTGAATAGCTTATTATCAGACATTTATAAGACAAGATTCCATCTTTTTAACAGAGATTTACTGTAATCGAGTTATGGTGGTACATATGGTGGTCGATGGTACATATGAATAATAATCTTTGGTAATAAAATGTTTCAATTTCACAAGCATAGCTTATAGTCACAAGGACAAAAATCAATTTGATGACAACATACTGGGCTGAGACTCTAACAGGTTCAGTACTAAGTATTCAGATAAGCCTAAATACACATGTAATGTCAATAAAATCCTGTCCAATAAAAGACTTACAATGTGTGACGTAATATACAGTGTAAGTGTTCATGACATAATACACTCCAAGGTCACAAGAAGGAAAGAAATGCTCTTTTAATCTACAAAAGCTCTATAGCCATATGTTATTGTCACAGAAACAAAAAAATATATCTCATTGTCTGTGTAATTTGGGTGCATTAATTATTCACATCTCATCATCTCATTTACCAAGCTGTAGGAGCCAATACTGAGGTACAACCACAAAAGTCAGACAATGTGTTGGCAGCCATATAAAGAGTTTATCTCGGTCAATTGAAAACACTCCATCAAGCTTGTGCGGCCCCTGGGAACCCAAAAGGAGATCACATGTCTGTTTTCGTTGCCGGAGGAGGGAACACGCATAGATCGTTATTTCTCCTCTTGTGGCTCCTCTTGTCAATCACACATCAAAAGCTTCAAGGTCATGTGCACCTTATTTACATAAGGCAACTCCTGCGTCGGAAAAAGCCCCAAAAGCTATCAGGGGGGTGCATTCTGTCTTCTTTTTGATGAATTTTTGGCTCTCCGCATCCCATAAATAAGTTTTCGGCGACATCCAAAAAATTGTTACTTAGGCAAACAATAGCTTTTGTTCCTTTGTCTTGTTTAAAAGGCAGAGTGTATGGCTGCCATAAGCCTCTTATGTAAATGCTGCTAGCGGCGGAAACAAAAGGAGGGTTCAGGACAGTTGCAGGGATTGCTGGGAGTGAACTGATGATGTTTTGTGGTTAAGGGCGTGCCAATCTACAAGCAGAGTAATGTGGTTTCAATGGCAGGGTTAATCAGAGGCTAGTCTTCAACATTTTGGGAGGAAGACAGATTCAATTAAGATTCACATACTGAGCTAAGGAATCAACCGAGGACATAGGGAGCATTTTTGGACAGGAAAACACAGCAGCGTTCAGATATTGGCAAGTGCAGGTCAGGAATCGGTCAGAGTGTTTCTTCCACTGACAGACCAGAAGCCTGAGGAGAAAGTGAGCAGGGAAGGCGTCCTTTGGCCTTTCAGCTAGCATTGGCACCACCTCCAGTCCAGCTCTGTGACATCCATCCTGGCGAGTTAATGCACTTTTTCTTCCCTCCTCTATCAGTAAAGGAAGAACCGTGCTATCTGTGCTTTTAATTCTAACCTTCGCTGTGACAGGTGCGCTGGGAATAGACGGCCAAGCCAGACAACCCATCCGACATGAAGATATGTACTTTCATTTTTTTTTTCACCCCCCTCCTTCCCTTTCCTCCTCTTGCTCCTCTTTGAAATGGGAGACATCTCTAGCATCTCCAGCTGCTCGGGGTCTGGCCCTGCTTTGTATGCTGCGTGTGGACGAAGGGGCCCGGGAGAGCCCAGGCCTGGAAGGCTGATAAGGGCTCTCGCCGGAGCACCTCCAGCCCAAACAGCCTCTTCACAGGCTGTCAGAGCACTGCTGGTCAGAGGGAGGGCTTGTGCCTGTGCCAGTACTGGCTGACTGTAGGCTGACCCCTGCAGCGGCTGGAGTCAAAGAGTAGTGCTACTAGCAAAAGAGGGGCATCGAGAGAACTACAGGCACTCTATCTACCAACTTACGGATTCAGCGCAAGGGGTAAACCTTTTATTGCATGTGCTACTTAATTTACTATCTGAATCCCAATTACAAGGCTTTTGGAAACCATAACTTTCCAAATGCCATGCTAACCAAGCATACAAGTGGGTCAGACATGGTGTCATTTTGTGTTTTGTACAGTGCACACACTACCACCATGTCTCATTGGGGCTGAGCTATACAGGGCACACAGATTGCTGAGAATGCTGTTGGGTTTGATGCTCTAGTTTGGGAATGTGCCAGGGTCATGTGCTCCCAAAAGCCAGAAGCATCTGCGTATCTATCAGTCCCATGACTTACGCTCTCTTCTCTAATCTGCAGCAGCGTACACCCACAGGATACCCCAGAAAACACATCCACACACACACACACACACACTCAGTAAACAAAAACCCCACCAGCGAGAGACCTCGGATGCAGCAGTGACTATGACAAAACCGAGCGAGCTGCCTCGACGTTAACGAAATAGCGGGTACAAAAGTTCACAGGGATGAAGTATGGGGAGCTGCCAAAGCCACTTCCCGCCTCGCTTCAAACCCTCGCCTGTGAGCGGCTTGGAGCCATGGTGGCACGGGGGAAATCAGCAGGGCAACAAACGCTGCTAGTTCAAAGTGACGTGACCTTTTTTGATTTTGTCACCTGTCAGGGGCTGGCAGCAGAGGAGCCGAGAGGCATGTGCCAGGCGCGAGATTCGACGGAAGAGGTGGTGGCACCGAGGCGGATTAAAGGCCGAAAAACCCGCTCCAGTTCCTCTTCCTCCTCTTCTTCTTCCTCTCGCGGCCCCTGCCGTCATGCTCTCCGTTTTTCATGCGGCATCCCAGTCGGCTCACCCAGGCTGAGAGGAGCAAGGAGGAACGAGGAGCTTTAGCACGAAGCACCTCTAGCAGAGCGACTGCCAGACAGGCTCTCGTTGAGTTTCTCTTTATTTCACTGTGCAGTGATTGACGCTGGAGGTGGGCTTGACAGGCTCTTCGTTCCCCCCCAGAGCAGCCCACCTGTACCAGAAGGCGGCGAGGAAAAACACAGCCTATCCTTTATTCATGAAGCTCCATCCAAGCTGTTTGTTTTTCAAATTACGTGCAGGAACAGAAACAGACAAAACACGGCTCAAACCAGACAAAACGAGAGCGAAAGAGAGCGAGAGAGAAAAATAAACTTTGTCTGAGTATCCGCGTGTCTATAACAATGTGCGAAACTATTGCGGCTTCTTAGCGTAAGGGCTAGGGTAAAAGTGGATCAAATGCAGACCACCTTCCACTTCTTCTCAGTTGATGAAATATATATGATGTTGAAGTGCTGGATGTCTTTCTTCATGCTAGCTCTTTTACTGGCCATGTGAGATGATGGCAGCTCATACTGCGATGATGTCAGGCTGGAAGTGGGACCGAGTGACGGATTGATGACAGGTTTCTCCCCGAGAAACTCTAGTGAGATCAAGCCTTAACGGAGACAGAGAAGCTTCAGGTCTTCCAGCAGACTGTCTACATCAGAGTGGCTGAAACAATGCACAGAGCCCACCAGCCACATGATCATCATCCTGTGATGCGTTGTGATGCATTTAGGAATGATACCATATTGAAATGCAGAGAAAAAGAGTAATATGAAATGAAGAATTTTTTTTATCATATGACAACCCTTCGACGGATATAGATATATGCAAATAAGTGTGAGACACGTCTGCAGCTACTGTATGTTGCTATACTCTGCTTCAGTTCAGCTTGGATTAAAATTGTGAGGGGTAAAAAACAAAAGAAAAAAAATGCACTGGGAGTACATCACCCTCTCTCCCCAACCACTGACAAGGTTGCGGAGAAGGACCGTAAGATGCTTAATTGCGTATGAGCTGGTGAAAGAGATGTCACTATGTTTCTCCAGCTCTGACAGTATGTGCTATAATTAACACCTTCAAAACATCTGGTAAACTGTTTTCCGGGCCAGTGGATTCGGCAGTCTGGGTCTTCCAGGGCCAGCCACAAGCCCCGCTCTTCTCCATTCCAGCTGAGCTGTCCAACGCTTGAGTAAACCCAAGTGACCATCCTGGACCCCAGCAAACCGTTCCAGTCTCCAAACAAATGGAACTTGAGGCTGGGGGCGTCAAATGAGGTTCAAAGAGCACTGCCTATCAGCAGGGACTGTCAACCTGGCTTTAGGGCTCCCTTACCTGAAGTTACTTCCAACCCTCACCAGTAGGGGTCTCCATTGTAACCAGTGCAAAGAAACATTTGCATAATTTATAGAGACCGTTGTGGCTTTTTCCATATTTGCACTCCCAGATGGTTCGCCATGATCGACAGGCTTGGTTCAGAAGTCATGATCTGTCTGACTTGCATCCAAAGCTGGTGGCACCCTGCCTGAACCCTCCAATTCATCTGTATGATATCCATTCACTGCGGTTTGGAACAGCCTCTCTAAAAAACCAAAGGAACCTACTTATACAGTTCTTGGCCTTGCTAAATATCTCCCATTTGGAGACACCAGTTTTAAGGGTATAGTCTAGTGTTTAGAGCACAGCCTTCCCAGATGGTAAAAAGAACCTTTAACAATAACAGACTCTGACAGAGGGGTCAGGTAATTGGTGGAAGGGTGGCAGCCAGAGCACAGCCAAAGAATACGAGAGTCAGGGGTCAGCTGACTACAGGTTAAGAGTTGAGCTAGCATGTCAACCCTTGAGGTAACAACCCTCTTCAAGGAAATGACAGCTGAAAGTGGGTGTTTGTTTTCCCTAAACATACTAGCTTGTGATTGTGGCATACAATAAAAATGGGTACTTATTCTGAAGCGCTGACTTCAAGGTCTTCCTTGGGGGAAGCATGATGGTTTCTGTCCTCCAGAGAGAATTCAGGAAAATTCCTTAAACTGTAACCCAATCGTAGCCTTTTGGAAACCAGAACTTTTAATTCTACGTATTCTTTAAAGCAATTAGCAATGGTTGGCCTTTTCTTTATTTTCTCTCCATTATATCAAGCCTATGGCTGGGATTTCATAAACATTCCATAGAAGAAACCGGAAAACCAGAAGCCAACACCACTTCCCACCACAGCACGGAGAAGATCTATCAAACTTAAACAGAAACTTATGAGTGACAATGTACATTTGTCTTCAGGATCCCTGCACATATGGTTTGTATGGGCAAATCCACATGGTCACATCTTTTAATATTAATTTTTGCAACTAAAAGACCTACTTAGCCATAGATTTATGCAGCTGAGTAAATGCATTTGGGATTCCATTAGAAGTTTGAGAGATATGAATATTACCCAGCAACAACTACTGTAGAATATAGTACAAAGAAATCCAATGGCAATATACTGTCTGAGACAAACACCTTCACTGCTGCTATAAACACATTATTTCTACTTACTGTACCATTCTGTATGAATTTATCCACATTTTATGCACTTTTCCAATCTATACTGGATCTGTATCTATATTATTACTATTATCACAACTTTCAAAAGAAGGAAAACATATTTTTATCATTTCTATAGGCCAGTTTACAATGACATGCACAATGTAACACAGTGTAAAGGGCAGTTAGTGTTTTAAAATAGTGCAATATGTATACAGATACTATAAAAGTGTATATATCTATTCACATTATCTGGATATTGTTTAAGCCTATTAAGAAATCATGGACGGCGGCTTCGCCTTTATGAAGCAGAGGCAGGTTGGACTGCTCCACCATAGCAGCCTGCATTTATGTGTCAGCGGGTTTAGTGGAGAGTTAGACGTAATGCTATCTGAAATTATATCCTGCCAGGCACCAGGAGCCTGGCACCTCCACTCAAGTGATGAAAACATGAATGATAAACTTCTACTAGGGGGATGTTTTGAAAGCTCATCACTTAACTGAGCGCTGTCCGCCTCGAATAGAGCTGGCAGAAAATATAACCTAGAAAGGATCCGTTTCTTCCTGCTGGATCGCTGACAAATAATTATATAGAGGTAAAATACACCACAGGAGGCAGAATGAAAGAGAGGGCACGTGGGATTTGGAGCTGGTTAACAGCACTGATTTAAACATTGAGTAGTTCATATGAGTATGAGCATGATCGTTATCCTTCTGCAATGTATGTGTGTGCAATGCTAATGTGCGAATGTGTCCGGAACCGAAAAAAAACCCAAAAAGCCACACATGGATTCCTTCCCTTAGAGTTCATAATAAAGTAACTTCCCTTTTAAATGGACTGGCCAGGCTGAGGCTCATCAGTGGGTTTCAGTCTAATGAAAAGCAGATCCCATGTGTATGCACATGTGTGTGTGTGTGTTTGTTTACTGTGTCGGCGAGCGGAACTCTCTGGCTCTTGCCAGCCCCACCAGCGGCTCATCTGTTGTGGTTACAGTCGTCAAAATGCAGAACAATGGAGAGTATTAAAGATGGAGGGATGGGGGCTG
>JBBIGC010000041.1:6865349-6881341 GCA_037576955.1 Lepidarchus adonis
ACACACACACACACACACACACACACACACACACACACACACACACACACACACACACACACACACACACAAAACCTTCATCATTCTTCAACCAATCCAATCCAGCTTAATCTTTAAATGACTTTAAAACAACCAGCTTGAACCAAAGTGTAATACAGAAGAATGAATAGAGCAACATAAAACACAATAAAACAGTTTACAACACAATGAGTAAAACACAACTCCGAATTCTAAATGCAACTCTTCAAAAACACATACACGAAGCATATGGACCATGCTCATTTTCCAAGCCTGGTCTGTTAACATCTTATGTCTAAGATGTATATGGCCAGAACATACATTTAGGCACTATACCACACACGCTCAATTAAAAGAAATAAAATGAATCTTAGTGTACCATAACAAAACAAAGATATAAATGATGAATTATAGATGAATTGGCCAAAGCATTAGCATAACGCTCCAAGCGTAATAACTTATTGTAATGGGCCGCGGTGCAGCACGCAGTAGCTAGAAAACAACATATTGCCGTTCTTTTGGGTGTTTTGTTTTCTTACTTTAATAAAGAAGTGTTCAGGGAATAGGGAGGAGTCATTTTCAATAATTCAGCGATGTTTACAGGCAAGTGCTCACATACACACGCACACACGCAACAAATTAAACAAATTCACACCTACACACACCAACATTTTTTCAGGAATCTCACTTTTCTCTCTGAATGAAGTCAGTTTTGCTTATGCCTTCCATGTAACACACTCTCTAGCACATTCACTCAAACAGTGGTGAGACGTAACCACTAATCCTGCTGTGCTCCACATCACAGTTTGAAGCAAAAATAAAAATACTATGATATTCAGTTCAAACCCAAAATCTTTCTGCAACACAACCCACCAAAATGCTCAGAAAATAGCCTCGGGGAAAGAGGAGATGAGGTCCATTTGCAGTGAAATGCTTTTAATATTTTATTATTTGTAATGATTATTTTAACTCTGTTTTTGTTGAGCATTAAAAACTGAAAATGTATTATTATTATTATTTAATTAATCTATTTTACTTGTTTAGAGCGAAATGCACCAAAACGCTGCCTCGTGAATGGCTTAGAAATCTTCCACTTTACAAATCTCATTCTTTGTTTCTGCTCCTTAGTGTCCGTCTTGTTTTCATATGCCCGGGGGTTTATTTAACCTGCTGCTGGACGCAGTCCCTGGAGTTTGGATACTCTAGCTGTGGGGCCGACTCTTGATTGATGGGCGATGTTAGCAGACACCTTGAGCCACTCGGAGGTGACCCTTCTCCCTTTCACACAGCCCGGCGGCCCGAGGAGAGGTGCCCAAAGAGTCGGGGCCATTCTCCCAGAGCAGGGACCCGTTTTTGCCCCCCCCTCCCTCCTCGGGGACAGAAGAGCCACAACCCCACCCCAAGAAACCGAAGTGAAGAAAGGGCCAAAAGAAGATAAAAAAAGAGAAACTTAATCTGCAAATGTGCGATTGCAAGCTTTGTCAGAAACCATCCAAGTAGCCACAGTATCAGCGTCTGACAGGCCAGCAGGCCGGATGCCCATTGAAAAGCCACAGTGCCTGGTTACTCAGTGTACTGTGTGGGTTCAGCGCTGTTCTGGTCATTGCACACGCATCATCAAAGCGGTTCCACCTGCAAAATCCATGTCCAGCAATTCAAAGCAATTTTCAGCGTCCAATGAGTAATGCAATATGCATTGCCAATGAAAATCATGCTCATCCTTGCTCTCGCCTGCAGTGCATTATAGGCTCAAATGACGTTGATACATTCTGAAAACGCACTGGGCAGTGCAACAAGATCCAATGAAATGGATAAATTCTTTTCCACTGTGTTATATCGGAAGTAAGTCAATCAATAGGTCTTGGCAGCACGAGTTACATGCACCAACAAAGAAAATCACATTTACTTTTACTTACAAACTGATGTTCCTTAGTGAAGACTTTCCTTTTGTGATGGATTTTTACTTTCTCCAAAAAGTTTCAGTAGGAATGAAGTTCTTGACTTCGGAATCTCTATAAAGTGACATAAAAACCCCCAGGGCTTCAATTTATCAGCACAAATGCAAAGAAGTGCAAAAAACCACTCAGCCTTTTCATATTAAAGTTACAGAGACAAGCTTAACTTGACATCTGTCATGTTCCTGAACTCTTCCACTCAATGTGTAGTGTAGCAGTGCTACACTATAATAGGAACAGTTCACCTGCCCTAATCTAACTGTGTAATGGTGTCTTTATAACAGCCCTATTATACACTCCTCTTTAATCATCGTGGTAGTGCTCGTTCATTTTAGCACTCAGAAGTAGGTAACTGCGACGTTCATCTGCCATATCAAGCACTGTTGAAGTTTGTTAATATCGGTTTGATTGTGCATCAATCACAATACACTTGAGATAAAGTCCCTTGTCAAAACTATTGCTCTGACTTTTAGAGAGAAGTATGCGAAGCGGCCAAGTGTTTCAATTTTTCCTCGATATGGATTCTGTTTTGTTTTGGGTTTTTTGTTGTTGTTTTGGGGGGGTTTTTTTGGAAAAGAGAGTGGACTCTGTTTTGGCAGTTGATTTTAATATCATTTTGGCACTTGCAGTTCTGGAGAGGGCTATGAGCACTTTGGAGAATGCATTTGAGAATTAGCACATTAAAAGTGTGTTACCAACACACCCCACAACAGCTCCTCTACTTGGAATTGAGAAATTGAGTCATCATAGTGGTGTTGATTATTTTAAATGGTGCCAACGGTGGAGAGAAATATGCCAAATGAGAGGCTGATTATGGACGTCAATAACTCATCTGGGTTTTGGCCGGGCCCACTGTAAGATCACTCTCGATGAGTGATGCTGCACTGCCACCTCCTGGTGGAGTATTGGAGTATTTGTCAGCATGCACTCGCTTTTATAGGACTGATCAAAACAGACAGAATTACTGGGGGTTAAATTAATTGACTCTGAACAGGAAAAAGTCTAGTAATGCGACGTTCAGAAACACACACCACATAAGTTACAAAAAAGGGAAAAATGTCTAAAGTTTGTATGCGAAGAGATTAGCCATTTACTGCACTTTCGTCTGTACTGTATGAATATTTACTCCAAGAAAAGCTCTCACTTCTTTTCAACAATGGGCTCAGATATGGACTACTCAATAATGAGCATTTAACACTTAAGTTTTTTAATTTATTTTAATTTTAGCATTTAAAATTTAAACTTTATTACAAAAAAGTAACAAATATCGGCATATGGGATATAAATATCCTCAAATAATTATCATCATATAGTCAGCATTAGCATTTGCTGAATAGTCACAAATTCAAGCTTTGTAAGATCATATAAAAAAGTGCAAAATGATTTTTTTTTTGAGGCGACGGCCGTGTGTAAAAGGAGGGACGTCCCACAAAAGATAGACCCAAGGATGAAAGAAACAAAATGGGATGATCTGTCAAGTGCAAACCTGAGCACAAAACAAAAACTGTGAAAAATGATCTTGCATTTCTTTATTAACTTTATTTCTAATTCTACAACTTACTTTTCTTTATGTGTTTTATCTTTTGCTTCTACATTTTAAGGATTTTTTTATGCTATTTTGTCTCACAGTGGAAATTCTTAATTGACCAAAAAATACACACAATCAATAATGAAATGTTTGGTAACGTAGTGCATGTCGTTAAACGCTTCAATTGAACTAAAAGTGACGACTCATCCTCATATCTCACACAAAGTCAGTATAAGTACTTTGTGAATTACAACTTCCTCGACTTTTGGCAATACTATGCTTGTCAATCAAAGCTGAATCCACTGATTCTGTTCTGATACTAACAACATTAAATTCATTTAAAATTTGTAAATTCGTGATGAGAATTTCTTTGTCAATATGAACGACCCATAATTTTTTTTAATTGTTAATTTTTCTACCTCCAACCTTGTGCCCTTGTCATTGCATGTGCTTGGGGAAAACTCACCTAGACTGAAAAGGTGTCACATTGAAGAAAACAGTGTCACACACACACACACACACAGATGTATATACACACACTGGAGCATTTGTTCCTCCCTTCCTCTTTTTTTCTCAGATGGGTGTATTTTATCTAAATGCAAAGCAGGTGAGGGCTGCTCCAGTTTCGTGTAGCAGCAGCCTCTCTTGTCTGGGCTCTCCCACTGATAAGAGCCCTACTTTAGCCCACATAAAAGAGCCGGGTATCATTTCCTTACCCCCTCCTTCCAATAAAGCCTCACACACACACACACACACACACACACACACATCCAAACACTGCTCCTATTCCCCATGCTACTCAATACCTGCTCTATTTGCTCCCAATTCAGGGCCAAATTGCAGCTAAAGTTACGGCAAATTTGTTTGGAGGAAGAGTTGGTGAGGCTTGGCCGCTCCGGGGCACAGAAAGGGCCAGAGCGGAAAAGAGGGAAACGCACAGGGCGAGCTGGCACACAGCGGGCTTTCTGAACCTGACACCACCGCTGCCAACAATGGCCCACTTTCACAGCGGACGGATGGGTGGTGGCATGCTCAGCTTACAGGTGTTCGCTTAGAGCTCTCGCCACACACACACATGCGCGCACACACACAAACAAACCTTTGCATTGTAGTTATCATGGGCACTATAGTCCCGAACAGATGCCACCTTATTGCTGTGTGCAGACGTGTGCCTGTGTGTATGCATCAATGGTGGTGGTGTAAAAATACACTGATTTAATTGTTTTTGTTTTATTTCTAGCTTTTTTTTTAAGCATGCATACACAACTTTTGGACCTTTTGTCAAACATGAGCATGAAAACAAAGCAAGCACATCCCCCGATAGTAGAGTAGTGTAGAGAATTTCTGGGTCTCATTTACAGTAAGACGACCTGGGTTTCTAAACGGTTTGAAATAAGTTAATTAATGGTTATTAATTAAGCCAGAAGTGCTTTATCTGGTGCTTGCCAAGTACTGATCAATTCTGTCAAAGCTCGCTGGTTACTGAGCCCACTTTGTTTTAGTCATTTTCATACTCATGGGATATAACACTCACTGTGGATGTGCCATGTGTATGTGTTATAATTGCTTATTAATGAGGTTATGACCTAATTAATAGCTAATGATCAACTAATTTATAAGCATAGCTATTTACAAATCCTTTATAAGGGTAGTCTAATTGGCTCAGGTACCTTTACTGCTACTGTGGCACAATCTCAGCTGTGTAGTCTGTGATTTTATCCACCATATCATCCAATCAAATGTGAAATTTCATGATGCACTGATTCATTCATTCGCCAACGAATCTCAATCATGATCAAATCAAACCATTAGAGGGTCTGAGGTTTACAATACAATGCAATGCAATAATTTGTGTGTGTGTGTGTGTGTGTGCATGTATTAAGATGTGCTTGCACCCATTTGCATAGAAGCCCATTTAAAATCACTAAGAACTATGCCACTATATAGCACATGCACACATTAGTCACTACTAAAACGTAGCTTTTGCAAGAGTTCCTAGCACCAGAGCAACTCCCAACAACAACAATAACAACAACAACAACAACAAACTCGTAACCTAAAAAAATCAAAATAAAGCCGTGTCAAAAGGTATCGACCTAAAAATACCAGAATAGCTTTTCACAACGCTCGCATCACCTCACAGCCATTTTCATCTACGCCGTGTTAGAATTCTCTTTGCTGTGGCTAACCTTTGTGTAGGAAGAGGTAGGGGTTCTGCAAAAGCAGCCGCACCATTTCGGAGTGTATAATACGCTACGTGTGTTAGCTGAAGTCTGTCGAAACTTGGCAAAGCTGCACAGCTGGAGATATCAACACTGCTGCATGATATCACCTTGACCAGATGGCTGGTGATGAAGTGCTTCTTAAAGTAATGAATGAAGCGATTAAGGAAGCTCTAATGTACAAACATTACGCCTAGTAATAATAAATAAATATGTCTATGTGAAAATGCACTTATTTAATAGATTTTTTTTAGCTTTTGTCTGTATTATTTCACCCACGTTGACTATTGAAGCAATTAGAGATGTCAAAAGCGAAGTGAATGTGAATATCAGCCCTTGTAACACACTCAATGAAATCTGACCTCTACACATGAAGCAGTGGGCAGTTATGAAAAGTGTCCCGAGAAATGCAGCTCAAAGGTTCCTCAGTGGAGCCCGGGCTGGGACTTGAACCTGCAACCTCCCGTTCACAAGGGGAAAGTCCTAACCACTGAATGAATTTATTTGTATTAATTGACATTGTTAAATTGAATTTTTAATGGTCTTAATTGATACTGTGGTGAAATCTCTAACTGATATAATTTCCTCAACAAACAAAAAAACAACAATTAAGAAGCAGGTGTGACCTCGTGTTTTCAGACTCTCTTGACATTTCTCTTTCTGACATTTTCATTCAGTTTTTTTTCCCACCCAAGAGCTGAGAAAGAGTAGAGAGAAAAAAATGTTGAACTTAAATGTTAACTGATCGATACAGACGCCCCCGTCTCCCCAGCCCTGCTTTCTAAACTGTAGCAAAATTAAAACGTGTCAAGCGGCAAATGTTAACGGGCGACACGGCCGACACTTAAAGACATGTTAACACTAAAGCAGACAGATCCTGCTGCATATTATGCAGTGCCACAGAGTGGGATTAGCACGACTGTCCTGTTAGCATTCAGTCACACAGCGAGCATCGGAGAGGGTGTCCTTTAAGCGACAGCTGAGTTGTCCAATTACACTCCCTGCTTTCTTTTCACTATGCAGCAGGAGTTTCGAAGAAAGAGACAGGGCAACATAGCAAAAATATAACGTCATACAGTTATGCCTCGATACACAATATGCATCACAATATTTCCCAGTATCTGTAACAGAAGTGTTGCATTAAAAAACACTTATTTAATATTATATAGTAATTCAGTACTCAAAAATAAAAAAAAAGCTGTTATAAATGAATTTATAATAAATTGGCATAAAACAGCTGATATCCAATCAGCTACTAGCTCTAATTTATTGTTTTTTGTTACCTACTGTCAATAATTACTTCAAATATGTCTTTTTACTGCTCTTGAAGTAGTTGTGATACCCAAGATGTACTGTATCACAGTGTAATGGGCCATGAGCTTTAGTGCAGTGTGATCGGCGGGTACCACCCGTGCACAACTGAGGCACCATTGAGCAAGGTACCACTGCAGGGTTAGATACAGAGGTCACATTTCATTGTGTGTGACTGAGTGTGTTCACAATGACAAATAATCACTCTCCCATATCACAATGACAGCATATCATCATATTGTCCACTGCTCAAAGATACAGTATGAAAGAAAGAAGCTATATGCTCCTTCCATGGCCTTCTTCCCTGACTTGCATGCAGGAAAATAGCTGATTTTGCTAGAAAATCTCATTTGGCAGCTTGATACAATCAGCAGGAAGTGGTTACATGGGTGAAAAGAGCTAATGACTGGCACAGTTTAGCTTCACTCTCTAAGCCATGCAAGTACTGCAAAGCCTGTTAAGAGTGTGTGCGAATGTGTATGTGTGTAAGTGTGAATGTGTGTGTGCAGAGTTCCTTACAAGGAAGGCACAGATGCTCCTCTGAGGAGACTCCCACTCAAAGCAGCTGTTGATGTAGCAGCCAGCGTTGATGAGGAACATGATGCAGCGCCTCACTCTGTTGAAGTTCTGCAAGAGCAACTGAAGAAGAAAAATACACTTTAATCTTAAGTCAGGAGTCAGCAGTTCTTGCCAGGGAAGATCAGAATCCAGCATAGAGCGATAACTTCTCTGCTCTGAAAGGCCTGAGCACACTGACCCAACACTGCTCAACAAGAGTTCTTATGTTGCCAATTGATTTTATTTTATACCAATTTCCTTAGGGACAATAAAGTTTTTCTGATTCAGATTTTGTTCTGCAGCTAGAAATGGCCACCATGATGAAGAATCATGGAGAACATTCAAAAACAGGAGAGTATTTCAGATTATTCCTGAACAGTTTGGAGGAGAACATTCTAGAACTGTAGAGGAACATTATTGTACAACGTGAACAATGGAGCTCATTTAATAATAGTGTGAAAAGTGGGAGAACATTTGAGAACAAAGTTGAGGGTGAATAAGACCCTATTATGAATGGGGCAGAAGATTACACAGCAGTGTGACAAGTGGGCACCATTCTTGACTAATGTGAATGGGATAGAACATTACACAGCAGTTTGAGGAGGAGCTGACATACTAGTACAATGTAAAAGCTGCGAGGGAAATCTAGAACCGACAAAAGGTGTAGAACATTCCAGAACGGTGTGAATTGGGAATAACATTTAAGAGACAGGTGTACCATACCAACACAATGTTTTCTTTTTTCTTTTTCACTGAGAACATTGGGTTGAGCTGGTCTGGGCTTAAGAAAGCTAAAACTAAAACTGCTCATGACCTGCTGAGGTGGATCAGATGTGTGTAGACATGGAAATTCACCAAACGGAGCTGAACTTCAGCTTTCCAGTACTAAGGCTTGAAATTCTAGCTTGGTGTCAACACTTATTGAACAGATGACACCAACTGGACAGATATACCAGAAGCGTCTAGTTTCAGGCGTCATCTTTCACCGGCGTATGCTCTGAAATCAGTTATGTTTTATAATCAGTCTTCCACATGCGTGTCTAAATTTGGTTTGAATCACTATTCAAAACAAACGATGAGTGCAAAGCTCAAAATAAGTGTGTTTTGGCAACTGTCACGTTGCCACTTGCTTTGGGGCGTCTGGCATGTAGAATGTGGTAAATAAACGAGAGCGAACGAGCCACACTTTGTAGTCCCACGCCGGTTTTGGCAAACGGTCAGAGACTGAAAAAGCACTATTGTCCCATGGCATTGTTATCTAGGAATAACACCAGAAGACTGAACCAAGTCTGAAAGACATTTCAGTCAAACAGAGAACGCAGCCAACAGAGAGCCAGGGGAGTAACTTATATTCTTATTCTCTCTAAATGTTTTAGATGCATTAAAGAAGAACACGCTGTCTATCTCATCCCCTTTAACAAAATGGCATTATGCATAATTCAGAATTAGTCTGAACTGCAAATGACTGCTGTGTTGCGGTGCCCCTACTAAGATGAAACACACTGGCTCATAATGGCAGCAACACTGTGGGCTTTGATCATTGCAAATATCTGTATTTACTTTGCCAGATTCAGAGACTCTACCTTTAAACTAGGCTATTTTTCTGGCCATTTGGGACCAATCCAACAGGAGTAAAATTAGATACAAAAAACGATGGAAAAGTACACGACCCAGTGAGTTTACACACAGAAAATATGTAGTTTTATTATAGAATTGGAGAAGTTGGGTCTGTTGTCTGATTCCTACGTTTGAAAGCAAACTTTCATATGCACACACACATGCACATTCTCACACTCTCACTCTGATGGACCGAAAGCGACAAAGTGCAGAGCATGCACTTTCTGGATCTCAGAATGGCACGACTGTGCTGTGAACTCCGTATGTGTGTGTGTGTCAGTGACAAGCCTGATTTGGGACAGCCCCTCCAATTCAGCTCTTTGTCCGAGGGGGACACATTGAGCGGACCGACAATGAAGTGCATTGCAGCGGTGCCACCAAGGGCCAAGCTAAAGGATGGCCAATCTACTTATGCACCCCCACAACTGACAGCATGACATTTCTATTCAGCGGCTCCAGAGGAGAGGGACCAGGGAGAGAGAGAGGAGAGTGAGGGAGAGAGTGACACTGTTGTCTATATTGTGTGTCAAACATACTCTTCTCTTCAGCAGCAGCTATTAGCACGATGCTTATGGTGGCACTTCTCGTTTTCTTACCTGTTTAGAAACTCGAGGATCCTCTTCAATGTACTTCTGCTCGATGGGTATCAGCGTCCTGAGACCAGCTTTCACCTACACATCAAATAAAACTTTTTCAGAAGTTGCTACGAGTAATGACTAACAAAGACAATTAATTATTTTTCATTAACAATGCTTGAAACAAGTCTAACAAAAGTGAGGATTCTTTCAACTGAAACCGCATTTGTGTTCATGAGTACATATACCACTTTACAATATAAGTTGCCGTATAAAGTCTTTATAAATGATAATAATTAGTTTATTAATGGTCTATTAGGTAATAAATGTTACAGCATACATTGAATCTCCTGTGCAGTCTTTTCACATATAAACTATGCTAATTTATTTGAATGGGAGTGTGGCCGTAGTATACACCCCACCCAAGTCATCGCCATTGCCCTTATATTTGTGTTATTAACAGCTTATTAATGCTTTTTAAGCCATGTATAACTAAATAATTAGCTACTTAGCTAACTATAAGGCTAATTATATTTATAAACTTTTAGAAAGAGTCTTATTGTAAAGTGGTGCCAATACAGTATTATCATTTTAATTAGAAAGTTATGATGTATAACACTGTTGTTTTGAGGTCGGGGGGGATAGGGGGATGTTGGGTGTCCTCCGTGGTTCTGGCATTCAAACAAACAGAAAAAAAGTCAGACATGCAAACGTGAACCTGTTTTTACAGCATGTAAATTAGTGTAAATGTAATGTATTGATAATTAATCATGTATTTGTGTCATTTTTTTCAGACTGACCAGCAAAACCACAACAATAACTCTACAGTTGGTTACAATGTCAATAAAATAAATGGCCACGGATGGAGTTTTACACACTCTCGTATCAGAAGAGTAATATAATGCTAACGACTGATCTCTTCCCAGCTCTAATGACCGACCTCACTCTCTTCCTCCATTTCATGTGCTTGGTGCCACATGGCCATGTGCCGCTCTCTCACATTGCCACCTAAAATGGCGGCTGCGGCGTGAACAGCAGCACACACACCCACAAACAAGAGCTTAAGGAGAAGGGGAGCCTTTGGTAATTAAAGAGAAAACAAAGATGAGGGGGACAGCCCTGTGTTCAAACGACAGGAGTGACCACGTTTTGAAGGGAACAAACAGAAAGAGAAAAGAGGAAGATATAGTGTGTGTGTGGTGTGTGTTGGGGGGGGTGAATAAAAAGAAAAAGAGAGAGAGGGACTTACAGCATTATAAATCACGTCTAGTTCGAGAAAGATGACCCCTTTTGTTGGCCCTGTCAGCTCCTTGCTTTTCAAGGCGTAAGCTTTCCGTTCACCATTTTGGATCTGTGGGAGAGGGACATGACAGCCGTCTGTCTGGCAATACCCAGCTGAATACACTCCCCGCATGACCTATGACCCCCAGCTGCTGCATCTGACAGAGAGCCCAAAACAACTGTGGCGGCTCTGACAAGTACCTGTTCATTACGCCCCAACCACTGTCAGCCGCAAATTAACTATCCTGGGGGATCAGCCTGGGAGCACACATTACGGTCTCTCTTTTTTCTTTTCTCCTCCTTTCTTCTTCTTTTTGGTAGTGGGGCTCGTTTTATTAGGATCTTGTAGCTTTTCTTACTAAGATGTATAATAACTGAATATCAGAACTGGAAATAGTTGCTTTTTTATATTAAAAAAGTTTTAGTTTTTTACTTAATAAAAGTTCCAATTTTATAATTTACTGAATTAGCATTGAATACTAATTTATGGATACAAAAAAAAATCACAGTGAAGTGGCCGAGGACTTACGCTTAACAACGGAATGGCTACTTTGCCAAGGAAGTCCGCGCTGCGATCTCGATCTTCATCATAAACCGTAACCTCCAGCACAGAGTGGATGTCTTTCACGTTGCTATTTGAAAGACAAAATCAAAACGGGAGGGGGGAAAGAAAATAAGTCATTGACTAATATTAAACATCGAAAAAGATCTTTGAAGTCATTGCAAAAAAAAAAATTGATTCATTTAAAGCCTTGGTGACAGTCTCCATTGTGTGAGGGTTAAAAAAAGATGCAGCGATTCTCCCTTTGAAATGCTATCTTTGAAAAGTAGGCTAAAGAGTGGAAGAAAATGAGGTTATTCTTAAAGAGGCGGGCACTCCAAGGAGAGGCTAGATTACCCAGCTTTCTATGGGAATTCACAAATGAATTTCCAGCCGGGCAGATTGAAAGATTATGAAAAAACATCAATGGAACAACGTCTAGATCCCAAACTAATATGAGAAATTATGAACGCTACATTTCCATACAGTACAGTGATGGAACTTGTAATTTCATCCTGAGGTTAAGCTTGGTCCTCAAGGGAAAAAAAAGTTTGTCCAACAAGTCCATGAAACTAAATTATTGGGATTTAAATGTTGCATTTTTTTACTGAACATAACAATTACAATACAGCACATTTTCTTCAGGGTGTAATTATTTTAGTGTAAAATAACGACTGTAAGAAATGTAATGTAAATTCTGCATCCATTAGTTAATGGTCACATAGATTAAGTTGAAAATGAACCATATGCTCAATTTAAATAGCATTTAATATGAAACTCACAATGTGAAGACCTTGTTCCACTCTGGATTGAGGTTTTTGTAAACGGTGTGTGTCTGCAAGCGGTCGTTGCTGAGTTCCACCACACAGAAAGGGTCACTCTTGCCTGAGAGGGACACACACACACACACACACACACACACACACACACACACACACACACATTAACTTTATCAGTTGCAGACTAGTGTAATCCACTGGCCGGCGCACTGAGAGATGTTTCTCTGCACCTGATAAAGGTGTGAGAGAGCGAGGCCGAAGGCATAAATTCTACCCCACCGCCTCCTTTAAAACACACAGCAGCTTAAGGGACAATTTATCATCACTGAACTCATTTGACGTGTTCGTTTTTGCTGGTCTGTAGTGTCACGGCCTCACGCTGTACTGATACGTTGACTTGGACGCAGGTAGATAAGCCTTTCTGACACAATGCTGCCTACGGCCTTACAGCTGCTCTCTCCCACACGCATACGCATGCAGATGGTCACCAGTTCTAACAGCCCTGTCAGACACAAGAGGAAGTTTCTTCTTAAATCAATGCAATGTGGAAATGTAGTGATCAGAAATTCTTTATCTGGGCTCTGTGATGTAAAACCTTTTAAATATAGCTATTTACAGCCTCAAGTTCAATTGTTACAAGCCATAAAACTTCTTTTTATGACTATATTGAGCTTTTTTTTGCTATAAATGTGTTCTACAATTACCTGAGATGAATACACATTCATAGACCATACTGTTAGTACATAAAGCATGCAAGATTAGTTTGCAAATACATCCAGGGCCGTGTTACCCACAGAACTGCTGTGGAAAATAATATTCGAGTGAATATTTAAAGACTATCCTAAATCAAGCACCGAAAAAAAACATTATCATAAGCAGACAACTCTAGAGAGATATTAAATCAAAAACAGTGCCCTATATGCTTTGAAATGTGCTATTAAAATATACATGTAAATATATTGAAGTAATTTGAAAAGACCGGTTTCCTCCTCCAACAAAACTCAAACAACAAACTCCTAATTTCAGCTTTGATCTCAACTTTGAACAAAACATTTGGGAGCATTTTTATTGTTTGTAAAAGAACATGATTTTTAAAAGATGGGTCAGAAAACAACAAAGATATGGCGGTATTCCCTTAACGGGATGATATTTCCTTGTTCATAATATCACAAGCTAATATAACCTGAGAGTATTCTGCAAGTTCTTCACAACAAAGTAGAAGAAGGGTGTATGCATCAGTTCCCAGCAGATGAATGAAAGATTGCCATTGATCTTTGGGAGCTGATAAAAATGGTGCGACAAAAGCAAGACATTTAGGTGACGTGGAGAATAAATGTCACCGTGATCAATGCAAAGTCCTGGCTGTCACAAGGCAACGGCTATCACTTTCAGGAGCTCATCGATCGGCCAGAGCTGGAGAAGTTCATATTTATAATCAATGTGAGCTATTAAACACATTTATTCGCCTTTACCATAAAGGAAACATTTGCTTGTATAATGAATGCACTAAATGCTAAATGCTTGTTATTTTGAATGTAAATGATGCAGATTGAAATATGAGTAGTCAATAAATATGAAATATTGTATGAAATACCCATAGTCAGCTAGTATTGAAATATTTTTTTTCATGTCCCATGAATGGCACGAAGTGGCTCCACAAATGACCCGAATAAATTAGACAGCATTTGTAAATTAAGCTCTCCCACACGTTTCTAATTGTTTGTACATAAGCGTTTAATTTCTCTGTCTAAACAGGTTTGTCATATTGGTGCCTTTCCATTTTTTTCACAATGTGGAACGATGTTAATGCTGAAATTAACACTAACTGATAGGCAGAGAAATGCACAAACACGCTGCATATTCTCATGCTACAGTCCTGCCTATGACACATGGTCGTCCCAGGCGACGAACTCTGACCTTGTTTGTGAGGCGGCTGTCTGAGCGAATTTCACGCTTTGCCTGGGATGAAACTTTGACTCCCCAGGTGAGGCCGGTGAGACACACTCCACGGGTTAATTCCGGACAAACACACTCAAGAGTGGCGAGATGAGTTCAACCTCATTCTGCCTCCAATTCGACGAGCCCAGCGCAAATGTACGCGCAGTAATTACATTTTTCAGGTCTGGAAGGCGTCTTAAATGAAATCCAGCGACATATTATGAAGGAGTCTGCTAGTAACAGCCGCGTCCAGACACTTTCAGCCGCATTTCACTGCTGTTCTCTATATGGTATAAACAGTCATCATAGATGATTAAACCTGCAATGACCCCCATCCCCTCAGAAAAGTGATCTAAAAACTTTTTAGACAATAATTACACTATGAAAGAGGTGTTGGGATGTTGTTGGTACGAGTAGTTTAGTCCAAATTGGATCCAATTCAATGCTCATCCTACTCTGGGCTGCACTGCGTAGTTGTATTATTATTATTATTATTATTATTTTATTATGGATGATACCAACAAACTTTACCACAATACTGAACATATATTCAGAAATCCTATAACATGCTATAAAACATAGAAGTGGAATAATATTTACTTATTTAATGTTCCATTATACTAGATAAGCTGCAAATGCTAAAGGATATGAGAAAACTTTAAACATCCAAGACACTTTGGAGCCATTCAGTCAAAAAATGGTAATGTAATGTACCATAACATAATGAATTATGGCTTTTAATTACATATTGTCATTGCCGATCCAGTTGAAATAAAAGTGAATTATGACTAAAGAAATTAAAATGTGATATTAAACAGGGGGCATTTGGATCAATCCAGAAACTGGATGAATTTATTCAGGCCCCATGTCGAATATCATAAAAGCCAACGCTAATACAGGCTGAATGGTGAGTTGGGTTAGTAACAGCCCATTATTGTGTAATTCGGTTCTGTCCAGCGGGAGCCAGAGGAGGACGCTGAGTTGCGCTGAATGGGGCCGGTCAGAGGGGGAGCAAAACCCACTCTGCCTAAACACTGTTGGTTTTTACACACTCTGCCCATTTATTCTGCACGGCCTGGAGAGCAGGCACTCCAGATAAACGCCTCAGTTAATTACAATGAGGAACAGGCCAATGGAGAGGAAGAGAAAAAGAGAGGAGAGGGAGAGAGAGAGGAGGAGAGAGAGCAACAAGAGAGAGGCTGTGAGGAAAAAACCAGGCCCAATGGATGCTGGAGTGCAAGTGAGGTAAACCGGAGTATGAGAATACATTAAGCTCTCTCTGTTACTCAAAGCTTGCTCTCTCTTCCTCTCCGTGCAGCTCTCTCGACCTCTCGCTGTCTGAGCTGAGCTCTCTATTAGAGAAGGCACTGTTCCGTGGCCCATAACCCTGTTGGCTGACACCTCGGTGCCAGGCCCCGTTTGAGACAGCGGGGCCCCGGGGGGCCAAAGGCTTTTCCAATGGGGGGTTTGTGAGCTGCTGCTTTAGGGCGGGAAAAGAGTGTGAAATCAGAGCTCACAAGGCGGCCTTGGTTACCTTGGGAACGCCGGACCGCTCTTCGAGGTCAACTCAGCGGATGGACCCCCGGATCGTGTGTGTGTGTGTGTGTGTGTGTGTGTGTGTGTGTGTTGAAGGGATTCTTGCTGTCGAGCATGTCTTAATTAAAGAAAG
>JBBIGC010000041.1:6894308-6906451 GCA_037576955.1 Lepidarchus adonis
TGAGAGAGAGAGAGAGAGAGAGAGAGAGAGAGAGAGAGAGAGAGAGAGAGAGAGAGAGAGAGAGAAAGAGAGAGAGAATTAAAATAAAAACCTGATTTGGAAATTGCGATGTTACACAACTATTGTCTGCAGCAACATAAAATCTGAAAACTCATACTTTGTTGAGTTGCCCCATATAGTTGCTATACAGCAGGTAGTGCTTGCAATATGTAAATGAGAAAACCACCTTTTAAACTTTGGACACTAAAAATGCATAGCCTGAGACCTGAGTGGGCTTTTTTTTTTTTACCACTTTTCTCATGATGGCTGGGTTATTTAAATACAGTTTAACTGATTGTGGCAATGCTAACAATAATAAACAAATTGGATAATGATGTATGATATACAGTGAAAGACATAACTAAATAATATTTCACATAACTGAAATATAATTTAACAAATATATATTTCTACGATTTGATAAAAAAATATATATTTTTGCTGACAAAATCAAAATCTTACTGACTTTGTCATGAAAAACGGGAGTCCCCTCACATTGTTTCCTGATTTAAGTGACAAAGTTATTTAAAAAAACATCCAAGTGGAAATGGGTTCTATAGCAAAAAGCAACTTTTTGGTAGTGATCATTAATTGCAAATACATTGTATATGTTATAATTCTGGTCACAAATCCTTAATAATGGCTACAATATTCATGAATTTTGTGGTCTGCCTGGTCAGTCAAAATGTTAATACAGCAGGTCCTCGACTTAAGTCATACTCCACATACAGAATTTCGTCATTTTATCACTGCCCCATAGCACCCACCCCCACCTCTTTAAAAAATTACAGTCTAAAATTGAAAGTGAAAGTGAAAGTAGATAGCATAAAACACACAGAAAAAGACATAACAGAGCCTCAGGTGGGTGAATGTCTGACAAGGAATGGTCCAATGGCATTACACACGTTGGTGTTTATTTAAACAAGTTTTGACCTGCGTTGAAATTTGACTTACGTCACAGATCCCTGATGTAAGTCGAGGACCCCCTGTATTAGACTACACCCAGTACTAACAGTATTTTGACCTGGCTGACTAACATGGGTAGTTTCTGAGGGAGTTTGGATGAATCAAGGTAACAAAAGCAAATGCCTCGACAGAATAATGCAGGCCTACCTCTAATCCTATTATTGCACGTCATGTAAAAATATTATTGCTATACTAAACACGAAGAAATGTTGATTAACAGGGAGGTCTACCTTGCTTTTGTATTTTTGATGGCCCATTCTGAACTTGACATAGGGGTCACTTAAGCCATTAGTATCCATAGGCTGGAGGTTACGACCTTCGATTAAACTAATGCTGACAATTCCTCTCCATAGCTGCGCTTTCCTGTGGACATCTGATAGTCGCAGACTCTGGTGCTGCAAATTAAACACACAGCAACACACACAGACAGACAGACATACACACACACTGTTGAATATAATCAGGAAGACATAAGACATTATTTAGCCTTTTTAAAAGAAAACTTAGACAATGACAATGTAAAAGTGGATGCTTTTTCATTACACACACACATACACACACACGCACGCACACATACACACATTAAACTTTTCTTTCCATTTTCAGATGTCAACACAGAAAAATCTTTACGCATCAGATTCAATAAGTAAACCCACAGATTAGACTACAACAACTAATCAAGATGTCTTTGATTCCTAATTGAGCCACATGTCTCTGAAAACCACTCTACCACTAAAGTAAGACATCAGGCAATATTTGTCAAACAAACACATTTATAAAAGGGAACTCGGTTTGAGTTTCTCTGCTTAATTTGGAGGCCTCATTAGCACAGCTTTTGTTTCAAGTGCATTTCATTAAACTCTGTGCAAACCCTTATACGCAAAACACACAGCTTTGATGTTGGGAGCAGGCGGCTAATGCGTTTCTCTCCAGATATTAACGTTAAGTGTGCTGACTCTAGCAGAGCAATGATAAAGCCAACCTGCACTAGTTACACTTCAGAAGCCAGAATGGAAAACAGAGAAGGGGGTATAAGAGAACTCCCTGCCAAAAGCAATGTGAGAGCGGGGCATCGGTTTGGCTACACTGCTAATTGCACATAAAGACAGCGGAATCCTGTCTGAAGTATAAAATTTAAAGTATTTGTGTCAAAATAATTGCAGTTAAAATGGGTCAGACACACAAGACAAAAAAGCAAGCAGAGCATAGTTTTTCAAAGTCAGTTTTTAGTAAAAAAGGAAAAAATGAGTGTAAACTGTAAGCGATTTAGCTGGGTGTGCTAACATTAGCATTCCTTTTAGCATCTCAGCTTTTTTCACTCATGTCTTAATTTTGGAGCCGTATCATAATTATAAATACTGCTTGGATTGCATGTACAGAGTGCATCATTTACAGTTTGGGCTTCATGAAAGAGAGATGGGGTGTATAAATAGACAAACAGGCACCCAAGAGTGGAGGGAGCCTTGTGAAAGTGGTTAGCATTAGTGCTGTTATAGTATTCCCGAGTCTCACCCAACATGGCCCACTTTGGAGCTTCAAAGACTTGGGCTAAGGATGTGCTCCAGCAGGACGTCGTTTCTCACACGCTGAAGAGCCGCTTTATATTTTGGGGGCTTTCCAAAACTTTGGTGGCATCCAAGCAGGACTTTGTTAGCTAACTGACTAGCTAACACTGACAGTCCAAGTAATAACCAAATGGAAGAGAGAACTGACAGATAATACAAAATAAAGGAAATTACCCTTAATCTTCAAGCAAGACAGCTTTCAATTGTTCTTTCATTACAAGAGTTTTTAGGCTTCCCACATAAATGCTGCATGCATGGAGCAGTAACAACGGACAAACCCCAGACCAGCATGCCACCTTCTCCATACAGTACGTAGCCAATCACAGCACAAGAAAAGAAAGGCAAAGCTCATCAATAAACATCTGTGATGGAATTTCAGCTCATGGGTCAACTTAGGAGATGATAAAAAATAAAAATGTACATGAATCCCAAGAGTTGACCATTTCCTCGAGGTTCTGAGGCAGCAGGATTGGGGGATAGAGTTTTCAGAAAGGTACACTTGGGGAAAGACACAAGCAGAATCCCACCCTCAGGAGAAATGTCAGATAGCTCTGTAGTTGCTCTGCATACACTATTATGTCAAATATCCAGGTTTATTCATTCCTATTAATTACTAATAATTCTGGAGTCTGCTGGCATTGCAGATGCTCTTGGATTTGCTAGTTTTCTAGACAAATAATATTCTGTTATATGATAGAATTATGTTAGATAATGTTATATATGATTATATTAATACAATTATAATATAGCACATACATTTCAATGCATATAGTAATGCATAAGTCTATCCATTTTTTTAAAAATCTTATTTCCATAGATAAAATCTTGAGGATCAGGTAAATCTTCACAGAACTGCTGTTTAAAAACATTGACTAAATATGACCTTCAAAAGAAAAAAACTGCTACATTTTACAGGCCAGCATGTAGCCCAGGCAGTATGAAATAATGACAAAAAAATAAACAAGCGGCTTTATTTTCTCCCTCAGTTGCTGCAATACACAGTGGAACTTCTTAAAACACACCATCGTGCTGAAGCTAATTGGTGTTTCTTTCAGGATATTATGCTGATCCCTGGCTAAAACCCATTCCTGAATCAAATACCTCGACCAGTTTGCAATTATGTCCATGTAGTTATTGAATAATTAGATCTGAGATGTGATAAAATTGAAAATTTCAAGGGAAAACACAAAGTGAATAGACTGTGGATGCACTCACAACTGTGTACACTAGGTGGCACTGGTGATTCTTCTGTATATTGCAGGCTGAGGAAAATAAAGGTTGGAAATGGAAGTAACGATGACTGGGATAAAAAAGCAGAGGACAGAGGCTCTGACGCCCCCTTCAGTCTGAGCAGAGCACTGCAGAGGGTAGGAGGAGAGGGCATCAGTATAGGTGGGTCATGCCAATATTACCTTACTGGATCTTTTCCAGCTCCTTCTCAAAAGCATGGTCTGTAAATGAGACAAAGCGGTTATACTGTATAGCCACCCTTGTCACCCCCAATGGGATGAGGATGTTAGAGCTATTAGTTTGAGTTTAGTTCAGCCCTGAGGGAGCAAGTTGACATGGAAAGTCGCTTGACTTAAGAGTGTAATAACACCTTTATAAGCAGGGCAAAAACCCTCAATAATAATAATAATTCGTTTTATACAGTTGTGCCTGATGTTACTGATAAGTGTTATAAAGGTGTTATTCAGTCTTTAGCAAAGTCCCAGATTAAAGGTGCTTAATGACATAGACTCTTGGTCATTTGGGGTGAACAGCCAAGAGAAGCTGGGGCGGCAGCCATAACACAAGCCACCATACACACCCAGTCACACAGAAACAAAGGAAGCAGTGCCATTCAAAGCTTAAAATAAGTCATATATATCTATATACTATAAGTACACATATGAATAAATACAATTTGGGATCATTTATAATGATAATGATAAAACCTTGCATTAGAAATCTTGAATTTGCATGATCCCTGTTTTGCCAGTAGAGGGCGGTATGGGGAAAAAGTATTATTACTGATTTAATTGTCACATGACATTATTGAATCATATAGCATTGTTTCTTTTGCTTCAGTACATATATCACATTTACACCGTGAGCTTGCTGTCATGGAAGAGAAAGAATTAGATGTACACAATTGAATCTCCTGCAACAGTGGTGACTGAAAGTTTGCAAACCCTTTGGAATTTTCAGAAAAAAAGGATAACAAAGGATATTTGAGCATATATTTAATGAGGAAATGATTCAGTATTACATACATGTGAGTGGCAAAGTATATAAATTTGGTTTCCAGTGTCGTTTCAAGCAATGGGATGATAATCAAGCATGAATGATGTCCTGCTTTATATATTTCTATATATTACACACGTAGAACTGTATCATGCCACAAACAAAGGAGATTTCGAAAGACCTGAGAAAAAAAAGTGAGAAACGTTTTGGCATTGATTGACAAGTGCAATGTTTTGAGAGAGTTCTTGCAGAAGAATGGGATCCACCTTCTGAATCATGGAGGTGAATGTATCATGGTCTAGACCTGTTTTATTGCATCTGGGCCAAGACCACTAGCCATCCTTGATGGAACAGTAAAATCTGAACAATACCAGAGAAATCTAAAGAAAAAGACTGTGAATGTGACTGTAAACTGAATCTAAAGTGAAAGTTCTAGCAAAGAATTGTTAAGGAATAATAAAGTAATTTTTTATGGCCTGAAGCAAGCAGTGAGGAAATTCACCCTCTTCATTGAGGGATGGGCTAAAATTTCTCCAATTGCAAGACTGATCAAAGCTTCTAGAAAACAATAGTTGCAGTTATTGCTGCAAGGGGTTCACACCAGATACTAAAAGCAAAGGTTCGCTCGCTTTTGCCACTAACAGAGATGTAATACTGAATCCCTATCTTACTAATGTATCTTGTAGGCGTATCTAGTTCATGCTTCCTCCTGCACAGTATGATGTATTGGTCCTCTAGCCCTTTATGTTCACTTTCTGACACTAATGCTGTGTATTTTCTCCCAGGACCCAGCTGATATATTCAAACTCACGCTCTGTCAATGGTAGGGCATAACCTTAGATATTTGTTCCACTGGGGAACTCAACTTTAATTACATGACAGCAATACAGGCTGAAAATCCAGCCCAACTCACTTCAGCGTTTCCACTGGCAGTATGATAGCAAACAGAAAAAACACCCTGAAGGTGTGTAACTCTCGGGTGAGATAGGTAGAAAGCTTATTTTCTCCTTTGGTCCAAACCAAGGGAACCAAAACGGCTCCATGGCTGTGTTGAGAGTGGTTGGCTAATCAAAGAAATTCTGGACAGTCCCTTTTGACTTGATGGAAGGGTTAGAAGGGGCTGATAACACTTGCAGAAACAGGCAGCTGTTTCTGATAAAATGGCCAATGATGCAGTGCCAATTCTAAGTGCAGGTTCTAATAAAAAGCTAAGATCAGAACAAACACTGAATAACCCCATGATGTTAGCTTTAGACAAATGACAATTACACAGTGGAACCAGAGGAAACCACACAGCAGCACTTCCAAACCCTCAAAGACACACAGGTCAGGGAGAAAGAGGAAATACAGAATACAAACGGATAGATAATAGATGAGAGCACTCACAGCTTCCCTAAAGTCTCCTTCTTTAGGAGTGAGGGTGACCGCCAGCTCCAGCGAGCCCAGGTCATGGTCAGGGTAGTGAGGGTCCTTCAGCTCTAGTGTCACGTCCAGGGTTCTAAACATGTTTTAACGAAATAACAGCTCTCTCACATACATGCACACTGCTTTACTACTGAAAATACAACGAAAACCAAAAACTAAAGGCACTGTGGTTCTTTCATAAACGTTTATCCATGTTTTTTTCCATAATTAAGTGAGCAGTTTATATGGTTTCAGTTATATATTTTATATAAAGTTATATATTTTCTTAAATCTATAACATTTCTGCAGAGAAGATACACAACCACAGTATTTCTGCAAAAAAAATATTAAGAGGTCTATAAGTAAAGAGAGGCATGAACTGTTGAAAAAAATGGTCCTGAAAGGACCTTTGATGCTCCAGGGACTCCAGATAAAGATATGCAGATCCCATAAAGTCATCCTGCAGCCCAAAGTCATAGTCAAAGACCTGCAGAGGAGAGATAGCAAGAAAGAGAAAGAAAGAGAGGACTTCAGAAAGAGGGCAAATTGTTAGGAATTTTAAAAAGTTTAATGCAGAGAGAGGTTAAATGTGTGATTCCACAAAACATCAAATTTACACAGAAATTGACCAATACAACACACTGCTGACCCACAGGGTCAATACCAAAACCAGCAATCAGTATTTTGCACCATAATCCAAATGCAGTGGAAAATGCTATGAGTGTAGGACAGATTGATTCATTTTACATGGTTATACTGACAGGTTTGATTGGCAGGACGTTTGCACATTGATTAATGTTTAATGCACAATGATAAGGAAAGACATACTTTTACAGCAAAGGTTTTCAAAGTTGGTACAGCACAGTTTGGTAATTCCCCTCCTCAAACACTCACTAAACCTGCCAATCAGCAGATGAGTTGATCCAGGTTCACTTAATCAGGGAATTCACCAAACTGTGCTAGAACCCGGCTCCTCAGGACACCCCTGTCTTACAGGGAATATTATAGAATGATAACTAAGGAACATGCAAAAGAGGTATAAATGCACCATGAGAACACTCGACACATGGTAAAGGGTGTGACATGGACATGGAACATGAAAATTTCACATACATAACTTAATCTGATATTATTATTGTGAACTCTTTCATGTTTAGCAGATAATCATTTCCACAGTGACTTACAAATAGTAAAAATAATATTAGAAGTCTTATACAAAGGCTCTTATTCAGTATATTGGTTGAAATTATTAAGTAAGACTGGCACACAGAGCTATTTATATGCAAGTATAATATCAGTATATAGTCAACTTCTAATCATGTAATTGACTCATAGCTTACCTTGACATAGAGGGGTTCTCGTAGGTTGTCCACTAAAAGACTAACTTTTTCGTCCCATACCGGGTTCAGGTTCTTATGGATGGTCTTGCTGCGGAACACCTCCTTCCCTGCTATCTTAAACTTCACATAGGGGTCGCTGGTGCCTAGAAAAAGATCAAAATCACAGAAGACAATGACCCACAATCATTCAACTGGCCTGAGGGTGCAGTACTGTATATAGCAGAGTGAATCCTGGTGGCACATCCACTCAGACAACGTGTGGGGTTAAATCCTTGCTGGGTTCGAGCAGGTACGTCATGTACAGACTGAATACTAAGTGGTTTTGAACATTTTTCATTAAATAAAACTATAAAACTTGTCAAGTCAAGTCAAGTCAAGTCAAATTTATTTATACAGTGCTTTTCACAACTGACGTTTTCACAAAGCAGCTTTACAGAGTTTATAGAATCCGGGTTTGAGCCCCAATGAGCCAAAGCGACGGTGGCAAGAAAAACTCCCTAAATATAGGAAGAAACCTTGAGAGGAACCAAGGCTCAAAAGGGGAACCCATCCTCCTCTGGTCGACATCGGAGAGTGATAAAAAGAGAAGAAAACTATGAATAAATAAAATCAGGAGTTCAATGTTAAGAGGCATCTGCAGTTCCTTAGGGGAGATCAGGTAGCTTTCTTGTTCTTGTTCACACTGAAGTGCGGAAAACATGGCATAGTAATGTTACCTCTCTCTATCTCTCGTTCTCTCTCTCCAGCCTGTTTTCTTCTATTAATGGTTTTCACAGAGGTCGTACAGGGTGGAGCAGTTGCGCTTGCAGACTTGAGACATGTGACTCAGTATGAAAGATCTAATTGGGTTAGATAGCAACTAGGCTTAGAAAAAAGGACTATGAGAAACCACTAGCAGAAAGAGGTCCACATCAGAAGTAGAAAAGCCCCTATTCTCACCAAGGCCACAAGGGTTGGTGATATGACAAAAGCCAAAAGGCACTTTCAAGGTTTTATAAGCGGATATAAAACACGTGCCAGTGTTAAAAAGGGGCTTCAGTGCATAATGTTCATCAATTTATAAGTTAAAGCGTTAAAGGGACACTCCCTCCACCATACATTGATATCTGTTGTGCTTTGACACCTTGACAGACATCTTTTAAGGACGTTGGCACACTTCAGGCTCGCCAGTAGATGGCACACTGCTTCCATGGCAGCCTCTAAGCATGTTGAGCATCTGCATCAGTCACTGCAGTGCCCAGAATCTCCACTCAGTCACCATCACTTCATCCATTCAGAAATGACTGGCCTTCAGCAAATTTATGCCCATTGCCTTGACAGGCCCATAGTACTTATAGGCATTATGCACTAGAATTTAAATACTAAATAAATGCTAATGATGTTAATGAATAAAAAACATATGAACATGTGAATTTTAGAACATTTCTGTTTAAAATACTAATAAAAAGACAAGACAGGATAAGACGACGCAATCTGTTGTTTGTTAATCATTACGAGATATTGGATTTGATATCAGAGAAGTAATATGCAAATTCACTCATTAAATTGTAATGTAATTGTAATGTAAATTGCCCACTTGTGGGACAATAAAGGATCATCTTATCTTATCTTTTATCAGTCTTTGGGTTTTTACAGCTTGCTGTGAGCACTATGAACACTCACAGTTCCAGATAAGTGATTTTTGTTTAATTCAGATTAATAAACAATAATAAAATAATACATCGGATTAATTAATATATTCATATACTTGACAAAGTGAATTATTTTACACAGATCAATCTAAACCTGATATATCACCCTCTCACACTTATCACAGTACATTGGGGAAAATGAGGGACAGTTTGCATAAATTATAATAATAACATTCAAAAATCATTCGTTCTATTTCCAAAAAGCTTATGCAACTGTGGTTGTGAGGAAGCTAGAGCCGATCCCAGCTGACAAAGCAGGGCACAACATGGACAGGTGATTAACCCATCACAGGGCAACACAGATACAGACAACTACTTACACCTACGGGCAGTTTAGAGTAGCTAGTCAACCTAATCCACAAACATTTGGACAGTGGGAGAAAACGGGAGCAAAGCTAGCAAACACAGAAAGGCACCTGGGAGGCAACAGCGTTAACCATTGCAATACTATGTTGCCCACATTTATATAGTTGAAAATTAAAAATTGTACGTATGTATCATGTAGCAGTGACTTAAAAACTTTAACTTTAATATTACAATACAGGTATTTTGTCCATATCAAGCAGCCCTTGTACATTTTAGCACAAGCACAACCACTAACCATTTAAAATTTAATGGATACAAACAAATTTCCAAAGAAAATGTGATTAGGTCCAGAAAAGGTACAGATTCCTCCACTTCAAATAAAATTGATACTGGCTCCCAGTGCATTCTCTCCAATCGGCAGTGGCAGGTATGTCTCTTCTATTGGATTAAACTCTCAGAGAGCAACATCCAGGCCAGGACAAATGTCAGTACGGGGAGACTCTGAGTATTGTTTGTGAGACAGATAATCAACTTCTACCAACTTAGATTCAGATCACGTTTCATGAGCCCTGCAGTAACCCCATGGTCTGTGCAGTCACGTGCAGAGAGGTGGACAGGCCACAGTCAGCAACAAAACGTGTGTGTGTGTTGTGGTGTGGCATGTGTATGTGTGTCAGTGAGCACTGTAATTACACCTCAGTGTCTAGAGGGAATCCCTGCTCAACACCAGACTCTCCTCTTCCTCCCAAGATCCACTCTACTGTGCTTACCATAAGTCAAGCCCTGTGCATAATGCAATTAGAGCAGCACATCAAACCTGCTCCAGCACATCAGCATCATGACGCACTGCACAGCTAGATTTCATTTATAATCCTGGTACTTTTAAAGAAGCAGATGCAACTGAGAGGTCTGCAGTAGGTCTGCCGGTCTAGCTGTAAAAGAATGCTGCACAATTTTGAACCTATGTTATTCGATATGGATATGGAGATTTTGTACACACTTTAAATACTGAATTATCGTTATGGAATAGGCCCACAATCGATCGATCCATCAATCAATCAATCAATCTCTTAGCTGAAAAAGACCATGGTAAAATGAATGATGAAAATGATGTTTTGCTGAGCAAGGACAACGATGAAACAGGTCCTTGAATGTAGGAGTATGCATCTTTAAATTAAGTAACGAACATTACTTTGTGCAATGAAAGTGAATATTCATCAATGTGAGCACACCCCATCAAATAAAGTGTACCACAACAAAGCAGTGTACCTTGCTCAAGGTTACCTCAGTGGTACTTGAACCTGTGACTCTCCAAAACCATGGTCAAGGTCTTAACCACTGGGCTACCACTACCTACAGCTACCAGTGTGAGATTTTATGATGATAGATTTCTTTGTTTAAGTGTATAGTAAACAATGTGTAATTTGGGATGAAACCTTAGCAAGATGCTAACATATATAGCCATGGCTAGTTAGCTTCTTTGATCGGACACTTTGTGACAAAAAGGTGGGAAACAGGGAAATAACAAAACTATTTTTGCCCACAAATAATCCTGCTGCTATGTAAAAAATGTCAAGCATCTGCAGATGATGAGCACAATTACAAACATTAAAATACCAATATGCATGCTAAAACACAGTCGTTATGCCGATATCATTCTTACTGTAATGGAAGAGTCAGAAGACCCAAGTGCAGAGCTCTGGAAAAAAAACTGAAAATGTTTAAGTTTTAATTAAATTTACAAAATACAATTCCCTTTAAAACAGACTTCAAGATGGCTACTGCTATTTGTTAGCTTAGCAACTATGCATCTCCCTTTATAGCTAAAAGTATGTAATACAGTGTCAAAACATCATCTAGTCTACTGATAGCAAACTGAACTGGTTTGAGAAGTGTGTTTCAGGCATGTCATCTGGGACATGCCAATTAAAGGAGTATATGTGTCTATTAATTAAATAAAACAGCCTCATAACCTCAGAGCAATTAAAGGGGCCCTCAGCAGTGGTGGTCTAGTGGTTAGAAACTTGCCCTTGTGAACGACAATAAGGTCACTTTCACATCAAACGCGTCTTGGCTGATTGACTACATTTAGGTTGAAGAGAACATTGGGTAAAGTTATTCTTCTGAACTATTCAAATTAGTGCTCCTGTAATTTTAAATTCATTTGACCTACAAAAAAATACTTTAAAATTTGTAGAAGTGAGATTCTACATTCAGAGCAGAGTGCATAGAATATAATAGCACCATCTGTGCAATTTTGAAACAATTGCTCCATGAGACACAGCATCTAATCTATTCAAGTACCCCAATACGTGCCTTTACAGACAGCTGACCACTCTAGAGAAACACAAAATCACATTAACCTCCCATCTTCACTCACCAGCCAGTTATTCCCTTCCATTTTGTCTAGAGCACACAGAAACAGCATCAACTGTACCAAACAAAAAGTTGTGCTGATCTAGGATTTAGATTTTGATATGCGTGTAGGAGGGATTTTCTTATAACAGCACCTCTCTGGTTCAGTATTTGAGCATAGCACACACACACACACACACACACACACACACACACACACACACACACACACACACACACACACACACACA
>JBBIGC010000041.1:6911131-6938069 GCA_037576955.1 Lepidarchus adonis
TCATATTCTTAATTTAATCCTAACGCGGTTAGGGTTATAAAAAGAAACAAAAATATGTATATACCATAACTATAAAATGTACATTAAATAAAACATTAATAACGTGATTTATTTTATTTTTTTTTTTGGGGGGTGGGGCGCGTTGTTATTATCAAAGACTGCAAAGATTAATTTTTAATTGAAGCATATTAGACGTTGTGTAAATTGTATATGAAAATACTTTTTTTTTAATGCCTTTACCTTTAACACTCTCTTGCACACGTCCTGCTCTGAAACAGGCCAGAGCCAGTCCAGTGAGATCATGCAGCTCAACTAGTGGAGTGGAGGAGTAATGGTGAACTGCCTCTTCCCACCTTCCTGCATCACTTTAATCAAAACATCATTCACTATGAGAATTAATGCAACTTCGAGGTTCTATAAGTATGGGCAGATGAAATAAAGTATTCCCTCTGCATAAACTATTAATGGCAAAAATAAAAAGTCTATGGAATTACCAAAGGGCCCGTGCATAGCCTCTAAGAGCAAAGTTGAGTTCCTCTATGTGGGGGCTGTTCTGGAGTAACTCAAAAGCTCTGAGGAGACACAGTATATCAGGTCATTATCAAACTGGATAGCTTCAATATTGTAAATATACCCCCCGTATTCAAATTTTGATCCCTGTATCTACCTCTTATAGGCTTCAGTTGCTTGGTTCTTTAGCTGAAGATGTTCATTCAGAAAGCCCAGCATCAGAAAAGCATCTGTATCCGTCTGGATCCTCTCTGCAAAGTTTTTCCAACAGCAATTAAATGTCACTCTATACGAGATCACTAAAAGAAGCTTTTTATTTTGTGTCAAAAACAAAGGGAACCGATATGCTTCTTCATATAGTGAGAGTAGGTGTGAGTTTTATCTACCTGTGTACTTGCTTAAAGCCACCTGGGCAGCTGAGACAGCATTCATCTGGACTATGTTGTAGCGATACAGTTCTGAGTCTCGATTACTTTTGTCCAATAGAGTGGAACAGACCCAGTAGGCATACCCCTTCACCCCTTCAGTCTAAGATCCACAAACAGCACAAAAAAGATCACATACAGCATACGCAGCACTACATGAAATATAAACACTTATTAACCAAAATGATCAAAACCACAGAAATGTAAAGTGAACAACATTGGTACAATGGCACCAGTCAAGTGGGCTATATCAGACAGGAAGTGCACAGTCAGTTCTTGAAGCAGGTGTGTTGCAATCAGTAAAAACGTAAAGACAACAAAATTATTCCTTTGATTCACTGTTGCACATGTGCAAAGGCTAGTCAATTTGGTCTGATATCACAGATCTACTACAGCACAAATTGCTTAAAAAATTAGAGCTGGCTATCACAGGTCTCAGATCACTGCAGGTGGGGTTGTGTGACAACAGGCCAGACAGAATGGACACACTGAGCTCAGTCCACCTCCAATAACAGCAACGAACATGTGAGTTTTAGACCTGGAATACAGAACAATAAAAGAAAGTGGCCTGGCTTGATGAATCATGTTTTCTGTCGCTTAATGTGGTTGGCTGAGGATAGAGGGAAAAGAAGGCACCATTATGCATTATGAGAAGAAAGCGAGTTGGTAGAAGTAGTGTGATGGTCTAGGCACCTTCAAATGTGTGATAGTGTCCATGCATTGATAGGTTAGCACAAAATTAAGTAGGTGGCTTTAATGTTATGGCTGATAGGTTGTAGGTTTGTGTGTTTTACATACATGGATACATATATATATACTCTTACATGAGTGTTTAGCTCAGTGGTGTGCCTGAAGAGGTCCATGGTGTCATAGCTTCCTACAGTCTCAGCAATAAGAGCCTATTCAACAGAAAGAGGAAAGAAGTAAGTACTTGCTTTCAGTGAGTAAATGGAAAAGTAAACATATGGAGCATATAAGACATTTTTACTATACCTGTCCAATCCAACAGTTTACATACAGTGGTTCCAGAGACTGGGCAATTTTGAAAGCTTCATGGGCAAGCTAGTACGTAAATAAACAAGGTTTTAGGAAAAGTCGATGGCTGCACAAAGAACTTTACAGTACATACAAGCATAAGAAACATAAATTACCTCAATGTTGCCCTTCTTTAAATACAAAGTGCCAAGGTTTGTCCATGCTACAACATTCTGAAAATAAAACAGCAATTATATCACTTTGAAATTTAAAAAACACCCAAACAGGGCATTGCAAAACTAGTCAAGCACTTACATTTGACTCCACTTTGACTGACTTGATGAAGCTGTGCTGTGCAAGAGCAAAGTTTTCAATTCCTGAAAATTATAAACAGAAAAACATTAATGTTTTTGTTGTAAAGCATGAACAGAATTAACGGCGACTCTTATAAGAGTGCAATAACAATAACTGGTCTAATAAATAATAAAATAAAATAAAATAAAATTTAAATAATCGTTATACAGTTTTAAAATATAAAATACCAAAGAACGTTTAAAGGGGGTTCTCGAGTTACGTCAAGGTTCGGTTCCTCTAAGTGTGATGTAACTAAATTTTTTAACTCATGCGTGTAATGATGCTGCAGAGGCTTTATTGAACAGCACCCAGCTTTATTATTATTATTATTATTTATTAACAGCCTGCAAAATGCATGGACGGTTTCATATTAAATTAAAGCATTTAGGAAATGTTGCTCCAGATGGAAATGCTATTTTTAATGCTTCAAAATACACCACAGCAGTAAACGCATTGGAGGTGACTTGTGGCAAGGCCACACTGACGGTGCCTTAGAACAGTGCACTATTAACCCCCCTTCTCACCCACGAATCCACATGACACTTATTCAACACTAATGGTGAATGAAACATCTCAGCAATAACAGCAATAAACAGCGTGAATTAGCAGAGCTGAGTACAGCCCCCCTCTCTCTCCCCGTCTCTGCAAACACATAGGCTCACACACACTGCACTGGCTCATCTCGTGGCGCTCGCGTATTAAAGCATTTAGCAGGTGTTCAACTGCATTCTATTACCATATATGATGCTAAAAATGTTGATTTTTTTTAAAAAGTCAGCAACATGACCACTCATTTTCGTAAGTTGAGAATGCCATAAGTCGAGAACCCCCTGTATTAACTTTACTAAACCTGTTACCTCTAGCCATGGCCACCACCCCTAATACATTCCAGTAAGTGTGATTCCCACTGTCCAGCATCACCGCCTTTTTAACACACTAAGGGAATTAAAAACAAAGTAATTCAAACAAATGCTGTTTAGTGTAATTTCCACACTAAATATGCACAAATATGTTTTTGGGCAGCGAGTATACCTGGAGAGCTTTCTCCAGCAGTGGTTGTACGTCTTTCTCATTGTGCTGAGAGAGAAGCAGCTTGGTCTGGTAGTAATAGTTGAGACTCAGGTCACACCAGAGGTTTGGGGTATCCGCCATCAGTTTCAGAGCATGTCCATAACATCTAGAACACAGAGGTTATAAGATGCTTTAGATGGGTGCCAATATTTTTCATTTTCTACTTTATAAAGTTATAAAACATTACAAATAACGATACATTATCAGAATTTTGAGAACTTGGTCTAAATTTGAACAGTGACTCAAAAAAAATACCAAAAGTTTTCATTTTACTTTTATTCTAAATCCAAGGTTTAAATCCTAAATCCTAAAATATTTTATATAAGTTTAAATGAGAAATGTATTTTAAATAAACTATACAGATTTGAAGATCACAATAAAGGCTTTCTCACAAACCATATTTAACACTACTGGGATGATTTCACATGGTTCCTTAAACAAAGTGTGTATCTTTTAACATTGCAGATACACCTCCACTACATAAATGTGAAAATGTGTAAAGACTGCAAAAATGCCCAAACCTGTTGAGGCACAATGTCATTAAAATAAACACATGCATGTATTTAATGTGTATCAGTATGGCGGCTGCAAGCTTGTGCCCACCTTTCTCCAAGACTGAGCAGTTGCTTCTTGTCCACCATATGGGTTTGATCTGGAGGTTCTGCTCCACACAAAGCGCCAGGCACCAATGCATTGGCCCGGTTAGAAGACACAGTGCTGCAGCTGGTGCAGGCATCACCCAGCAATTTCCACAGGCATGACAGGTCTGAACGTTTCTGCACTGCCCTGCACACGCAAGAGCCACAAGATTTACCTCAACAAAGAACATTCAAAAGTTATCACCCATGGACTTGGGGTTCCCCATGAGGTTCCTTCACTGTCTTAAACTTCAAATTTAGGGACTTTTCAAGGCCAATTTTCTCAAATTCAGGGATCCAACATGGCATAGTTTGAGACATGGATCAAGATTCAACACTGTTACAAAAATGTTTGTTTAAATGTAGCTTTCTTGCTTGCTTGCTGGTGTTCAACCTGCATCATTCATCTTCTATTACTGATGTATGAGCGTTGCACGTTCTGAAGGCAGTTGGTGTGTGATATGGATAGACAACTAGAGACACTAGAGAAGTAAAAAAGCCTATTCACAAAATTAAAAACTTAAAAATGTCAAACAAACTTCAGTTTCTCTACTAGCACAAACTGCACAAATTAAGCAATTTCAATGAATCATTATGAGACGTTTAAGGCCTTTTTTTCTCTTTTTCTTTCAGCCAGTGGAAACCATGTACACACAAAAACACAACACATATTTGGCACCTGAACAAATATTTAATGGCTTCTTGGATCAGGTCTACTGCTCTGCCATCCAAGTAGTCCCCCATTGCAGTCTTTGCCATGGCTAAAAGACACTCACCAAGACCTAATTTAAAAAACAAAACAAAATTAAGCTAATTTGTAACTATTTGTATTAAGAATAATTATGGAGATTCAGCAACTATTTTATATCAACTATAAAAATAGGTTTTTTATTTAATTCATTAAACAAAAAACTAACTAAACTGAAATTTTGTAATGAAGACAAAATGCTACGCTCTAATCTAAGCCACAGTATAAGCAGTGTTATGTATGAAAAAGGAACAAATAAATTAATTAATGAACTATATTGAAACTAATATATAACTATAATGATACTGTATGATTGTAGGTATAGTTGAAACTATAAATATCAAACCTGGCTGAAAATCTTACCTTTCAATGCTGGCACATACTCATCCCTTGCTATAATCTGAAGGTACTCTCCTGCAGCCTCTTTAAACTTTCCCAGGATCTGTTTGATTGCAGCAGTCTGGTACAGACTGTAGATGGAGCTGGGGTGGAGTAAGTGGGCCTTGGCAAAGGCTTTGAGGGCAGCTGTAAAGCTATGGCGGTGCAAATAGGCCTCACCTAAACACTCCCAACACACCCAGTCCTGAGGGTCGGCTCGCAGCGCTGCCTGCAGACTGTAAGATAATCCATACAGACAGAATATAGCATAAAGGAAATGTATCTTTTGTTTTGTGAAGGGCATGTTGGTAATTGAAATAGCTCATACTCTGCAATAGCTTGTGGGTGCTGGTCCACTTTAAGGTGGTAGAGGCCTCTTCTCATCCAGGCCCATTTGGCTGAACCCGGCGTTGCTCTTTCTGTCACTGACTGTAGAACTTCTAAAGCAGAGTCCTTCACAGATGATACAGAGCGTCATAATATATATAATCTTTTATCAATTCTTTAGCAGACTTCTAGGTCTGTGATTCACAGTGCTGGTCTTCAAGCACCCTGGATCTTTGTATTCTGCAGAGATACTGCCGTAACACACTTCATCCAAATAACAAATTTTGGTATAAGTCCAGACTGCAGTTTATTATGCAGTATTTACCATGTCTCCCTGTTCCATGCTGAGGTCCACAGTGGCAGCTCCAGCCTCCCCATCTGTGAGGTCCAGCTCAAATGCTCTCTTATAACATCCTCTGGCTCGGCCAAGGTCTTTGGCTACTTCCCTGTAGTAGTGACCCAAGTAGCGAAACACTGACCCTAAATGGGGATCCAGCTTGGCTGCCTGTATAGATGTTGAAGATGAGGAAATCCATAATAGTCTATAAGTCTAAGCCTATAATACTCTCACCTCACTTAATTTCTATTACAGTTCTTAAAACCCTTGTCCTATAGGTTCCATTGTACTTAAAATTATAAAATGATATTCAGAATACTATTTTTTAAAAATACACAGACAATGCAATAAAATGAACAATCAACAGGTTAATTTAAGGCATTTATGAAAATGAAAATACACAAATAATTGTAATTTAGCCTAATCATTAGAGCATACTCCAGCTATCATAATCATAATTGGAGTATAATTAATTATAACATTTCTAAGTCAAGGAAACTGACCACTGACAAACTGATGAACTATTAAATACTATTAGCTAAATATTTCAAATAAGTTAGAGTATCAGAATGTTATGATTTGTATTACACTACTACATCCAAGGACTACAGCTGATGAGATAACTTCAACACCCCACCTTCAGGAGATGAGTTTGGGCTTTGTTCTTGTTTCTCCGTGTCTCCTCACCCATGATCCAATACAGCTTCCCCAAGAGGAAATAAAGCTCACCACTGTCTGGCCTCTGAGTAAGAGCTTCTGTAAAGCTGTACATAAAAAAGGTAAAATGTCTTTATAAGTGTATTTGCAGGTGTGGGGGTGTTAAGAAGAAAGAACCACACACACCACTGTTCTGCTTGTTGGTGCTCATTTATAGCAGTATGTGCCAGTCCCTTCAGGGTTAGACCCTCCACTGAGCCAGGGTGGGAGCTCAGCATCTCAGAAGACACCTTTGGAAGATAAAGCTATTTTAGATAACGCAGTTTAAGTAAATTAAGTTATTTTAACACATTCAAGGAATAAAAAAATGACATGATATATTTAGATGAATATAAATAAGAAAAAAAGGGAAACAAGAAACAACTATACCTGAAATGCTTCTTCATACCGCTCCTTCTGCACGTATGCTCTCCCTTTTAATGCTAACAGTGCGGGATCTTTTCTGGCATCAGACATCTGAAAGAGGGTCAGTTCTGATGTGAGCCAAACATCAGTGAATGACAATTGAACCCTACAAAAATCCCTCCAAATTCTACGTTACAGTACCTGAGAAAGCAGATCCAGAGCCTCTTCTGTACTCTGCTCTGTTCCAACTCTCACAAGTGCCTCTAGTTTCACTCTCAAAAGCTTTTGGGTCCAGCCCTCATCATGCCCTATACACACTTTTAGTCCTGAAACACATACCAGTGCACAATGATGAAATATTTTCATAAACTCCTTAAACTGAAGGCGTTTTATTCATTTACTGACGATTATTACTCATTATCTACATGGATTACATCACAAGGTAATAAAGACGATGTAACGTCATGGTTTTCAACCCAGGTGCCAAGGCCTCTACAACAGCTCACATTGTTCTCTATCTCTATGTGTTGCAAGTCAGGTGTGAGAGTTGGCCCCAAAGGCTAATGTAACAACTAATGTAAGGTATTTAATGGAGTTCTGTTGTGCAGGCATCTGAAATGTAAACTATCACAGCTATATAGCAATGGAGATTCAAACCGCACATCTGGATATACTTATTCACATATACACACACTGACTTGTCTGTAGGACAGACAACAAAAGAAGCATATTACCTTGGTTAGAGGACATGGCACTGTCAGAATACTTGTGCATTTTCAGCTGAGTCTGAGCAAGGCTGTACCATCCAATTATGCTGGAGCACATTCGTCTTAATCCTAGAGACAAAGGCAGTGAGGTTATATTAAAGGCAATACAGATCAGCATAAAAGAAAATGCAATATATATTTGGTGAATGTGGGTAACTAATTTCTTATTATTTTTTTATGAAAAAAAAATTAAAAAGATTTATTCATGTCTAATAATGCTGTTATTATTACAGAAGGATATTTCTGACTGACCTAGGCTAAAGTTTTTGGTAGCATCTTCGTATTTCTTATCCCGAAGAGCCTTTAGACCTAGGCCAAACTGAGCCAATGAACTGACTGGGTCTAGTTCCAGTAGACGAGTGTAGCACATCACAGCAACGTCACTGCAGTCACCTGCCAAACAAAAACACAAAAAACAACAAAGTTTTCAATTAGAAGTAGTTTTTGCATTAATCAACTTAATCTGCAGTCATGAGGATTTTTTTTTAAACATAAAATAAAAGTACACCCCTGACCTCAAAAGCTAGAATTTAGCAACAAAAAAAAAATGTCCAGAGGCTACACATATTTATATATAGTGTGTTATACTGTATATAACACACTAATTATTTCTGTGCTACAGACATTAAACATTTATTTAAAACCTGAGTCATCAGGTACTTAGCTTTAGTTATTTGACAGTAAAATAACATTTCTACCACTCTAGTCCCTTACCTGACATCAGATAGTGCTCCCCTAGGACTTCTAGAGGATAGGAGTCTTTTGGGTAAAGAGAGAGCAGGGTCTCACAAATTTCTTTCAGTTTCAGCACTTCATGAGGAAGCTAGAAAAAACAAAAAGTTATTTCCAGTAACATACTTGAGAACAACCACTGCAGAAAACATAAGAGGTTTCAGTCACTTACTTTTGAAAGACATGTAATATAATCTTGTGAGAGTCGTTGGTGGTCTTCACTGGGTATGTTTTCAGTTAACTGAAGAGCCGTTTCAAAGGCAGAGAGAAGCTGAATGGGATAATTTTAACAAAAACATGCAATTTAATACAGACCAAAGCAAAATCAAAAACGTGACTATTCATAAAAATCAATTAATAAAAACCTTGGTTTTTCAGGAGTTGCACATTTCTAAAATTCAGCTCTTTGAATAATAGTATCTTCACTTACATGCTGCTGAGTCTCATTGTCCTGCTCTTCCACAGTGCCTAGGAGCGATCCGGTCATTTCCCTCCATAGTTCAAGTAGCTCAAAGTTCTCCACACCTTCCTCTGCCTCCCTCACCTGGATGAGCCGCCGCCATATTCTTGCTACCTGTTCAAGACAAAAAAAAGTTAATCTAAACTTTATTCTGTCCATAGCTGCACTTTTTTTACACTTAATACTTTATTTAATCTTTGCTTAATAAAAAAGTTAAATGCTTATTAAAGCTGCATTGCCATCATCATTTGTCAAAAAGATTTCTATTGTAAATTGCATCAGTTTGGCTCCTATGGTTTTCTAATCCACTCTGGACAAGAGCAACTGCTAAATGAATGAAAAAAATATAAAGAAGTAATGTGTTTTCATTTTATAAACAGAATTCTGGCCTCTATACTGACTAATTAAATTACATTGTACAAAGGCATTATACCTTCAAAATACTTTCAAGCCTATTACCAAGCCTTAAAACTTTAAAATAATTATAATTTTAACAAGACTTTTAAGTAACTAAGGTCGTCCAAAAATACAATGACCATAACAATCAATGTAACATGAAGCAAAAAGTGATTGGCAAAACACAATTACAAGAATATACCATTTATGCACTTGTGAATGCAGAACTACCAGTCTGAAAAAAAATCTGAATTTTTTTCCTACTTGTAGATGGTTCTTTTCGGCTTGATAGATGTCCACTAACTTCTTGCTCACTTCAAAGCATTTCACTTTGTCTGAACTGCAAAAAAAAAGGCAAAACAACATAAGACATTAAATACAAAGATCCTAAAAGTAACAACAATCCTAAGTATTACTTAGTTCAATTATACTTACGTTTCATACAATGTTATGAGTTTTTGGTAGATTTTAGGCAGTTCAGCTTTGAAGTCTTCCTGTTCGCTTTTTTCATACAGGTTTGCTAGACCCTGTAAAATATATCAACAATAATGTTCATTGCTAGCAAAAAAGGACTATTAAATAAAAATGTTGTCACAAAATGTGATGTTTGTACTGATGCTTTATATCATTAGAAATTATGCAAATACAGAATATGTTCCATTTCATTTTCTTCCACCAGGACAGGATATTTCCAATCATCTTCTTAAATATCACTTCAAATACCATACTTACAGTTGTCATACACACAATTTAAAAAAAACTCTCTGGAAAGTAATATATAAATAATAACTGACAATCTCTGTTAAGCTAATGCAATACAATAGCAGGCAATGTTAAATTTGATGTTGATATGTTGTGCAAGAGAACATGTACTATTCAATGTGTGCATGACATTTTAGGATTTCCAGAGTTGAAGTAATGTCCTCCTTAAATTATACATTGCAACATAAACAGACAATAAAGTGATACAACAGGACAGACAGCAGCACATTCAGTCACTCAATGCGTTGAATGTTAGCTAGGAGTATGCAAGTCTTCACAAGGTTTTCACACACTGTTGCTGGTGTTTTGGCCCATTCCTTCATGCAGATCTCCTCTAGAGCAGTGATGTTTTGGGGCTGTCGATGGGCAACACAGACTTTCAACTCCCTCCAAAGATGTTCTATGGGGTTGAGATCTGGAGACTGGCTAGGCCACTCCAGGACCTTGAAATGCATCTTACGAAGCCACTCCTTCGTTACCCGGGCGGTGTGTTTGGGATCATTGTCATGCTGAAAGACCCAACCACGTTTCATCTTCAATGCTCTTGCTGATGGAGGGAGGTTTTCACTCAAAATCTCACAATACATGGCTCCATTCATTTATCATTTACACAGATCAGTCATTCTGGTCCCTTTGCAGAAAAACAGTCTCAAAGCATGATGTTTCATGCTTCACAGTAGGTATGGTGTTTGGATGCAACTCAGCATTGTTTCTCCTCCCAACACGACAAGTAGAGTTTTTACCAAAAAGTTATATTTTGGTTTCTGACCATATGACATTCTCCCAATCTTCTTCTGGATCATCCAAATGCTCTCGAGCAAACTTCAGAGAAGCCAGGACATGTACTGGCTTAAGCAGGGGGACACGTTTGGCACTGCAGGATTTGAGTCCCTGGCGGAGTAGTGTGTTACTGATGGAGCCTTTGTTACTTTGGTCCCAGCTCTCTGCAGGTCATTCACTAGGTCCCCCCGTGTGGTTCTGGGATTTTTGCTCACTGTTCTTGTGATCATTTTGACCCCATGAGGTGAGATCTTGTGTGGTCTTGTGTTGCCCCAGATCGAGGGAGATTATCAGTGGTCTTGTATGTCTTCTATTTTCTAATAATTGCTCTCACAGTTGATTTCTTCACACCAAGCTGCTCACCTATTGCAGATTCAGTCTTCCCAGCCTGGTGGAGGTCTACAATTTTGTTTCTGGTGTACTTTGACAGCTCTTTGGTCTTTTATACTAATTATAACGATAACGAGTTCAAACAGATGCCATTAATACAGGTGACGAGTGGAGGATGAGCTTCTTAAAGAAGATGTCACAGATCTGTGAGAGCCATAAATGTTGCTTGTTTGTAGGTGACCAAATACTTATTTTCCACCATAATTTGCAAATAATTTTTTAAAAATCAGACAATGTGATTTTCTGGATTTTGTTTTTTCTATTTTTGTCTCTCATAGTTGAAGTATACCTATGGTGAAAATTACAGGCCTCTCTCATCTTTTTAAGTGGGAGAACTTGAACAATTGGTCGCTGACTAAATACATTTTTGCCCCACTGTATATATATCCATATAGAGCTGCATTTAGAAATCAGACAAAATCAAGGCAGGTAGATAGGAAAAGAATTTTCATTCAACAAATTGGATACAACCTAAGCCTACTTAAGAGCTTCACTGCTTTACCTTTACTATTTGGTCAGATATATTGGCAAAAACAAAGAGAAGTGCAGTTACAGCACTTTATAGCACTTTTTTAGGAATTTATAGTCATAATTCCTAAGCCCATACTACCATTAATTTTTGATTCACAAAAGCACACTGAATCAATGCCACAAAATAAATTAAGCTGTGTTTAGATTCTATTTAAAAACAGGCTACTCTTTCAGCATGACATATCATCTGTACCAGAATCAGAAAAACTTTATTATACTAGAGTACCAACCTGCCATGCAAGCAACTGCTCAGGCTCCAGTTCTGCTGCCTTCTTGTAGGCAGTCTGGGCCTGGTCAGGTTGCTCCAGCTCACCAGCCGCAACACCAATGAATACCCAGGCATTGTAGTTATTCTTCTCAAGCTTAAGAACAGCCTGGCGTGATAGATAAACACAACGTTTATTTGGTGACACCACGACCCTTGACATCACTTTCTGTCCATTAGCAACACTGGGGAATTCTCACCTTACAATGTTTCAGAGCTTCTTTAAAGTCCTTGTTTTTGATTGCTTCTCTGGCACTTTTAAGGCCCAACTTTACTTCTTTATTTGACATTGTCTATGAGAAATAAATGTTTAATAGTTAGAAATCGGTTCTACTTACAAAACGTTAGCATGCATGCTAACTTCACATTACTAGCTGCTGCTAGCAACCACCCAGCTAACTAGTCAAGCCGCAAGCAAATAGTATGCACATACCTATGTAATGAAACGAACACACAACCTTTTAATGTAAAGTAAAATTTAAATTATAGTGTAAATATATTTTATAGACGGACAGCCAAATTACATCTGATGCACGTATTTCGATTAATTTAATTTTCTCCTCGAGTGTTAACTGCGCATGCGCACACCAACCAAAACACGCAATGAAAAGTGCATAAATATTTTTTTAAACCGCACTCTGTTTTATAATAACATTTTCGCGTTATATCGCAAACAGCGATATTTATAGAAACTTCGTAAATTCAGAGGACTTTTAATTCAGATCTGAAATCCAGCCCTTTTGCAATCTCAGAGAAACTTGACTGTAAGGCGGGTCTAAGAGATGTTCAACCAATGATATACGAAAAATACATGAGAACGGACCAATCAGAATATACATACGTCACACTCGGGGTTTGTGTGCAGCGGTGTGTTCTCCATGTGAGAGTGTGCAGAGTTGCTGTGGTTGCTTGACTGGAAGTATTCACCACAGATTCATGCTTCTATTCCACAATCTTGAAATTATTTGTATTTTAAGATGAAGAGGAAAAATTTATCATCAACCGAAGACTTGGAAGATAAGGTGTGACTTTTATGTGTACAGGTTGGGTAGATAATTTACTTGCTGTGGCTAAGACAGCTAGCTAATGGTACAGCAACCTGTATGCCTATATCTTTTACATTTATAAAATGTTTTTAGTCTGTGTAATTATAGAACCAAGCAATGTCCTCGATCTCTGCTCTCATAATGTAATGCGTACTATATTTTAATATAGTTTGAAAGCTCGAAAATGCTGTCTTTCTGTTCATAATGTAAAATATTGTATTGTTAACTTGTCATGTTTTGTCAAAGATGGAAATAACAAACACAGAAGATGTGGAAAATGCAAAGGTAGCCAAAGGCTCCAAGAAGAAAGATAAAACTTCAGTCACTGACGATGGAGTCCTCCACCCCCCTAAACTGTCCAAACAACAGTTATATAAGGCTCCCACTGTTGAGGAGCTCAACCAGCTGAAGGAAGCAGAGAATCTTTTCCACTGTAGTCTGTTGAAAATGCAGGTCAGTAGAGCTTTCCAATGTTTTACATGACAGTGGACAGTTGCTCTACTAAGCATGTGCTATTGTTTTTATGGCTGTGGTAATGGGTCATATCTAAATATAAATAATTTTATGATTGGTTGTTATTTTTGCTCTGCAGATGGAAGAACTGCTGAAGGAGGTGGCTCTGAGTGATCGCAGGAAGAAGCAGGTAGACTCATTTGTGCAACAAATCACAGATCTTTTGCGGACTGTGCCTGAAACTCCAGTGGTGGAGGTGAGTATTTAATTCGGCTTGGACTATTTAAAGCATGCAATGAGATTTTACGTTGTCACTGTACATCTGTAAATGAATTACATTCTGACTTCTTTTAGTTGGGAGATCTGTCTTGGTTAAATTCACACACTGTGGTCCCCTTCATCCTGGTTCCTGAGTCAACTAAGGGCAAGTTTCACATGGAGCCTCCTGCCTCTATTGACCTGATTGGGAGTTATCCTCTGGGCACCTGCATCAAACCAAGAATTTCCATTGATCTGGCTGTCACAATTCCTCATGTAAGATGCAGCTACCATTTATATGGACAGAAAATACAAGCATGCACCATAACCAGAATAATTACTTAAGTTGTTTTCCCAATTTGATGCATCTTCATTCATTATTCATGGGTAAATATTTTTTCACAGCACTTGGATCTATGGTTATTTGCTTTTTTATTTTAGAATATCCTTCATCCGATGGATGACATAAACCAGAGATACTCTCGAAAGAGGGCTCTGTACCTGGCAGGTCTGGCACAGCACCTCTCATCCTCGTCAGAAGTAGGCATCCTGCAATATTCATGCCTGCATGGCAACCGACTTCGTCCTCTCCTGTTAATCACACCTAAAGGTATGCTGTTTTCTTCCTTTATTTCTTATTTTGAGTTTAATAGAGGAGTCTCCTCTCAAATCTAGGTACATGAAAACAGCAGTGTTGGCGCTAGGTATGGAATTTCAGTACAAAAGAATAAACCTAGTTTAACACATTCAGTACAAAATTTCAGTACCTAATCAGTCGTTCTACTAAAAGTTTGTCTGGTTGTCTAAATTAATTTTTGCATAAATTTTAACATTATTAATCATAACAGAGCTGATTGATTCAGTATTCTCACTATATATGATCACTTCCAAAACTGTACATTTGTTTCTGCTTTAATCCACCCCTAGTTTATTTTTAAATTAAAAGGTGTTCTTGAAGAAAATACTATTCAGCAATCATTGTGAAAGTCAAGACATTAATATTGCTATCACAGATAAAATCCACAGATTTGCAGGATTTAATGTCCTCAGCATAGATGGTCCAAATGTGCTTTTTTTTTTTCCATAAAATGCATTGTTTTTCAAAACCTAAAAAAACATTCCAGTGTTCTGTCTGTTTTCCTCTTAATGCTTTTTCTCTAAGAAGTGTTTTGCAGGTTGTACTAGACTTAATGCCGTACTTACTTTGCCTTGTGTTCACACAAACCCCTTCTATTACCATTAAACCCCAGTGTATGTACAAAGTGCATGTGTGAAACAGCTTTTTAATTAGACTTGGGACAAACCTTTTAGAAGGGTGAATATCCAGGGGTGGAGTTTGGTAGCCCTGCTACAGGTCATGTTCAAATTTTTTGCTTTTTTTTTTTAAATTTGCAGGTAAAGAGAGTAATAGCATTACATTGCGAATTCATGCTCTTCCTCCTCCGGACTTCCTTAAGCCGAGCTGCTTCCGTCCTCAAAAGAACAACATCCGCACAGAGTGGTTTACTGGCAATGTGTCTCCACAAGGTAACGTTTTTTTTCCCTCTTCAGTTTGAGGTGATCAACATTTAATATTTTATTCAGCTGTTTTTCTGTGTTTGTTTTTTAGTGAGCAGTGAACCTCCCACTCCTCATTACAACAGCACAGTGCTGGGGGATCACCTCCCCCGCTCGCACCTACAGTTCCTTACTGCACACAGTGCACAGTGCCCTGCTTTCGGAGATGCTGTGGCTCTGCTTAAAGTATGGCTGAGGCAAAGGGATCTAGACCAGGTAAGGAAAGTCCAAGGTTATCTTAAGCATAATGTCTTTTTTTTTTCTTCAGATTCTTTGCTCCGTCAAACCCTGTTTCATGTGTTTCTTTAGGGGACTGGGTGTTTTGGTGGATTCTTGTCTGCCATGCTGCTAGCTTATCTTCTGTCCACACACAAAGTGGGCAAAACTATGAATGCTTACCAGCTGCTCAGAAATGCACTGCACTTCTTGGGTAAGAGTGTACTTGCCATGAATGGATGTGGGTGTGGCCTGGTTTTGTTGTTTGTCCAATTGATGCAGTACAGCCCTAAACGGGTCATGTACAGAGTTGTGAGTTCTTTTAACAATTCTCTATATATTTCCTCCTCAGCTTCCACAGACCTGACTGAGAATGGTATCACCTTGGCAAGAAACCCAGATTCAAAAGCAGTAAGTAGTAATGCAGCTATAATTGTGATCATAATGAAAAAATGTCTTTCTTCATTGTACGTCACAACTCTCTTTATTACTTTCTTTTTAGCCTTCACTGCCTGAGTTCCACAGTGCTTTCCAGGTGGTGTTTGTGGACCCTTCTGGCCATCTTAATATGTGTGCAGACATGACATCCTGCACCTACAAACAGGTCAGCAGTTCTGTTGAGTCTCAATCTTTGGAACTGAAGACATACACTGTATTTAAACATTACACAGAGGAGCTGTATGTGAGAAAGCAAACGTCTGAATCAGTTGGACCAGACAATATATACATTTTTACCAGTTTTTAACAGTTCTGTAGTACAAAGTTTGAGTAATGTCCAATTGATTGCATGTATGATCAGAGCAGGTCATTTGGAGACTTCACGTGCTGTTTCTATTGTGTGATCGATGCACAAATCAGCAGTGCAGATTTTTTCTATTTGGCTGTGTGTTACTTTCCCCTCTTTCATTAATAATGCCTTAATGTCAATGCAAAAAAACACATCTTAACTCTGGAGTTTATATAAGAGAACTTGACTCCAAAGCAAAGGTTTAAGACTATGTTCCTTCTGGACCACCTTTCTGCACATATTTGCATTTTCCCCTTTTTTAACACTTGAGCTCAACTCTTGAAGGTAATTGCAAATTAACTGATACTTTTATTTGGGTGTGTATATTGAGGTAGAATCCTGAAAACCTCTTTGCTTATTACAAAACTGCGTGCCTATAAGAAACTTTTGCATGTCCAACAGATCATTTTTAATGTGCTTCAGAGAATGTATGTTCACCTTATATGAAAAATGTCAACATGACATGTGAATGGAAACAAAAAAGCTTCAAGATTTTTTATTTTTAAAGCGACATCTGTGTGTGTACCAGCAGGAGTCTTCCAAATGTATTTCTAAAAACATGAACTTCAACATGATGCCTTTTGAAAGCTTGTCCTCCATTGATGACTTTTCATTGTTCTACAGATCCAGCATGAGGCGTCTCTTTCTGTCCAGTTCTGGGATGATCCCACCCTAGATAGTTTCCAAGCTCTACTTATGACTCCGAAACCAATGATCAGGACATATGACAATGTATATCAGTGAGTGTTTCACAGAGTTTCAAGTTAAGAGTCACATTCAAGAAGCTCTACATACTGTGATTCTTTTAGTGAAGTTATTTGGTTGAAAGTTCAAGAGCTGTGCAAACGTAAAGATAACAGTATACATGACACAACAGTAATAATGCACATAGTATCTTTTATCTATACACAAAATGCATATATTCTGAGAACTTAATATCTGGTAAATGAAAGTCATTTGACATTGATAAAGGATTACTTCCTGTTTAACTTCTGTTTGTTTTTTTTTAGACTGAGTGACTTGGTGAAAATGCAAGCCACTTGTAAGAAACTCCGCCTCCTCAGCAATATCATGGACCACAGTGGAAACTATGTTCTTGCCGTGCTCCCCTTCATCTTATCTCTTCTACAACGGGGACTTGGGGATAGGATATGTCTTCTAACTCACTCACTTCCCTTAGACCCTGTGGTAAATTCATTATGAGAAATATGGTCCCTATTTTGACCCGTATATTTGTTGTTAATTGTAAATTATTCATTTTCTCCAACACATTTCATTACTTCTCCTGCAAATCATGTCTGATTGATCTCAACAGTGGCCAGTGAACAGCGAGCCTCCTAAGCACAAAGACCAGCCCCCCCTGTCCATTGGCCTACTACTGAACCTTGAACATGCACTTTCTGTGCTGGAAAGGGGACCTCAAGCAGACAGCCCTGAGGTAAAACTGCATGCCTGGTCGTTTTTGGGTGGCATTGATTTAATAGCAGAACATAACAAATTGCACTTCAGCCTAAGGTATAGGTTTGAGCTTCTGATTCCATCTAAAAAAAATTTTTAACAGAATTCCTGTACAAATTACAGTGAGTTTCACTTTAATTTCAGAAGTTTTTCCATTTTATTTTTCTTTGTATGTGCATAATCACCCCAGACGGGCCTAAGACTGTCAATTAGCACAGGAAGCTAACAGGCATTTTCTATTGGTCAATCCACAATTTGTGGCCTATGTTATCTGACAAACAGAAAATCCATCTTCGTGGAAAACCCATGGCCACCAATAATGGCTAATGCAGATTAGGACACATTCGTAATCCGTGTTATGGATAACATCTGCTAGCATTGGACATTTGTCAAAATATATTTCTTTTGGCTGTCTGCTTTTACCTCCCATGTATAGTGACTCATTGCAAATGGTTAATTATATATGTTTGCTTGTATAGGCATCAGAGTTTCAGCAGCTGTGGGGCAGTCGTTCAGAGCTACGACGTTTTCAGGATGGAGGAATTACTGAAGCAGTGCTGTGGTCCGGCTCCACCATCTGCCAAAGGAGACACATTTTGCTACAGATCATCACCCACCTTCTTCATCTGTATGACCACATCACAATAAGAACACTATAAAGAGATTTCTATAAGTTTCATCATACTTAATAATGCCCCCCCCCCCTTTGGTTTAGTCATGCAGGTATACCCAAATCATGTGTCCGGTTTGTGGGAGGAAAGGTGGAGGATGTCTTGAAAATTGGAACAGAGGTATGTGTAAGTGACATTTGTGAATAATATACAGAAGCCAGTAAATGGCAATTTAAAATCTGGGCTAATCTTGCTATTAATCAGTTAAACAGTACCGGAGAGGAGGAGAGTCTGAAGGTGGTCCAGTCCTTTGATGACCTGAGCAGGAAGTTGTGGCAGCTAGAAGGTTTACCTCTGTCGATCACCTCGGTGCAGGGTGCCCACCCAGCCCTCAGATATACCCAGGTTAACCTTAACACAGTGCACTGTTGGAATTTGTTTCTGTTTAAGTTGTTTCCTCTGCCTGTTTCTTTTGTAAACTGTGTTTTCTGCTTCGATAGGTGTTTCCCCCTGTACCAGTAAGGCTGGCAACTTTCTTTTTTAAAAAGGCCTCACACGCTTTGTTTCCACCAATGGGAAAGCCTTGCCCTCATTATATTACTCCTATTAAAGGTAGCCCATTTCCTTGTGTGAATATAGAACAAATGGATCAATATTTAATTTTTTTGTTTTGTTTTTAGAGTTACCATTCAGAGATGACTTTCTTTTGCATCTGTCTGTATGTGGTGATTCCACAGCATTGATATTGCACTGTTACAACCTGTTGTTAGAATAATTCCTTATATGGCTAATGTTCATCCTTCTCAGACGATTTCAAAATTCAATGGCCTGGGTTTTTTTTTTTGTTTTTTATTGTCTTTTGGTTGACTACTTTCTTTGTCCTCAGTAATTTGTCACATGGAGGGAAGTGGAAAATGGCCTAATGACCGTTTGGCCATCCGTCATATTAAAGGGGCCTTCCACATTCGCCTTGGAGAATTGCTCAAACAGCAGCACGATTACACGTGCCATCCCACACCTACACATTTGGATGTATGGAAGGTAATGTGTGGATTTGGACAAGTATTTGACTATGGACATATATATATATATATATGTATATATATTATATATACACACCTAGCTTACCTTTTAAATGATAACTCTGTCACATGAGATATGCAAGTATGAAAAAGTATTTTCTGTTTTTGATTTCGCTCTCATTTGTGTCTGTTCAGGATGGACTGGCATTCCGCATTCAGGTAGCGTACCACAAAGAGCCTTGGGTGCTGAGAGAAAGTGTGGCCCGAGATGGCATGCTGATTCAGCGCGATAACCCAGAGGCACAGGCACTTGAACTTGAGACCCAGTTCAGACCCTTCCTGACCAGCACCCTGCACGGGTACAGCAACACACATGCACAATATCTAAGCAGAGCTTAGGAACAGCTTGCAAAATTTGTGAGGAGCAAGTTATTGTTTTCTAGGTTAGCTGGTAATATATAGATTTGTGCCTAAAATGTAGTGATGCAATAAATAAGGTTCAAATCATCTCTTGGGTTTACTACATGCAGTAAACATGCAAAAAAATTGTGTAGTATATATATTTTTTTGCATTTGACAATTTTACATGCAGGGTTTTAAATAAATTAATTTCAGGAATAGTTTGTTCTATTAAACAATGAAAATATTTACATTTACTGATGCATAACGTATATGTGTTTATGACTCAGTCTCCAGCAGCAACATCCATGCTTCGGTGCGGTTTGTCGTTTGGCTAAACGTTGGCTGGGTGCACAGTTATTAAGTGGAGATATAGGTGAAGATGCAGCTGACCTTCTAGTGGCCTCTCTCTTCTTACAGCCAGCTCCTTTTACTCCTCCCAGGTAATATATATTGTCTTTATTGGTCTTTTGTAGTATTGTGCCATCTAGGTGAATTTTAGCTGAAACTGAATTTCTGTCATTGTGAACACACCACTGCACACACTGCACCACAAGAGGTTAAATCCTCTGCATTTAACCCATCACACACACGTGGAGCAGCGGGCAGCTATCAACAGCGCCCGGGGAGCAGTGGGGACGGTACCTTGCTCAAGGGTTCCTCAGTGGTGCCCGGGCTGGGACTTGAACCTGCAACCTTCTGATCTCAGGGGCAAAGTCCTAACCACTGGGCCACCACCCATGAACTGAAGCTGAACTGCACCCTGCAAAAAATATTACAAATAAACCTTAATCCCCAGTTAATTTTTGTAGTACCAGTGTACTTGCACAGTGTCACATAATGCTTGTTAAGTATATCGAAGTCCTAAGAAATGCATGATTCAATATACAAATAGCACTTGAATGAAGTCACCTCACAGTCATGGCAATTACCTGACTGCAAATACAGTGCTTCTATACCAAAGCTGTTCGCCACCTTTAATCTGAACCGGCCACTATTGCTATGGGGCAGTAAAACCTACCTCAGCAGACAGCTGACGGTAAATGGCTGGAATGATGGTCACTAAAGCCTACAGACTTCTAAAATATGTTAAGCCTAATCAAATAATCTATATATGAGAACTGTTTCTGTACTGCAGGCTATGTAAATGTTTGTGTATTTTAGGTACAACAGTTGGTGCACCTTCCCCTGTAGGTTATGTTCATTTCTATTGTTTTATTGTATTACTGCCTGAATAGTGACCCGTTCCTTGGTCACCCACTAACAGTTTGGCAAAATGACACATCCTCATAGGTGTCAGAATAATTTAGGACCAAAGTGAATTTAACCACTTGCAGAGGTGCCACTCACATGTGCAGACACTGTGGATCAGGTCTTATCCATACACTTATTAATATTTATCATTAATAGTTCTCTGCTGAAAGTAAAATTTTCTACCAATATTTGCCAAGTTAGCCTTACTTTTTCTTATACTTTATGTTGCAATGACGTTTAAAATTTCAATTAATTTTTGAAGTGGGTGGGTACTTTTATTATTGAAATGTCAATGAGCGGGATACATGCAAAGAAATTAATGGTTTTGCGTTTACATTTTGTATAATCTCTTAAATGATTTCTTAAATCAATATCAAATCTTTCACTGATATTTTGATGGAACCCTGATGTTTGCTCTTTGGTCATGTTTAGACTGGAGACCTCAATGTTGTTCTTGCCTTCAGTTCTCCTCAGGTTGGTCTACTTCGCTTCCTCCACCTGCTCTCCTCTTTTGACTGGAAAAACAGCCCTCTAGTGGTCAACCTCAATGGAAAACTCACAGGTCAGCAATGCTTTAAATGCAGTTTGCTTTTATTCAGTGTTCTGCTATGGATTTCATGTATAATGACTTGTGCTCCTTTTTCGTAGCTGCTGATTACACTGAAATCAAGAACCACTTCATGGCATCAAGGAAATCACTCCCTGTAATGTTTATTGCCACTCCCAATGACAAGAAGGTCTCCATTTGGACCAAGACTGGCCCCTCAGTACAGGTGAGTGAAGAAAACATTGAATCACCTTATGAAGTAGAGACCTCTGACACTGGTTGGTTTAAATGTATGTTCCTACCTCTATATGTAGATTCTTCAGCGTGTTGTGGTGGTTGCAGCAGAGTGCCTGCATGTTCTGGAGGCCCAGCTCATCAACCAAAGTCAAGAACAAGACATTCGGGTCAGTGTTTTCTGATCAATTTAAAGACAATCAGGCCAGTGTTCAGAACCGGCAAAAAGAATAGAACGTGCCAAAAGAGTGTGCTTGCTAGCTAGCTATCGAATCGACCAAACACAAACGAGGAGTGGCAAACCCCCTTATAGGGAAGAATTGATTTAGCTCTGGGGCTCAAACAGAGAAGGGGGGAAAAGCACTCGCTAGTTGAGCAGTAAGAGTGAGTCCTGGCAGTCAGCAGTGTGGGACTGGCAGTGGCTCTGCAGGGCGGCGTCTCAGGAGGCTACTGGACTGGCACCGACATTGTCGTCTCCAGAGTCTGCTGGTCGGGTCCAGGGCCCTGGGAATTTGTCCGGCAGAGAGAAGAGAGCAAGGGATAAAGACAAAAAACAAGGGTCAGGGTGTCAATTTAGATGAAGGCAGTGTTTTAAGCGCTGGGGCTTCGACGGCAGCTCAAATTTGGTGGCTCATGCTGAAGCACGTGGGTGTCGGCTTTTATACCCAGCCGGGCAAGCGATGAGTGGCTCAAAATGGCTGCCAGCCACGGAGGATAAGCGTGGTGTATATATATTATGTAATTTGTAAGCCAAGGTTTGGTTCCGTGACGTAAATCAAATTTTGACACAAGTTGGAACTTATGCATATAATTATGCTGTAGAGGTTTTATTGAACAGCACTGTGCTTTATTAACAGCAACATGCACAAACGCTCTCATAGAACAGTAAAGCATTTGGAAAACGTTGCTCCAAATAGAAATGCCCTTTTTAATGCTTCAACATAGACCACAGCAGTAAATGCACAGTGCAGCATTAATCCCATATCTCACCCACCAATTCACATGAACTCTTATTCAACACTAATGGTTAATAAAACATAAACAACTCAGCAAAAACAGTGGAAAAAAAAACAACTCAAACTCCACTTCTTCTCCCTGTCCCTGCAAGCAGCAGGCTCACACTGCTCACACGCATCTTGTGGCATTTGCATATTACCATAAAGTATTTAAGTAAAAAATATATATGAATTATATCAACCTTTTTATTTTAATAATAGGTTGAATTTATATAGCACCATTCTCAATGTCTAATGTTGCTTCAATAAATCAATTCATCATGCTTTTCTGATTTTCTAGGTTGTATTCAGACCCTGTTTGGACGCCTATGATGTTCTCATCCACCTTAGATCCAAACAGGTCCCACTTGTAGCTGGGGCTGTGGACCCCCCATCTTTCTCCATCGACCGGGGCACCATGAACGGGGCAGTACGAAGCTCTGGAGGAGCTTTCCCTGTTGTGGACTTTGATCCTGTGAAACTATATCTGTCTGAACTCAGGGTGGGTTGCTCCATTATCTTCTACATTCCCAGTAACATTATTTAAATTCAGGAAAACATCAGTTATTCATTAAGGTCATTGTTCATTGTTAGGGCTGCAGCTAACAAGTTTTCTGTAACTGTGATTGTATGACCAACCATTATTTAACACATTAAGGCTTCTTATATTTTTCTTTTTTTATATATAAAATACTTCCTGTTGTCTATAGTATATAATTTTTGTTTTTAAGTCAACACATTGACTTTTTCTCCTAAAAGCAGTTTTTTTGGACCAGTGTTGGTTACTGGGGAACCGTGAAACTGCTCTGTTGACCCCCTGTATTTTTCTGTGCTTATTCAGGATGCCTTTGGGGATCTGGCTCTGTTTTTCTCTGACCCGTATGGTGGAACTATGATTGCAGTACTATGGAAGCCTAAAGCTTTTGAGCCACAGCCTTTCAAGGTTTGTCAAACAATGTAGTTTTCTATGTATTACCTAATTGTAACAATGTAAAGTGCCACATGAGATAAATGTTGCAATTTATTTTATGTTGCCTTGATTAACGTAGTCTTACTTTGGCTTTCTTTAGACCTCCCTGATGAATGCCAGGAGAGTGGAGGTGGCAGATGATGTGGCCACTACCGTTCCTAATGTAGAGGCAATTGTGGAGGACTTCAAGATCCTTGGGGAGGGCTTGGTCAAGAACGTGGAACTAAGAACTGAAAAGTGGGTTGTCTGAGTGCAACCTGGAACTATCGCTTGGAAGACACCCTGTGCTAAGAATTATTTTGTATTTCTCTTCAAAGTTCAGGTCTCCCAGACATGTATTAAGCCTAGTCATAGAAATATTTGTAAATTATAAGCTTAAGGTGACTAGGCCTGAGAAACTGTGTCATGTTTCATGTATATTTTTAAACTGCATCTTAAACTAATTGAAAAAAATGAGTGTTGCATGAGGTTTTTTTTTATGTAAAAAAAGATGGCACATGGTTATGTTCATTTTAAAGAAAAATCCAACAACTTTTCACAAGTTCTGCTTAATTTAATGGTTAAAAGTTAACAGTCAAAATGGTGGGAGTGAAGTTCTACATTGTAGAGCAACTTATAGTATAAGTATAGTAGTGGTCATAAGCTACCAGTCATGGCTGTATTACAAAAACATGTTGAATAACACCGGAGACGACATTTTATAGTTTTGACAAAAAAATATAATTCATCTCAAAATGAAGGGGATTGCAAAGAAAAGTAGTAGCTAATGAAATAAAATGGCTGAAGTTTGCATTGTAGATGTGATGTAGGTTAGCATTAGCACAGGTGTGAAGAAATTAGGACCTTTATTCACCATTAACCTTAGTAGTAGTGCTAAATCAGTCATTACTACCAAACTGCATAAAATATGGAAGATTTGGGAAGGTGGTCAGGCTTCTAGGACTCGGGATTGCCCAGTAAATGTCAAGGGAGGATGAAGCTTCGCAATGGCGCCGCTAGATGGCGATAGAGATTTGTTTATGAACGATTTCTATAGGGGAAATGGAAAGAGTGGGCACAAGTCTCGTAATTCCGGAAGAAACTTCTTTGAAAGCTACAGTGTGGAATTTATTTCGGACACTTTGGTTCTGGGAATGCCGAATGTAAAGTGCGACTTACAGCAGTTCCCTAAAGACGATGAGGACCGTGTTGATTTTCCTGCTTTCTGTCTTCCAGCTCCGAACAGTGTGTTTACATGCGAAAAGACCAAACATAGTGCTGCTGATGTCTGATGCATTTGTAAGTAATTTCTATGAAAAAATAAAACCAGGAAGTAAAGACCGTGAAATGGGCGGGGCTTGGGCAAGTTTTACATTAGTACGGGGTTACATCCTATTCGACATACGACGATTCGTGGTTACGTCGCTGGCGCCTTAAAAAAAATTACGGCATTACAATCTGTTTCAGTTGTTTTCAATAAATTGCATGCTCAACTTGGAACCTTGCTAAGATCCAACCATGCTACATATGATTTTGGGCACCCTTGATAACAGATTTTAGTAATTTTGTAATTGAAAATATGTTAACACAGTCTCTCCAATATCTAAAATATTTTAACATTGATAAAAAATAAATAAAGCTTGCGTCTCTTGAGGTCGTTCATGGTGGATTTTGAGGTATGCTTCAGCTTTTTTTTTTTACAGATGGTGTGATGTTTGCTTCCAGAATTTACTGGTATTTAGTGGAATCCGTTCTCACATCCACCTGTGCAATGATTCCTGTGCCACTGTCTGCAACACAACCCCAAAGCCTGATAGATCCACCTCCATGTGTAATGGTCATGAAATGCTGCTCTTTTTTTTCTCCACAACACTTGTTTCCAGAATGCAGCAGGTTTCTGTAGATGTTCTGTTGCATACTTCTGATGTTGGATTTTATGATGGGGATGCAGGTAAGGTTTTCTGCTGCTGACTCTTTCGTGAAGGTTATGTGGAACTGTGCACCACCACTCCAGAGTCTGCTAAATCTTCCTGCAGGTTTTTTGCAGTCAAATGGGGATTTTGATTTGTTTTTCTGACCAACATATGAGCAATTCTCTCAGTTTTCTTGGTCTTCCTGATCTCACCTTGACCTCCACAGTTCCCCTGAACTACCATCTCTTAATCACATTTCTCCCTATGGAAACTGCAAACTGACAACACTTTGCTATCTTCTTGTAGCTTCTCCTGCATTGTGTGGGCATCAATAACATTTAGTTTCAATCTTACACAACTGCTTAGAAGAACCCATGGTTGTTGAGTGTCCAAGTGTGTGCACAAGGTTTGAAGAGTCAGAGTCTTTGTAAATCTTTGAAATTGGCACATTTACTAATAACATGGCTGTTGCTATGCATCAGATCTGATGAGCTGATTTAGGTCTGAAACCTTGTAAAAAATCCGAGACGTAGGGTGCCCAAACCTACCCAGCCCGCAGCGTCACCTGCAGGGAAAAAAAAACAATCCGTGGCGACGGATTTGCAATCCATTCCCTCAGTTTATAAACCGTTATTAAACTGTTCCCTCAGTTTTACAATTCGTACCCGCGAATTTCCAATCCATTCGCTCAGATTTTATAATACGAACATTCGGTTTTTGAATCTGTACCCGCAGATTCATAATCCCGGATTGCGAATCCGTCGCCATGGATTGTTGTTTTTTTTTTTTTGGACGTTGCGGGCTCCGTACAAACCTTTTCACAGTGCCATAGTAATGTTTTTATTTTATTTTTATTTGTGTTCTCTTCATGGCATAAAAACTATGCATCAATGTTTGCTGAAAATATTGTGTATTTTTTTCCATGTCCTAGAGAGACTTTTCAATTATAAAATTACCTAAATCTGTTATTTATCAAGGGGTGCCCAAACTTGTGCGTAAGTCTGTATATATACATACTAAGTCGAACTCATGCATGTATTGATGCTTGAGGCTTCATTGAACAGCACTGTGCTTTATTACCAGTAGCAAGATGCATGAACGCTCTCATATTACAGTAAATCATCTAGGAAATGTTGCTCCAGACAGAAATGTTCTTTTTAATGCTTCAACATTCACAACAGCAGTAAACACATTGGAGAGGAGACTTGTGGCTAAACCACACTGACGGCGCCTTAGCACAGTGCACTATTAACTCCCCATCTCACCCACCAATCCACACACACTGCACTATTAACCCCCCATCTCACCCACCAATCCACACACACTGCACT
>JBBIGC010000041.1:6943540-6960966 GCA_037576955.1 Lepidarchus adonis
ACACACACACTCTCTCAAGTTTACTTGAAGCTTATTCATTAAATTATTACCATCAATGTAGTAAGTGCAAGGTTTATCTATACACCACATTTAAACACAGCTTCAAATGACCAAGTGCTATAAAAAACTTTAAAATTAAATTAAAAAGTACAGCGTGAATATATTTGTCAATAATAACCTATATGGGACAAAGCATAGAATATATATTGCAAAAAATGCTTTTCTTACTTAGCAGTTTTGTCCTGTTTTCTGTAGTGACTTACCTGCTGTTGAAACTCCCTTCCTGGACCATTCTGGTGCTGGATCATTGCAGTGCTTCTCTTGTGCAATGTCGCGTTGCATATTTTGCAGTTAACACACTTTTTCTGTGTATTTAGTGTGAAATGCTCCGCTCGTTTGTTTAAATGTTCACTCCGTCCTGTCTGTGAGCTAACTCTGCTAGCATACGTGCGTGCGTGCGAGAGAGACCAAGTGTGCTCCTCGCTCAACTAAAGTTTAGATTTTTTTTCAAATAATCAAACGTCTCCACGTCATGCGACACAACAACTCTTTTAGTAATCGATTTTTATTTATTAAATCGATTCGTTGTTGCAGCTTTAGTTTATTATATGTTAATTGTTATGACATTGGCGTCTGTAATACTGAAAATGCAGAAAGCTGCAATATGCAAATTAGCCTCAAATTAATCGCAGCACTTTTGACAGGTGTCCACAGCTTTAGGTGAGTGTTACCAGATGTTTCAATGAGTTAAATAATTCATGTAATTCAAGTACAATTATTTTACTTTGTCTTAAACTACTATACAGTTTACAGTTTTTAAAAGGCCCATATTGTCAAAATATTATTCAGATAATATAAATATGATTCCTGATTATTTATCATACTGTTTTTTGCATTAAAATTAAATAGTTGGGGTTTTTTTGTACTTTTTTCTGATTGGCTGCCCTGTATTGCAGCACAGGCTAAAAAGCTACTTAGTACTTTAGTGTCATGGCCGGGCTAAACAGAAGTCTGAATAAAGAGACACATGTAAATGTGTTGGTTTTGTGACCTTGCTTAGTTTCCTTTTGTGGACTGCATGGAAGAGGGAGTGAATATAAATTTTGAAACAATATTTGAATGCTTTAAGCTTTTTTCATGAGAGGAAGGTTATAATACGAGCCAAAATTTTTTATAAAAGGGATGTCAAAATGTAACAGTGTAATGACTATGCTAATGTTTTGTCCATATCTAGCAGCTTGTTCTGTTTCAGCATTATCTTTATCAGAGTAGCAGACCATAACGGGGAGAAAAGTACAACATGCACATGCTGCGAGAAAAAGCTGAGTGAGCTGAAATGTGAAGTTTTATTGAGTGTGTGAGGTCATTCTCCTACAGCAGTTCAGCTCTGAGTAGAGAGACTTTATTGTCTGCAATCAGAAGTCAAGGATAATCTGTTTTGAAGAATTTGGTCAAGGTCTTTAGTGTTATGAGCAAGATAAATGCTTGTATAGATAAATGGTTCCATCCTTGTATATCTTCTGTATTTTGATGTGTTCTTGACTTGATATTAACAGCAAATATTAAATAAAATAAGTGTGAGAAAATTATGTGACAAATGCAAAAATAATGCTGTATTCAGTAAGAAATGTAAAAGCCTTTGTTTGCCCATACCTTTTATCTTCATACTATTATAATTAAATTAAAGTTACTCAAAAGATATGTCTATTAAATTAGTCTTGGTTTTACAGATTTGTGGCTTGAATTCATGGAAACCTGTATTTGATATTTAATGATAAAATGTTCAGATTATAATCTGAGGAAATGGAACATTTCATCATATTTCATACTGAGTGCTGCAGACCCCAGAATCAAACCGAATAGCATTTTGCTTAACATATAAACTAATCATTATGAAATAATCAAATTGTGATTTACACCCCTACTGACTAGTAACACAGTGTTTGTTATGTTTCCTCATTGGATTTGAAAAGGGAAGTAACTATGACGATTGAACAGTCAGTATTGCTGCATGTACATTTGTAGACCTATCAGAGACTGAATAAAAGATCTCAGAACTTCCTTCAACATTTGACATGGACTGATTAAAACGAATCTCATAGTTTGGTTAGTTAACTGGTATAGAGAGATATTGGTTTGTTTCTGTGGTTTACGTGATCTAACTGCATTTTTCATATTCAAAACAATTTTGAGCAGTAGTCCAGCCCATCACTATGTTTTCTGCACATGTTTGATTTGGCTTTCACTGTCTGGTTAAGACATCCTGCTTTGTGAAATAGCTTCCTGATTTGGACTAGAAATGGGAAACAGTGGGTATGTAGGATGAGTGAACTGTAATTGCTCATGGTTTAAAAAAAATGGATGTTTATCTTATGTATATATGGTATGTATTAAAATCAGATTTCCATCATTACCCACAGCCCCATGAGTTTGATGAATGCCGCTTTGACATCAGCGTGAATGACAGTGTATGGTACCTAAGGGCAGAAGATCCTGACCTCCGGCAGCAATGGATTGATACCATTGAACTTCACAAGGTAAAAAAATGTGTGCTTTTGCAACGTCCTAGACTGTCTGTCCTCACATCTGTTAAGAGGTAATTATGCTCGTGTTCTAGTGGCAGAACCTGATTCTTCATTCTTGAGGCCAAAGGAATGTTACATGCACAAAGAAACTGGAAGTGAATATATTGGAATTTCCATTTGTGTTCATATGTATAAGAGGGTCTGTGTTCACTTTAAGGTCCAGTTTACACCTGATATTGCAAAGTTAAACACATTTCCTTCCAGCTTATTCATGCAGCAAGTTTCTTCCAACAGATTTAGTCTTTGGCTTCGTACAGTCCAGAGACAAGTGTAGTGTGGGAGTGTCTCCAGGAATGTAGCTGTTCTCCTTCTCTCAGTGGGAAAATCTCTGGGAAAGGCGTGTGGGGCTGTGGTTTCGACACACAGTTTAGTTCTAACTGCGTGCATGCATGCACATGTTTGTGTCTGTGTGTGTGAGTTTATATGCTGTACAGGAGTATTATGACATTTTTTTTCTGCCACATTTGTTTTAGTCAGTTAGTTTTTTAGTTTTTAACAACTTGGATTAAATAATTTCAATGAATTATGGGGACATGATGTGAAGTTCCAGGAGCAGACATTGTTTTGTCAGGGAATCGTAGAGCTTTTATTGTGTGTGTGTGCGTGTGTAAGTTGAGACAGAAAGATTTGACAGTGGAGAGGTGGTTCCTTGGAAACACTGCACTTCCCCTCTTATGGTTAGAAAAAAAACATTTGAGCAGCGCCATCAGCTGGTGGCAAGGTACTGTCAAAGTAAGTACAGTGGTTTTCTGGCCTGTTACTGTTGATTATATTAGTATCAGAGTTGTCACAATACCTATTTCTATTGTGTTAACCAATTAAAAGGCGAACATTGAAAACTGTTATCATCTGTAACTTAATTAACCATGGAATATAGACAACTAAGTGTAAATACACCAGTTTGATTTAAATATGCTTTAATTAATTTGAGGGATTGTTAAATGAGCCATTAAGGATGTAAAGAAAAGAAAATACTAATTAAAACCTGCTGATGGATAATTCTGTCACACACCAATCACTGTCCAAGCACCAAATGTTTTTTGTGGGTTTTTTTTTTTTTTTTTTTAAATTTTCCCCAATTCTTCAAATGCAAGTGAAATACAGTGTCTACCTGGATAATTTAAATATATAATTGAAAATATTAAAGATATTGATGAGGATTGAAAAGTGCAGAACTGTTAAAACTAGAGGCTTTTATTTTTATTTATGTTGCAAAATTGTCCATAAATACATGTTTAAAAGCATATTATGATGTAGTTTCTCATTATAAATATTTTTATATTTCTTAGCTCTGTATGACGTGAAGGAAAGCAAAATCAATGCTGAATTAATAAGTGATACATTTACAGTTTAAGGTTTGGCCTTACAGAATATTCTTTCTCTGTCTGCAGTATTGACAAAAATCTCACTCCATGCTGAACTAAAATTGGCACCCCTGCACTTTTGCAGACCTGTATTATTTACTGCATTACATTACAGATTTACAGATACAGTAACAGTAAATATTGGCATTATCATACTTATCTGTACTACCTCATATGCTATGTAAGCTGTATTAGCTCTGCACCTGATATTACACTGCTTAGTCATCACTGCATAACAGGTACATGTGTGTTTGTATGTGCTATGTCACTATTTAATGTACAAGGTTTCTTCCTACAATTTAGAGAGTTTTTCCTTCGCCTGTTTTATGTGAAACCTGTCACTTTAGTATTAATAGTATTTGCACAATTCATACTATATTAGCATCATGTACATTACCTATATTGGTGTACATACTAGGGCTGCACAATATGGCCAAAAGATCAGCATTGTGATTATCCGGCCACACATTGCCATAGTTTTTCTTATATTAAAGTCTTTTTATCACGTTTCTCTAATTTAAAAGGTTAGAAGTATTGCTTCACAATGTACATTCACTTTCCCACCCATACAGTTTATATGAAAACTAACCTTTTTATGAGGATTCAAAATCATCACATTTACATATTCTTTTTTTTTATTTTACAAAAGTTAAACCCAGTCCCTCAACAAGCAAGTTCTAATAAACTCTGATTGGTTAGAGGCTCATTTACATAAAAATGTACAGATTATTGTGTAGCCCTAGTGTATACATGTGTGCCACTGGAATTAGTTTTGTGCTTTAGATTTGTGGTTTCATATCACTTCACCATTAGCACAGTTAGCAAACATGTGGCTTTGTAGTCTGTAGTATGTCATTTGTTAGCATGTGCAACCTAAACTGATTTATTTTTAATTACATATATGGAAATGGTGGCTTTATATTCTTTTTTTTTTAATTCATATAAAGGCAAGAAAACCACAAAAACGTGTTGTATGTATAATTTTCAAGTGTAAGTTACCACATAAACAAAATAGCCCATGCTGAGCAACATGCAATTAAACTGCAATGAATTTGATAATGATAAGTACTTTGATAAGTTTTTTTTTTCCCTCTTTTTGCCACAAATCCATATAATAAGCTGGATAATACAGCAGGGAGAATAAGTATTTGACACATCAGCATTTTTATCAGTAAGGGTATTTCTAAGTGGGCTATTGACGCAAAATTTGCACCAGATGTTGCCATCAAGCCAAATATTGAATTCATACAAAGAAATCATAACATTTAAGTAACAAGTTGAGTCATAATAAATAAAGTGAAATGACACAGGGAATAAGTATTGAACACACTTTATTTAAAACTTTGTAGAAAAGCCTTTGTTGAATGGAGAGACCAGTCATCTGCATTTCTTAGCAGTGGTTCTGGCTCATTCTTCCACATGCTCTTTAATCTTGAAGGTTCCTTGCGCCTCTTTTATGAACTTTGATCTTCAGTTCTCTCCATAACTGTTCTGTGGGATTTAGGTCAGGTGATTGACTGGGCCATTCAAGCAACTTGATTTTCTTTTTTTGAAACCAATTCATTATTTCCTTGGCCTTGTGCTTGGGATCATTGTCTTGCTTAAATGTCCACCCTCTTCATTTTCAGCTTTCTGGTAGCTTTCTGGCAGATTTCTATCCAGAATGTCCTGGTACATTTCTCCATTCATCCTGCCTTCAATAATATAAAGTCTGCCAGTACCCCTTGCTGAAAAGCTGCCCCAAACGGTCATGCTTCCACCCCCAAACTTAAATGTTGGTATGGTGTTCTTGGGGTGATGGGCAGTGCCATTTCTTCTCCAAACATGGTGTGTAGAATGACAGCCAAAAAGTTCAATTTTGCTTTCATCTGACCATACTATAGTCTCACAGTAATCCACTTTAACCGACCCTCAACATGCTTTTTGTTCAGCAATGGAGTCTTGCATGGTAAGTGTGTATGGATGACATGGCGGTTCAGTGCATTGCTTATGGTTTTCTTTGAAGCAATAGTATCTGCTGATACAAGGTCTGTCTGAAGTTCTACCCGAGTGGTTCTTGGCTCTTGGAGAACTCTCCTGATTATTCTTTGGACTCTTTAGTAAGGAATCTTGCGTGGCCGGTTTATGGTGAACTGATGCTCTTTCCATTTCCGGGTTAATGGCCCCCACAGGAACATTCAGAATTTTGGAAATGCGCCTATAACCATTCCCATCAGAATGCTTTTCAACGATAAGATTACAAAGATCTTGGGAGAGTTCTTTGCTTTTACCCATTATGAAGTCTTTCCTGTGTGCCTCCTGGGTAATGAGAAGCATTTATAGGCCATCAGTTAGGACTAAAGCAGCTGATGTCAATTAGTACTGATAGGGGGCAGGGTTTCTCTCTCACTTCGGACAGATTTCGGGTGATCTCCTGGCTTTCTATGACATTTTGCACCTTGTTATCTTCATGTGTTTAATACATTTTTCCCTGTGTCTTTTCACTTTGTTACACATAACTCAATTTTTGGACTTAAAGGTTTATCTGTCTTGCATGAATTAAATACTTGAGGTGATATTGACATGTGGTGCAAATAGGTGGTGTCAAAAGTGTGATGAATTATTAAATAATAAGTATCTGTTCATATCATGTAAGAATTTACATCAGCTAACACAGTATAGACTATTGTTAATGTTTGCTTAAATAGAACATAAAAAATTTTAGATTTTTGTGCTCTACACACATTAGGTCATGTTCTTCAGCCCTCAATTTCCCTCTCCATCCTTTCATCTGTTTCTCACTTCCTTCCTCTTGTTGCTCGAACATCCTCTTGACTGTACAAATAAATGGCTCTTAAAAGTATAAACATTATGTAAAGCCGAACTTTTTCAAACAAAGGTCACTTTAAAGTGGATACTGCCCTGCAGGTCAGTGTTGTTTGCCGGCAGCATTGAAAATGTGTGTAAGAGAGTGGGCGATTCAGACAGAAAATGATTTTTTTTTGCTAGTGCTTAGCATTCTGCATGAATAATTCATAAGCATGATACGTCTGTAGAGGTGCATGCAGCACAGCCTCGAGCAAGTGAACTCCCGGTCAGAAAGCAAAGGAGTAGTCCATCTTTGGATGCAGTCTGGGGTAACCACCCCAACACAAACACACCCCACCCCCGTCTTAATTTCTGGTGTGCTCCAAAGCACATCTTTTGGTACATTTGCCCATCTGTATATCTGTGCAATAGCTGTCAAGAAGCAGAAGAGGAATGAGCGCGCACACACACAGACCCTTGGGAGATAACCACTCGACACTCAGCCGGTGCATCCTCTTTCTCTCTGTCTCCGTACACACGCATCTCTCCGTCTCCACTCAGCTGCAGCAGGAATGGATGCAAATAAGAGGTCGCTGGATGTTGCAATATGTGTGTGTGTGTGTGTATATTGAGGTAGTGTGGATATGTGTCTGTTGATAAAGCATCTCTATCTTCTCTCTCCCTCTTACTCTGTCTCGCATTTCTCTCTCTCTCTCTCTCTCTCTCTCTCTCTCTCTTGCTTGCTTTTTCGCTCACTCTCTCTTGCGCTCTCTCTCTCTCTTTCTCTCCCTCCCTCTCTCTTTTTTCTACCTTCCATCCCACTCCCTCACCATGCTTTACACACCCACCCATAAAGCTCCCTGATTGTGTAGCACAGAAAGCCACAATTTTACAGGATCAACCGCTTATTGTTCTCCTCAGTTACTTCATTTTCTGCTGCTTTTATAACTCGTAAAGGATAAGGGAGCATCCTTTACCATCTACCTCCTCTCCATCCTGTGCCAGTGAAGAATCCGCAGAAACGCTGGGAGTGTCTGGGAAGAGTGCAGTACCATGCTTCGGCCAACCGGCCAGGACTGTAGCAGCTCTCTCTTCTGCTTTGGCTGCTGGAATGGACGAATGGTGGGCTTTAACATGATTTGCTTGCATGCTATATTCAATCATTTACTTCCCATCCATTTTTATTTCTTCTACATGACAGTGTTTTTGTACTGTTTTGGTATTCCTATTAGACCTATGTTTAAAAGTTTGTTGCATTATTGGTGTGTGTGTGTGTGTGTGTGTGTGTGTGTTTCAGTATTTCTATGTAGAATTCCTATATGGGAAATTCTATATAGAATATCAGCATGCAGCAGACTGATCTCAGTATCTGATATTTTTCATGTATGTCAATGCCAATGTTGATGCTGATGCTTAGTCTTATTATTAAATTTAAAAGGATTTGTCTAGGACTAGGGATAGAAATCATTACGATTTTAATTGTGCTACTACTCTTAAAGATACTGCATATCGGTCTGTTACTTAAATCTCATTCTCATCTGTACTTTTTAAATAAAACGTCAATTTAACACAGAGTTAAAATTGTAATAGATTTAATTAATCTTTTACCTCAAAATTCTACACAGAATACCCCATAATGACAAAGTGAAAGAAACATTTGCATAAGTTTTCACAGCGTTTGCTCAATACTTTTTAGAAGGACCTTTGGTAGCAATTACAGTGTCTTTGAATATGAAGCTTCAAGCTTGGCACATCGATGAAGAAATGGTTGACCTTCTGGAAGAATTTCCTCTCTCCACAGAGCAATCCCGGAGCTCTGTCAGAGTGTCCATCGGGTTCTTCACCTCCCTGACTAAGGCCTGTGGAATTGGGATATATTGAATCCATATAAAATCTATATTTTTAGATGAGCGGCCTATTCTGGTTTTCTCTGCATATTCTGTTATCTGTAAGTTACTCCTTGCTGTGACATCTCCCTCTCTGTGCATCTTGCCACCTGACCTTTGGAGAGGCCCAGAATGTCTTCAAAACCTGGAGATAATGTCCATTTCTCAGCTTACACACACACACACACACACACACAAAGACTAGGGCAGACAGACTGAGATCTTGCAACTTTTTTTGCTTCCTTTTTTCTCTCAATTAATTAGCATGCAAAAAGTACTCCGAAAAGAACCTGGGATTTGATCTGACAAATCTATCAATTGGTGTCAATGAACTGGATTGGTGCGACGCAATCTGGCAGTGGTGATTTTGGGCCAGCTCTAGGAAGGGCTGGGCGGGCGTCCAGCTCTAGGAAGAGTCCTGTTGGTTCCAAACTTCTTCCATATACGGATGATGGAGGCTACTGTGCTCTGAGGGATCTTCAATGCTGCAGCAGTTTTTCTGTAGCCTTCCCCAGATCTGTGCCTCAGTACAGTTCTGTCTTGGAGGTCTACGCACAATTCCTGGTTAGTGCTCTGACATGCACTGTCAACTATGGGGCCTTTTATAGAAAGGTGTGTGACCAAATCATGACCAATCAACTGAATTTACCACAAGTGGACTGGAATGAAGTTGTAGAAACATCTGAAGGATGATCAATGGGAACATTATGCACCTGAACTCACTTTTGAGGGTCATTGCAAATGCTGTGAATACTTATGTAAATTATTTCTTTTTGTTTTTTTTATTTTTACTTTCTTCACTTTGTCATAACGAGGTATTTAAAGATTACTTTTAATTAGAAACAATAAAATCTAATTGAATTAATGTATCCAGTACCAAACGCAACACCATTTAAGGTTACTCTAGCCTTTAGATATTTAGGACATCGTTTAGTATCGGGTTTAAGTACCCATCCCTGTCTAGGACTGCAGATTACAATGTAAAAGAATAAAGTACATTTACATTTAGTACAGTAGCTCCGCATTACCTGTGCATCCTGCCTGTAGACACTATCTAGAATAAATATTTGTCATGTAATATTAGTTTAAGCAGTAAACTCTTAGCATCTGTCTGATGCAGAAATTGTTTTTAAGCAATTCTGCCTATATAACAATGGTTCTGATGTACAGTATCAAACTAGTGAATTCCCATAGTGAGTACACCCCTCATTTTTACAAATTACAAACAGTGAAGATATGACACTTGATGCAATATAAAGTAGTCAGTGTACAGTTTATATATGTAAATTTGCTGTCCTCTTAAAATAAATCAACATGCATCCATTAATGTCTAAATCGCTGGCAACAAAAGTGAGTACACCCCTAAGTGAATATGGTCCTAATTATACCCAAAGTGTCAATATTTTGTGTGGCCACCATTATTTTCTAGTGCTGTCTTTTTGAAGGGTTTTTTCTTTTCTTTTTTTGAAGGGTGTACTATCTTCTGTAATTGAAATCATCCTGCAGAGTTCAGGAACGCTCTGTATGCACTCTACTTTGCTGTCATTAAGTGTTTGTCTGCTTTCAGTGGTCACTTCTTCAAACCTATGGGCTAAAATCCAATGCTGTTTCCACTTGGTTTTTCCACTGATTATGCTATGCAATACTGTGTTCAATATGGTGTTTGATTTCCCCGCTTGGTCATGCCCTTATTCATGATGTGTTCATATTTTTTCACCATCATTTTCAGTAGCTGTATGGTGTATGATTTCTCCCACACTTTATCTTTAAAATAAACCAGAAGGATTCTTCTCGGGTCCAGTAGTTCCAGTGTCTGATACTATTACTGCATAAACACACCCACTAAACCTGGAAATTAACAAATAAGCTGATTCAGGTGTGTTTGATCAGATAAATACCAAACTGTCAAGGACACTGGTTCTCCAGGACATGAACACATCTATTAACAGTGTATTTTATACGTATTTTATACATTTTTATGGAAAATCTTATCCATAAGATATCCATGCTGTGCTATAACTACTACAAAAATAAATGTACATAATCACTGGGATTTACATGGGCAATGAAGATTGGGGAAAATTTAATTAGCTATTTTGTATCCTAAGACTGCTTGGATTCTGCAGCAGTATGGTGTTCCCAGTGCTTAATCCCCATAACTGTGTCAGTCCTCTAATTCCTCATTGGCCATTAGTTAAACCACTTTAGATAATGAAATCCCTCAAAAGCCTCTGAGTTATGTAACACTTTCAAGGACTAATAAAAGGAGCATCAGGATTCACTGCCTTTTTAAAATTCTTATTTGCATTTGTGTTGTTTATGGTAAATGTTTGTAATACTACTGCCTTCTAGTTGCTGGTGGTACATGCCAGTACATGAAAATATTATGGTATTTACAGCAATTTGCCATTGTTAATGGCTGAAGAATTTCTTGGAATATGCAATGAGCTATAGCAATAGCGTTTGTCAGTTACATGTCAAGCTGCAGTTCTGTTGGGTTGGTTAGGTTATACTTTTTAACCAACTCCTTTTGTTTATAAAATGTATCTCTTATAAATTGCATCTTGCCTTAATTGCAAATGTTTTTGTCCCCCTTGACAGCCATTTGGGTTTAGGGGATCTATAGCAGTCAAAGGAAAGTTTTTGATGAGTACAGCAAGGCACAATTTGAAACTTGATGACCGTAATTTAGGTCTGCCCATCTGCCCCTGTCAGCACTAGAAGCTAAAATGCATATGCTTGCTTCTACATGTTAAAGCACCGTTAAAGATAAAGGCAGTGTTCCAATTATTGCTGGTCATGACATGTTGAATAGCCTGTAGGCTCTTCCTTAGCTGAACCCTACAAGTTTCCTTTACAGACTTCTGTTTCTTGAAATATTTCAGATATGCTTTACTGTAATGCTTTAAATGTTCTCATATATTTTAATTGATGCGTCTTCTACTTTCAGAGTGAACTGAAGTTACCCAAAAGCTCTGTCTGAACATGCGTGTGTTTGCAGGCTGAGTCAGGCTACGGTTCTGAAAGCAGTTTGAGACACCATGGCTCAACGCTGTCCCTCACCTCAGCAGCGAGTGGCCTCTCAACCACCTCCACATCATCTTTCAAGGTTAAAGAAACCTGCTTTTAGACATTATTGCTTGTCTAGCCAGACTGCTAGCTGTAGAAATAAGAATATTCAGTGGAAAAAATATTTTTTAGAAATATTAGATATTAGAATTTTAGAAAATTAACTGACAAAGAAATTAACAATCTATGATTTTAATCTTAGATTAATTTTATCACTAAGAGAGAGAGTATCAAAAAGAAATTCCAGAAAATCACATTGTATAAAATATATACAGTGGGGCAAAAAAGTATTTGGCAGCTACCCATTCTGAAAGTTGTTCCACTTAAAAAGATGAGAGTCTGTAATGTTCATCATAGGTTCACTTCAATTGTGTAAGACAAAAATGTAAAAAAAAAATCCAGGAAATCACATTGTATGATTTTTAAAGAATTTATTTGTATAATTGTGCAGAAAATAAGTATTTAGCCTCTACAAACAAGCAAGAATTCTGTCCCTCACAGACCTGTTACTTCTTCTTTAAGAAGCTCTTCAATCCTCCACTCGTTACCTGTATTAATGGCACCTGTTTGAACTCGTTATCTGAATAAAAGACACATGTCTACACCTTCAAACGGTCAGACTCCAACCTCCACCATGGCCAAGACCAGAGAGCTGTCTAACGACACCAGGGACAAGATTGTTCACCTGCACAAGACTGGGATGAGCCAATCTACAATAGGCAGCAGCTTGATGAGCAGACATCAACTGTTGGAGCAATTATTAGAAAATGGAATAAATACAAGATCACAGACAAAATCCCTTGACCTGGGGCTCCATTAAAGATCTCACCTTGTGAGGTACAAATTATCTTTAGAACAGTGAGGAAATGGCCCAGAACTACACAAGGGGAACTGGTCAATTACCTGAAGACAGCTGGGACCACAGTAACAAAGGTTACTATTAGAAACACACTACGTCATCATGGATTAAAATCCTGTTTAAGCCAGCATAAGTCCAGGCCAGTCTAAAGTTTGAGGGGGCCATCTGAATGTTTCAGATGATGATTGAGAGAATGTCACGTGGTCAGATAAGACCAAAATGGAACTCTATGGTATAAACGCCACTCACTGTGCTAAAGGGGCAACCCAAGAACACCACACCCACTGTGAAGCATGGGGGTGGAAACATTATGCTTTGGGGCTGCTTTTCTGCAAAGGGGACATGACGACTGATCCCTTTTAAGAAAAGGATGAATGGGGCCATGTATCGTTAGATTTTGGGCAAAAATCACCTTCCATCAGTGAAAGCATTGAAGATGAAACGTGCCTGGATCTTCCAGCATGATAATGATCCCAAACACATCACCAACAAAGGAGTGTCTGTGTAAAAAGCATTTCAAGGTTCTGGAGTGGCCTAGCCAATCTCCATACCTCAATCCAATACAGAATCTGTGAAGGGAGTTGAAAGTCAGTGTTGCCCAGCAACAGCCCCAAAACTCACATCTCTTGAGAAATTTGCATGGGAGAATGAGCCAAAAAACCAGCTACAGTGTGTGCGAACCTGGTGAAGACATGCAGGAAATGTTTGACCAACCAAGGTTACATTACAAAGTATTGAGGTGATCTTTTATTATTGACCAAATATTATTTTCTTCACCATTATAGAAAAATTATTTTAAAATCATTTTTTTACATTCTGTCTCTTACAGTTGAAGTATACCTGTGATAAACATTACAGACAGCTCTCTCTTTAAGTAGGACAACTTGCAGAATCAGAGGCAAAATTTACGACCTAGTTATGATCAGCCAACGCTAAATGCAAATACATGTATTTTTTGACTAAACTTGATATTTTCGGTGTTTGTTAATTGCAAGGGAATTTGTCATTGCTAAATTCACAGAAAGGCCACAGTCTGCGGGAGAAGCTTGCGGAGATGGAGACATTCCGAGACATTTTGTGTAGACAAGTGGACACGCTGCAGAAGTACTTTGATAATTGTGCAAGTGGAGATTGCAGAGATGAATATCACAGGGACAAAGGTGAGATTTTATAGCATTATTTATCTTATTCCTGGTCTATTAGACCAGTCATTCTCAGCCCCAAAATGATTAAAGATAAAGAGTGATAGCAGATTACTTTCCTTCTCATATTTGATTAAAAAAAAATATCTGAAGGAGAATGATCAGAGAACTCTTCTCTATATTTTTTAGTTTGATGACTGAAGAAGCGTCCCAATGTCTAATAAGACCATTTGATATATTGCGATTAAAAAAAGTTTTGGTTGGTGTGTAGAATTACACTTTATTTTAGTTAACGTTTAAGCTGAATAGATTTGCAGAATGTTTATGAAGTAATTGCCCTATAAACATATTAAACTATGTCAGTTTTTTCTGCATGCATGCATATATGCATATGTCTTCATATAGTAACTGCACAATGTTTGTTTGCATTTCTTAACCCTTAGTAGTTGAGGATGATGAGGATGATTTTCCCACCTCTCGACCAGATGGAGACTGTCTGCTCAATAACAATAGCAGCAAAGAGAAGTGTGAGTAGGTTTTTACTCTTTGTACATATTTCTGTATTATTATTTATATTGAAAATAAGTTCTGGTTTATAGAATTACACACCAACTAAACTTTTATTTCTCTGTTCACACCTTGAGACTCAAAAGCATCACCTACCTTTCAGACAGATATGTTATTTTGTTGCCTGTTGATGCCTGTTCCTCCCTGTGCACCGTTTTTCCTGTCTGTCCCTTAGTATTCCCAATGGCCAGTCCCAGAGAGCCCACTGGTATCGATTTCAAAGGTGAAGCCATCACTTTCAAAGCCACTACTGCAGGAATCCTGTCCACACTGTCCCACTGCATTGAGATCATGGTCAAACGAGAGGAGAGCTGGCAGAGACGAATAGATAAAGTACGTCTACTAAATAAATTCTCCCTGTCATCGTTCCACATCTCTACCTCAGATATAGCACTCTCTCACTGAAATCGAAAGGGCAGGTTTTGGAAGAGGAGCTTGCTCATTCTTTATGTGTAAAACATTAAGTGATGTTAAATAAATACTGCGGAATTAATAATGCTGGTTTATCCCTGTGCAGTGGCCTTAACAACAGTACCTTATATTTAGAGGTGCTTTTTCTAGTGTGGTACCTACGCACTCTGTTTCATTTACATAAGCCCTTACATAACTGCTTGTTATATTTTAATGGAGTCTAATGAACAAAGATGAAACTGAATCTGTGAATTTGCATGAGCTCTTCGGGAAATGGTGAATTTTTGCTCTTTGGCGCTTAAGCCACATTCTTTGACCGACTTCACACCCCTAATGAGGCATTCAACAGACCATTAACACTTTTACACCCCTGTGGAGAACTAAGGCTGGTGAATTTAATCATATTAATGTACCCATGAGCTACTTTTAAAAAACAAATGAAAAAAATTAAGGCTTTGAACTGTAAAATATACCTGTATTAGTCATGTGCAAAATATTTTGCGCCCCTAGTCAGATTACGTTGTTGAACATTTTAATTCAAACTTACTGTGTGTTTAATAGAACATATTGCCGAATAGCATCAAACCTACAGTGTGATCTGTGGAAAACCTAGCTAGTTGTAAAAATAAATGTTAATATTAGGTTAGACTAGCCAATCACTTATGAGGTTTTAACTTATTTTATCAGAAAATGAATCAACCATATTATTTAACCAGGAGAGTTTGAACTTTTGCATGCTTATCTATACCGAAGACAAACACAAACTTTTATCTTAACTATGAGTAAATTTTGTTCACAACTCAAATCAAATTTAAGCTTATTAGCTAGCAGCCACAAGGAGGAGCAGCATTCTTTGAATGTGGTGCTAATTTGTCCACGAGCACTTCTTCTCAGACACGTGTTACACTCCGCTAGCATCTAACTGCAAATACTTGCCCAACCAGTTTGCCTTGCACAGACCAGCCCTGGAGCATTAGAAGAGGGGAAGTACTTGAATTCCATTCCGAGAACAAGCAAAGTAAAGGGGTGTCTTTCTGTATCTCTGTACTGAATCAGAGGAAACAGACATGCAGCTGGAAGATAACCTGCAACATTCCAACATCTGGCTCAAGTTTACTAGCTTATGTGGATGCTTGCTTGTCTGTGGATTTAAAGTGTTGACCAGCTTGTGCCTTGTCTGAATCGCTGGCCTCTCTGGATGGCTGAATCTCTACGGTCAAACACACAGAAATGGAGTTCTCTGTGTACGTGGAGCAACGTCTAAGCTGTAGGTGATACCTGTTTGGCCTGACAACAGAGTAGCCAGTTGTCTCTTTGGTCTAATTATGTTTGAATTTTTGGTTTGCTATGCATAGCTCTATATACCTGGATATTCATATTGCTTGTTGCAATATTTTTTGTGATTTTATTTAGTAATAAGTGATATAATTGTCAGAAAATAGCAGTGTGTGTATTTATTACATTTTTAATTTGTATTTTGAGCATTTCAGTAATATTTATAGTGGTCATGCACTTAAATTAACTTATTAATTATATTTTAATCAGAATTGCCCTTGGTGAATTATTTCCACATTTGAAGTGTGATTTTTTTCCATGTCTTTGGGTATGTTGTGAGTAAGTGGATGCTATTTGCACACCTTTTTTCAATTCAGGCACTGTGCAGTTTGTTCAGTAGGGTTGTGGCACTTAATGAAGGTGTTGTTAATGTTTGTCTTCAGAAGAAAACATAGAAAACAAATAAGGTTGACGTCTTCTAACTGACCAACCTTTTAACTCACAAAAGCTTCAACCTGGTTATTACAACCAATTGTAAAGCAGATAATTATGCAGAAACAGTGATTTTTTTGCCTTTTTTTGTTGTTTGGTTCAGGTTGTTTTATGTACAACCCGCAGTATGTGATTCCTTTTTGGGGTGGATCCAGTTTGGGGTCTCTATAACTGGGATATTAGAAGAAACCCGAGCCCCGCCCTGTCCTTAATGTGGAGCTGCACTTTTGTCTATGATGGATTTTAGCCTGGTTAATTCAACCTGGTTTGTTATGTTATTTATAAGATTGGAAGCAGAATCTGTTAGAACAGAAAGGTTCTGTCTGAAAGGATGTTGAGGACTTTAACTTTCTTTATCTGTTTTTTCAAAGACCACAATAGGGCTTTAAAAATGTGGATGAGAGTTTCAGGTTGGTTTCATGCTGTTTATTGTTATATTTTGTCTAGTGTACAATGTGAAAGAACTAAGAAATGTATGTTTTCTTGCAAGGAAATGGAGCGCAGAAGGAGAGTAGAAGATGCCTATAAGTCAGCCCTAACGGAGCTAAAGAAAAAGTCTCACTATGGAGGACCAGATTATGAAGTAAGTTCATGCCTGTGTCTGCATCCAGTGTACTGCTACCATTGCTCAGCAGTGGAGATCCAATGAGAGGAGATGATGCAGTTGCATATGTCTTTCAGGAGGGACCCAACAGTCTCATCAATGAAGATGAATTTTTTGATGCTGTTGAAGCAGCCCTGGACAAACAGGACAAGATTGAGGAGCAGGTAGGGCTATTATATAAGTAGGTCTGATCAGGTTCCGATTTGTTCAGTGCTGCAAAATGTAATTATGCTTATTCCATGCATGTTGCATGGCATTGGAAAGTGTAAGGTTACCAATAATAGATTGTTGAACCAAAGGTATGTTGATTGTGGGGCAGTGGTGGCCTAGTGGTTAGGACTTTGCCCCTGAAATCTGAAGGTTGCAGGTTCAAGTCCCAGCCCGG
>JBBIGC010000041.1:6961066-6977266 GCA_037576955.1 Lepidarchus adonis
TTTTGTTGTGGTGCACTGTGTGCAGTGGTATTCACAATGATCGGAAAACACGAATCACAATCACAATCACAATCACACAATTATACACAGCAAGACTACTGCTGGTTTGTGCATGAATGAATTTGGTCTAGTAACTGCTTTAGTAGCACATTGTCAAGGGGAACATCAAGACAGTTGACAAATATTTATCATGATTTGCATTGCAGTTTTGGTTTTACATTATTGGTGTTACTGCAAGGAAAAAGCACCATGCATATGTGCTATATGGCAGCATTTCTAGCTGTACAGAAGGACAATACAGCTTAATTAACATAACTAAGTTAATTTGACTCCTTTAGGCAAGAGATTTTACTCACCAAATCAGCACTGAAAAATTGGCTTTTAATGAACGTTGAGTTGTTTAATACAAGATGAGTGTGACTGATGCTGACAAAAAAAAGGTTATTTTCACCACTAGAAGTTGTTTTTGTTAAAATGTTCAATTCAATTCAAATTCAATTAAATGCTTTCAAATATAAATATAATAATACATTTGAATTAAAAATAAAATTATCACCTGTCACCTATTTTTTAATTGTTTTTGTGAAAGGCTCCTTTGATAAATGATTATTCTGAGAAATTTTTTTTGCTGCCAGTGTGTTGCAGGTGTAGTAATGTATTATTTAATGTGTCTCTGTAGAACACCTTTAATTGCTCTCTTTCCATCTGTGTATCTTTTCCCTTTCTTAGTCAGAGAAATGCAGGACCCCTCGGCCCATTACACTCAGCCCAGATATCTGCTGCTCCATCAGTGCACAGAGATACTCCACCAAGGTGCCAGACTAAGACCTATACATCCACACTCATACTCATAAGCTATTTTCAAACATTTTATGTGTTTCTAATGTAATATTTCTTGTATTTACTAGCAAAATCTTTTTTGCAGTTTGTTTTTGTGCTTTTCTGGTTTCTTATCTTTAATTGGATTTATGGTGGCAGCTTTGTCTTTAATCTATTGCTAGTGGTGGTTTTACTGTCTTATCATTTTCTCTCTCTCGCTCTCTCTCTCTCTCGCTCTCTGGCTCTCTGTCTCTCGCTCTCTGGTTCAGACTCATAGCCATGCTTCCTCCCTGTCCTCTCTCGACCTAGTCAGTGCCTCCGATGATGTGCACAGATTCATTGCTCAGGTATAGTGCATTCTCTCTCTCCTGGAATGCAATAAACTGTTATGTTGCCCTTTACAAGCTCTTCCTGCTTCTTTTTATAGTAACATCTCTTGAGGTTTTAGCTGAAAGAGGTCTGTATTGATTTAGTGTTAACAGACGTCTGCCTCTGCTCTTCAGAAAATGAGAAGGCTTTCTTCTTTGGTTAATATTCTGGAAGATTCACATTAGAAAAAAACAGACAGTTAAGCATATTGTAATACTATTTCTTAATATTTTTTAATATTATTTCTTTACAATTGCGCTTGTCAGAAGGGTGGGATATATTGGGCAGCAAGTGAACAATCAGTTCTTGAAGTTGATGTGCTGGAGCCACTTTGACAAGGGCCTTAATGGGATGGCAAGACAGTCAAAGCATCTCCCAAAAAGCAGGTCTGGTGGAGTGTTCCAGATGCAGTAGTTAGTGTCTACCAGCGCAACTGTTGAATGGGCGATGGAGTCAAAGGCATCCAAGGCTCACTGATGCATGTGGGGTGTGAAAGCTTGCCTGTCTGATCTGGTCCCAAAGAGGAACTCCTCTTGCACAAAATGTTAATACTGACTATGATAGAAAGCGGTAAGAGAACACAGTGCAGCGGTGTATTAGGCAGGTGGTCTTAATGTTATGGCTGATTGGTGAACCCAATATTTTGAGAATTTCTTCTTTTATGTGACTCTGATGGAGATACAAGAAGGTATTGTTGACACAAAGCTGATGAGCCGGAGCAGCTAGAAGAATGAAACACAGGTGCATGGAATATATTTTTTTTATTCACCAAAACCTTAATTATTTTATATTTATTGCTTCACCCTCAACCACACAATTATGTAGTACTTTATCCTTAGTTGAAGCAGTACTGCAGCACTTCACCTGATGTATATTTGTCACATTTTTAGAGTTGGATTGATTTTCATAGACATTAATTTCAGGGAGTTTATCGGTTCTTAGCTAAAAACAGAAAAATATTGACAGTTATAATAGAAATCATTGGGTATGTGCTTAAGCATCTACCCTTTGTCTACAATTTATGTCTGGCTCATGTTAATGTTTTTCCCATGCTTTTGTACCGCATAGACATTATTGCATGTGTTGCATGGCTGAAGTGTGCACGTATGGGGATAGACGTTGAGTGGAATTGTTGGAGTCCCTTAAACTTTTCCATATACAGCATATAATGGTTCCTGCAAAGAACAGTGTGGGTGGTTGGAGACTGACTGGTTCAACTGTTTGATTTCACCCAGGTGGAGGAGATGGTGCACAACCACATGACCTATTCCTTACAGGATGTGGGTGGAGACGCTAACTGGCAGCTTATCACCGAAGAGGGAGAGATGAAGGTGGGTCAGTGTGTATTCAGGTGGTTTTCTTTTATGACCACATATATCTGGTTTAACAAAGAATCCTAAAGCAGAGAAGCTTGAACAGGATATCGCATGTAATTTTAGGATGTTTGTTGAGATCAGGTTAGAATTGTTTGATTTAATCACACTTACGCTGAGGACTTATTTAAGAACTTTGTGTTTGATTTGTGATTCATTTTGCAGACCAGTTTAATGTGGAAATGCAAATACCAATGCATAGTCTTGTGCATGAGAATGCACATGTGGTTAAAGTGTTTTAATTCTTGCTGCACCAGATGGCAGAGATATTCAAAATATGTTTTTTTCATTGTTTCTTTTTCTGTGCATCATCTCTGTGCATCATCCCCCCCCTCCAGGTTTACAGAAGAGAGGTAGAGGAGAATGGTGTTGTGCTGGACCCTCTCAAAGCCACTCATTCCGTTAAAGGGGTCACAGGCCATGAGGTCTGTCATTTGTTTTGGGACACAGCATATCGGAACGACTGGGAGAGTGAGTATCTCATATTTAAATCATTAACATAAACAACCCTCCATTTAATGTTAACTTTTGTTTCTTTCTTTTTTCCCTAGCAACTGTTGAACACTTTAATGTGGTGGAGACCTTGTCAGAGAAGGCAGTAATTATTTACCAGACCCATAAGGTATTGTCCAAAGCCTACAAATGTAATTAATTTGGTGTACAAACCTTGTGCCAATCTACTGTATATTTCCTTTTTTGCTAATTCTGTACAAAAATGTTTGCTCTCATTCCTGCTGCAGAGGGTGTGGCCTGCATCACAAAGGGATGTCCTTTATTTGTCAGTTTTCCGCAAAATTCTCACCACTAATGAGAATGAGCCAGATACATGGCTGGTGTGCAACTTCTCTGTTGATCATGACGGTTATCCAGTAAGCTGTTTTTAGCATTTATCTTTCTAGCGTGTTTCTCATCAGCCTTATTGGTGTATTTTCCAAGCATTTGTTGAATGCATTAATCAGTTTGCTGTGTTCCCATTAACATGTGCGTTTCCTCAGCCCACAAACAGGTGTATCCGGGCAAAAATCAATGTGGCCATGATCTGTCAGACACTAGTGAGCCCACCAGAGGGCAACAAAGAGATCAGCAGAGACAATATCCTTTGTAAAATAACCTATGTAGCCAATGGTGAGTAACTGTTATCCTGCACAGCTGTTTCTTCTAAAATTGTGCAATTCTCGATTACTGTATAAACAGAACTTGTACTTTTACCAGTTAATCCAGGTGGATGGGCACCAGCGTCGGTCTTGAGGGCCGTGGCCAAGCGAGAGTATCCCAAGTTCTTGAAGCGTTTCACATCGTATGTTCAAGAAAAAACTAGTGGAAGTTCAATCCTCTTTTAAAAAAAGGTAATTTGTTAAATCTTTATGTATGTTGCACCTTCAAAACACTTCACTGAGATTCTAAGTGATTTACAGTTTGAGGTTGGCTTTATATGTGGAAAACCTAATGCAACATTATTAGCTTGAAGCTTCCGTCAATCAAAATTTCACTTGCATATAACCTCCTGTGACTCGCTTGATTATTATTCAGCTGCAGCAGTTGCAAACAAAGAAAATCAGACACTTTTTAGGCACATTAAACTGATCTTTTGGCTTCTTTGTGAAATATGTGAATTAACCTTTTTGAAGTTATGATTTCACATTATTTTGTTGCATGCTTTTTTGTCTTTGAATGCACTTTTACTGCACAATAAGACTATTAAACAAAGCATATTCATGATGGTTTAGTTTTAACCCAAATTCTGAAGTAAAAAATGCAGCTGGTGCAAAGTTCTTTGTGCATTTAAGGTGGCACGGTGCTCATGGTGAGAAAAAAATAAGCTGCTTGCTTACATTTTACACCCATGTGTTGATTAAACTTTCTGAAATGGCTTGTAAGGGAATAGTTTGGGACTTCTTTTTTTAAATATGGATGTCGGATATGCATTTTTTTTGCTTTGTGTAACTGTCAAGATTCATGGTAATGTAGTTTCAAGTTATTGCCAAGTTGCATTTTAATTTTGCCATTTAAAGCCAACCTTAAAACAAAGGCCTACAAAATTAAGCAAATTTAAAAGAACAATTCATAAGTTATAAGAATATGCATAAATTAAATAGCATTCTTTATGAATAAACTTTAAGAAAGATCAGTGTGTCTATGAAGCAACAATATGCCATTAGATTTTGATGGTTAACATGGTCTACATGTTGTTTTAGGTTGTCTCCCCTGTGGTGTGTGCCAACCTCCAGTAAACACATCCATGTAAGAGGCCTTATCCATCCTTAAAGAGTCTAAATCACAATGCTGCAGTAACCTGCCCAAGAGGTCTAAAACAACGTTATTGGTGCATTCTTAACCTATAGTCGTATCCTGTTAAATACACTATAAATGCAGTGTTCCCAGATATCAGATAGGGAAAACAACAGGAAGGCTCACATGCAGTGTTGGGACTTGAAGAGCCTGTGACTTAAAGTCAGCAGGCTAATATTTTTGAGCAATGATTGCACATATAGTTAGATTCTTTATTCATGTTCGGGTGGATATAGGTTTGATTTTTGTTGTTGTTGTTTGAAGTGTTTACTTACGGTTTTGTACATATTTTGTATTAGTTTTACTTGCACATTGTTTAACTATTTTCCTTATGAAAAATAAACACTATAAACTTGAATGCCTTTAATGAAAAGCCTTTTCAGTTATAGCTGAGCTTTCTTCCTGGCCTTGTTCATGTTTTACCTCAGTGTGGTGCGATTGTTCTGCTTTGATTGATGGAGAAGGTAAAAAGCTTTAACTTAACATATATAATTGTGTGTTCATAGTGTTATAGTATTAATAATTCATAGATTTTGAAATAAAAGGAATAAATGTGGAATCAAGAGGTTGAAGGCAGCCGGAACTGGATGGTGCTCAGATTGAGTTGCCAGATATTGGCACAGAGTTTTTGTTTTTTTCAGGAAGGTTAAATAGTCAGTTTGTAGAATATTTGACCACATTTTGCAGGACTGCCCTTGTTTTGAGCAAAACATAACAGTTTTTTTTACCAGGTTTGCAGTAGTGCACATAGAAATATTATTTTGTACGATTTCATGGGACCTCTAGTGGTAATTTGTGAAACTGTCATATTCTTATTCATCATAATTAACTGAAAACTGTACTAGAAGTATTTGTCACTGAATTTTGAGTTCCCTTTATCATTCTGCTTTAATTTTGTTTAACCACAGAAAGTGATATTTGCACTAATAGCTTTGCTTTACAGTGAAATTACATTTGATGGCTATTTGTGAAAGATTTTTATGCATTATGCATAAAAGTGAACACTTTTAAAGGTACTTTTCTAGGGCACTACAAAGCTGAAAGACACTGATACACTGACACACTGACTTAATATGTACCCTTAAGATTTCAAAAATGTTTTGATTTGCCTTTTTCCTAGAATGTTATTTGTAGATAAACATTAAACAATATTCAGTATTGTTCTGATTTGTGTTTTTTTACCTGTTTATATAGTGTCCTGGGAAAATTGAATCAAGATCTGGATAAAACCTTTTTTTTCCAGAAATATTGCATTACTTACATACCCTCAAAAACATTAAAATGTAGCATTTTAGAATGAAATATTTAACAATAATAAGCATGGTTATAACAAAGACTATTGAATAATTTAAGAATTTGTAATATGATGCACTTAACTACATTACCACAAACATAGAGTAAAGAAAACAGACATTAATATATATTTTGGGTGTATTATTAAATTGTTAGAACATGGCCTGATCTAGAGGTGGATTGAACCCAGACTGTGGCATTGCCAACCACAATGACTGACTGGTGTTTTGTCTAGAGGCATGTGTATATTTGTCAGTAGTTACGCCCATCAGTAATCCTATAGGTAAATCCCCATGACCCCCTACCCCCCTGTGCAATTTCTGATTGGCTGGCTGGACAGTATGTAAATGGAAACAGACAGTTGTGCTAATATATTGCTAATATATTTTTGATCAAATGTGTTATTGTGAATTATATGATTTTATAAATAACGATTAAAGATAATTACTAAGTAATAGATTTTTTTTTTTGTTTTAATTAAATTTAGATTGAACTAAATCTTCTAACTTCAGGAAATGGGGTTTGTAGTTTACTTGTCAGTGCATCAGGTAACCTGGTTTTTATAGGGTTTTCTCAGTTTTGATACTTAATTTACTTATTTCTCAAGTGATACTTAATATTTTTTCTTTTTTTAAGAAGTACAAAAGTAGTAAAACATAATTGCACATTCACATTCAAACAGTTCAGTCCTATCTGAGACCCTTTCACCATTTTCACTATAGGCTGGTGATTATAGGATCATCTATAGGGTTGTTCATCAGGTATTTATTTATACACCTGTTTAACCATTGATTTAAAATATATGAAGCTGCACATGACCAGCATATAATTTAACTTTTCTTATTCATCCTCTTATATTAAAATTAAAATTAATATTTACATTACTGAACACATCTGCGCTGTTGTAGCACTTGAACTGTATTCTATAACTAAGAGGAATGTGTCAAACTTTGTAGCTCTCATGTCAGAACTAATGTTTGCTTGTTTCCTGTACCTGGAAGTAGCTGTTGATAAAAGTGTCAACCAAATGCATAAATGTAAATGTAGCAATTGCTGGCACACTAGCTGTGATGAAGCGTACATTTATATTCACTATTTCTCAACCTTAAAAACACATTAAAACCCAACCTTGCAAAATTAGCCTCACACCAGTCTTGCAGGGCATTGATGACCATGAAGTCAGCAAGAGCTTTTATCAGTAGCGCTCCATGTACAGGAGACAATGATGGAGATTAGTCTTGTGGAGGAGTGACACTGCTAACCCAGATTAACCTGAGAGGTAGATAGAGCGAGAGATTCTACATCCTTTTTGCAGGTCTGGCTGGAGCCTCCATCAGGCTCAGCCAATCAGCTCTTCTGAACCTGGTGAGATGTGATGCAGAGTGGTCTGATTGGCCAAAGCACACTCTGGTGAGACTAGTATCTGCTGACGTTGCCTTAAGAGCACTCTTCAAACACCTCACCAACTACACACACACACAGCCTCAGTGACCTATTGCTTCTTGGGGGGAAAAATGCTGCCTTTGTTGACATGAAACAGAACTTCAAATTTACCAGACTTTGTTACTGTTACATTTCAGAGAATCAATTAAAATAATTTCTAGTTCATTTTGACTAGCAGATGTTCTAAACTTGGATAAAACCTTGCTTGGTTAGTCAGATAAATCTATTATCTTAGTCCTACAAATTAAACTTATTCCCCTCATAATAAAGTTTCTGAGTGAGATGGAGTTCCATTACACCAGAGTTCCAGTTCACAGCTCCAGAAGCAAGACCCAAACTTCTCTTGGAAATTTTTTATTATTATTTATTTTGGCAAATTATGCCTTTTATTCATCTAAGGCTTATTTAAATTTTCTTCAGATTTTTGAATAAATATCTAATTAATTTATTTGAGATATTTGGCTTTTGGGTAGAATTATGGTGAACGTTAAATGTTTACACTACAGCAAAATGACATCATTAAAGAAAGGCATTTAAGTAGAAGCATGCAATGGTGATTTCCTCATCTCAAACAAAATCCAGCAACAGTGGTGAGTTTACCACGACAAAAAAATGTAACCATGAATGCATTAATTACAACTTGACAACAACGTCTCTTGCTGTTCAAGTCGACTTATTTCTGCTGTGTCATGGTATTCCTCTTTTGAAAGGCGGCCATCAGGTCATTGAGGTTCTGGAGTACAGAACCATTTGAGGTTCCCCAGTCTCCAGCGGCCATTCCCTAATGATCCCTAAACCGTTTCGAATGGTCTGACATGATACTTGGTTTCTTCTCACCTCCCTTAAATGTGTCTGGAGTTGAGTGGCATTCATCATCCCGTTCCACAGGGCACTTCATAATGATGTGGTCATCAGTGTGGGATGTGGCCACTTCTGTGACTTCCAGTATCAGTAATATAAATCTGACTGAACCAGGAAATGTATTGGTCGGTTCAGGGATCAAACACCTGGTGTGAATTTTTGGTTAAGCTCCTTGTTAGAGAACAGCAAGTTGTGTAAAAAGTACTGAAACGTTGAACAGTTGGACATTAGGTCACATTCAGTTCACCCGTAAAGTTTCTAGTGTGTTTTAGGTTCATCCTGAAATTTCACCTGAAAGCCAAATATCCCTAACTTTTTGTGAGTAGTGTATGTCGGAGCACAAAGCAAAAATAACATGAATCACAAATATTCTTTATTACAAAAAATATACAAAACTCAACAAATTGTATCTTTCGTGCCTTTGGAAAACAGCTATATCTCTTCTGAACATTGCATTTGAAGAGAGAGAGCAAGAGCGAGAGAGCATGAGCAAAGGTAGGTGCCAATTTCAAAATTTCTTCTATTTGCATACAATGGAAAACCTATAAGTGCCTAATGTGTAGAATAGACAAACACAGAAACATGCACTTGCATATACAGGAGCATCTAACTCACAGGCCGTTGAGTCTGTTATAGCACCTTTGTGAAACAGTTGCACCTTTGCAGTCTTCTCGTCAAATTATCTTGATTATCAATATAGCACTTAAATTACATCAGTTTACATCCCATATCTATCCAACATACATTCATAGGAACAGAAATTTCGCAAAAGGCTGCATTTGGCAATAATACAATGACTATCATTCTACCACAAAAAATGACAAGGATCTAGTGAGTCATAGCTTTTCAGCTCCTCCTTGTAGTCCTCTTGTCATTTTGTGATTTCTAATGTGTCCCTGTTCAAGTCAAAGTGACATGTTAACAAAAATATGCGTTTTGTTTTTTAAATAGTGAAAAATAATAAATTACAATTATTTGTGTGCATCCGACAAGCACTGAAGGCATTTGCAACAGCAAATTTTCGGAGATAAAATGTCAGAATGGCACACTACAACAGTGTATAGTCTGACTTCAGCAGTCTTTGACACAATTCAGATAATGACAATGAACGTGTTCTCAGTGGGCGTGGAAACCATTTTCACTAAAGTCCTTCTCAGAAGAAGGAATGAAATGTTCCTCAAGGGTTTAGTCTCCTTCCCTTCAAATTGCTCATCTCCCACAATTTAATTCTTCATTTTCAGTAATCCATTCAGCCTCAAGACGCTTTTTTTGTACAGGTTCCTGCCGTTTCCTGTAAATTAACTTTTGACCTAAAACAGTAGAACATACAACATTTTAGTTTATCAGGTCGTTTTGGATTGACAGTTCCATAAAGTCTAACTGAATCAAATTTACCAAATGACTAATGGTAGTTACTGAATAAATCATAATTAATAAAGCAAGCTCTGAATTAATTCCAAGAAATTTGACCTCTCATAGAAAATCAGATCTACTCACCTATTGTGTGTCATGTGGCTTTTGACTAGATGTCCGGCAGCAAGGGCAGCCATGAGGGACAGTTCTCCTGCCAACACTGTGGTACACACTACTCTGGCAAGCTGCCTGGCATTCTCACCTGGGTCGGCCTCACTGGCACCCTTCACACCTAACATCTTTGTAGGAGCACAAGAAAAATACATCACATTTTCCATCCACTTTCTTATAACTATTTAAATAAAAACGTTTTCATTATCCAATACAAAATTGTTCGGGTTCATCCATCAGGCAAAGAACCATATATTAATGTATAAAAGAGCTTAACAGAGGAATTCAAACCTGCAGACAAGCTTGCTGTGGTGCCAGGTTAGTGCCCCCTCCCACTGTGCCTAGCTCTATAGAGGGCATGGTACAGCTGATGTAGAGATCCTCTCCGGTTGGGCCTGATGCTTCCATCAAAGTGATGCAATTAGAGCTGCCCACTGTTTGAGCAGGGTCCTGGCAAATCAACGTTTTATTATTATTTTTTAGAATATTAGCATAATTTATTTTGTGCAGAAATAACAACAAAAATTTGTTATTTTTTTTTATTTTATTTTAAAATAATTTTTCCACTTTGCTCATACGATGGCAACATACATGTTCATATTTAATAATTGTTCTGTAAACTAATATGGATATGTTAGGATCCTCTCGTACCTGTCCACAGGCGATGTAAATGGCAGCAACAATGTTGGCAGCATGAGCATTGTAACCCCCAATACTTCCTGCCATAGCAGAGCCAACCAAGTTCTTGTTGATGTTTACATCCACCAGCGCTTCTGTACTTGTCTTCAAAATCTATAGAATTTATGAACAATATAAAGCCGTCATGTTTCAGTACTTGGTATAAACAGTCGGTATTAAATGTATAAATATATAGTACAATTATACCTCTTTGACCACTTTGGCAGGTATGGTAGCCTCACACACCACAGACTTGCCTCTACCCTCAATCCAGTTAATAGCAGCTGGCTTTTTGTCAGTACAATAGTTCCCACTGACTGCCAGCACCTGCAGCTCAGGATATTCTTCTTTTAGCCTAGCCAGAGCCTGCTCAGTCCCCTGAGAGAAGAAACAGTAGCATATAATCTCAGCTGGGTAAAGGATTATGCATAATTTAATATTAAAGTAATATTTTTATCAGTGTGTTCCAAGATAACGCACTGTCTGACCTTTGAGATCATGTTCATCCCCATGGCATCACCAGTTCTGGACTGGAAGCGGATATACAGGTTGCGTGAAGCAAGGCCAATTAGGAGCTTCTCCAAACGAGCAAACCTAAAACAGAAAAAAATTCAAAGAATCTTTCACACGTGATTTACAGATAACATGCAAAGGGCACACGTGCAATGCAGGTCATCCATCATGCATGACCATACTGCATGATGAAACGTCTGCATTGTACACGCAACCTTTGGAATCCCTTATCTCTAACTTTCTGTGTAAAATGTGGACACAGAAAACAGTTTATTTGTTAAATTAGCTTAATTTAACCACTTAATTAAATTTATATTTCACTTTCAGCCACATAACTACATACTGTGTATATTAATTTCATAGTATGGACTGTTACATATGACTAGTGATTGAACCAAAAGCCTCAAATTTAAAACAAAAAACTGGCTGCAAACCTGCTGGTGTGGTCAAACGCCTCTTTGATGCACTTAAAGCCCTCAGCGCTCTCCAGCCAGGCCTTGACCTCAGCAGCCTGGCAAGCAGAGGGCAGTCGAACCACAGGCCCGCGGGTCATTCCATCAGCCAAAACCCTGCTGCTGGCTCCACCACCCAGCTTTCCAAGAAACATCCGATTCATTAACAGTTATTGCTAAACATGCAACTTTTAAAAAACGTTTCAGGGTTATTTTTAATGAGTGTTAACACCACGTACAGTTCTCCATTCAGAGAACCTGGTCTATAACAGGAAATCACTATGATGGCTTACAGCTATGGCTCTGCAGCCTCGGTTGGTACTGGCCACCAGACAGCCTTCAGTTGTTGCCATGGGGACTTGGAATTGCTTTCCGTCCAACAGCAGAGGCCCTGCGACGCCCACTGGAATCGGCATGTAACCAATGACGTTCTCGCAACAAGTTCCCATCACCTACATTCCCATCACAAATATAAACGAATGTAATAAAAAATCAGTGTGGTTTAAATCCATGTGAAATCCTCAATGCAAATATTATTTACCACAAATTAAAACATGCTAAGGCAGCAACTGGTTAAATGGACTAGTAGTGCTGAAAGAACTACTCTCCAAATACGTGTGTATTTAGTTATTTATTTATTTATTTATTTTTCGTTTTAATAATCTTCATATTGCTGTTAATATCTTTCATATATTGTAATCTATATACTGAGACACTTAGCTGACAGTAGGAGGCAATTTTAAAAATTTCAATAAACACTGCATTACAAAAAACGTGTTGATGCAATATTTTTTATTAATGCGTAAACATTTGACTCAAGCAATTTCAATGAAAGTGGCTATTTGTCATTCGGAGCACACTCAATCAAACACAAAAATCCATAACAACAGCAATATAGTGGGACGACCCACGACCTTCCGATCCCAAGGGCAGGGTCCTAACCACTACCTAACCACTGCCTGAGAACTGTCTTACTCTAATGTGTTTGGCACCTGTTGAAGAAGAGGATGTTTCTGCGTTACCTGAGAGTAGTCATAGTCTTTGTAAGGAAGGCAGATCAGAGCAGAAGGCTCGGGGAGTTTAGGGCACAGCATCCGTCGGCGGATCATCACCCCTCTCTCTGGGATCTCCATCATGGCCTCCAGCTTGTAGCCAGGAATATGTTTTGCATTCACTAACATGATAACCTCCGCATCACTCAGGTATTGAGCCCCCATCTGTAGAATCACATCCATTCATTCCGCATTCAATGAACTGTTGCGCAGATTAAACTTTTTACGAGACGAACTTGGAAAACAGTAATAGTGCTGGGAAGTCGGCACAAGTAAAATGTATCATTAAAACAGAATTGTATCTACATTATGCAGGCACTCGCATACAAAGCTCTTACACAACACATTTAAGTCAAAGAAATCAACTCTTGCAGGTGGTTGGTGCCACAAGAGGTTCCTAATCTGTTCTCGCGTCATACACTAATTGGTTAAGAGTAAGTGAATAAGTAAAGTGGGCAAGCTCATTAGAGATTACAGGGGTCATAATCAAGGTAAAAGTAACCACAAAAGTAGCCCTACTAACTCTCCTGCAGCTTAGCGTCAAAAAAGAATAAAGGAGAAACACCATCAGCAGTTAATAAACTATGGCCAAATGGTTGAGGCTGAAAGTGGAAGAAGTGATGGCAATAATCCTTTGCTCACCTCAGGATCTCTCAGAATGGTCAAACACTCATCCAGTGGTCTGGGCTCAGAAGGGATGTTGGGTTGAGGTTCCTCCACAGTAGCATCGTCCAGACTTTCCTCCTCTCCCACCACAAACGTGCTTTTAAGAGCAGGTTCGGTCACAGCAGGCAGGGGTTTAATGACTAAATCTACCAAAAAGATGTGGGAAATATTTAATACACACTACTGGAATGAAATTTCATTCCAATTAATACATTAAAATTAAACTGACAGATATGTGCTTGTCAATAAAGGCTTCAGCAAACTTTACAAATTGCTACATATATCTCGCAGGCAAATGCTGTTATGGAAGTATGCAAATGTGGGGAACATTTAGTGTATTAGGGATTCATTCAGTTGTGGGAGTGGTAAGATAAATGCAAAACAGACAGAAGAGGACCTGCCTGTACCTCGTTCCTCTTTGGTGACTACAGGAGAAATAGCTGGCAGCTTCTCAGCTCTGCTGGCTCGAGGGGCAAGTTCCTTCCTGCAGCACTGGTCAAAGGACCACCTCTGTGTGAGCATGGAGCTGGGGTTGGGGACTTTAAGAGACAATGTGGACTCCATCTCCACCTGCTCAAAAAAGATGTACTTCACAGCCAGGAAGAGGGCGAGACCCAGAGTGATGACCTGCTCTATGTCCATGCTGATCATCCTACGGAGAAGAGAATGACATTATCATGAACAGAAGGTTAGAAACAGCAGCAGAAGCACTAAGTATAATATTGTAGAATCATTATGTTACATGTTTTTTTTTACTTTTAGTTATTACTGTGAATATATCCTCGTTTGTTTCAAAGTTCTCAATAAGTACAGAGTATCAGTATACTAAAAACAAGAGAAGAGTTCAAGCTTCAGAGTGTGTTATACTGTGTCATAACTGTGTATTAAATACACAATTATATAGATATATAGGATTATTTTAATTTATTGATATTTCGATTATTGTAAAAATGCTAGATGATGAAAACAAAAATGTGGTATTGATTAAAATGTAAGATCTGCACTTCTTAAGTGTGCTATACTGTGTCATAACTGTATTGAATACATGATTATACAGTATAGATAATTACATGATTATTTAGATTTATTGACTGGTTATTTCAATCTATTGTTATTTCGTTTATTGTCAAAAATGCTAGATGATGAAAACAAAAATGTGGTATTGATTAAAATGTAAGAATCTGCACTTCTTAAGAGTGTTATACTGTGTCATAACTGTATTAAATACACAATTATAGAGATAATTACATGATTATTTAGATTTATTGACTGGTTATTTTGTGATTTTATATTTCGAATATTGTAAAAAGTGCGAGATGATGAAAACAAAAATGTGGTATTGTAAGAATCTACCATTTTAAAACAAATGTATCTGCTTTTCAAATTAACTCGGAGAATTATTTCATATCTAACCATGCCTCATGTTTTGAGTCACTTATGATTACAGTGACTTCTAAGGGTTAAATTCTTGCACTCACCTTAACAGATAAAACTGCCACAATGGCATATCTGGCTCAATCCTTTTCGGTGTGTGATCACTTAGACTTATTCCCACCTGAGGTACATTAAGGGTCCCATTTGGTGAAGCAGGATCAGCAATCCATCGGCTGTGAGCATGGACCATTACCAGGCCAAGAGACTGCGAAGAAGAAAGAGAAAAACACCAGTAAATGTGCAGTGCCTCGTCCTGTAGCAAAAGACATAGTTAGAAGATTGTGGCACTGCTTGAGAGAACTGGTCAGCTTGCTCATACCATGATCATCTTGACTCTCTGGGTCACTGGGTTGGGTTTGTTGTCCTCCTCTTCTTCTAGAACACGAGCAAAATGGCTCAGTTGCCAGATGGGATGTCCCTCCCGGCTCTCCCTTGACAGCTGTGTAGGCCAGAGAAACATTTTAGGCAAAACAATGCTGTTTTAGATCTTTTGTCTTTTTCTCGTTCAAGGGCAAAATCGCACTCACCTCAAGCACCAGTGAGACACAGGCCGGGAAGAAGGTCATGAAGACAAAGTAGTTCGCCAGGACAGACATGCATCCAAAACAGCACATGATCTCAAGCTGGCGAACACCTGAGATTAATGAGAAAAGATTTGTGTGATTTCTGCTTTTGTGCACTATAGAACCACATGTAAAGCTGTTATATTAACACTCTGAATAAATACCTGACATGGTTCCCACTCCAATTACCAGGCACTCCACCAGGGCATCCAGTGTGAATGTGGGACCAAGTACAGCCATTCCCCTGGCAATGTTTTCTCTCACCTCATCCTGAGGTATAAAATGATAGTTTACACATCAATTGATCAACCTTTGAAAGTACAATGTTATTAGAGAAAATTCCTCAGTGTGCAGAGTACCTGTGAGTTTGAACTCAGTGCAAATTTGGCCAGCGCACATGCTTTAGAGAGATCAATCAGCAACAAGAAGAAAGGCAGTGCCTCACTGAAGACAAATGAGAGTGATGCATTACTGTGCAGCATTACATTAGCTTTAAGCCACTATAACATTATAATAACACAGACTTTACTCACTTTAAGCCTGTAAGCTCCTTATCCAAGAAATGAATCACAACAGTGCTGAAGACAAAACTGGAGAAGATTGTGAAAAGCCCAGCAATACCTAAAAATAATGATAATAACTGATTCATTACATTTTTAAAACACCACATAAACATTACTCTGTGGTAAAGTAGGATCATTGAACCAAATAAAGAACCGTTGTAAAGAATATTTCTCCTTCTTGTGTAAAGTTTAGAGTTTTTAGAGTACTATGCAGAAGTTTTAGACAAAATTAGAGAGAGAGAGAGAGTGTGTGTGTGTGTGTGTGTGTGTGTGTGTGTGTGTGTGTGTGTGTGTGTGTGTGTGTGTGT
>JBBIGC010000041.1:6988848-7004030 GCA_037576955.1 Lepidarchus adonis
TGTGTGTGTGTGTGTGTGTGTGTGTGTGTGTGTGTGTGTGTGTGTGTGTGAGAGTGAGAGAGAGAGAGAGAGAGAGATTTGAATTTTATACTATATAATATATAAATCACTTACTAGTTGGAGACTGTATATCTGCTGCCATCTACTGGATGGTAATTTACACTGCTGCAATTGGTATGAAGTTTTTCAGTTTCTTCTGATTTTTACTAATTACAGAGGCAGTGGGACAAGTGAAAAAGACTCCTAAAGGCAGAAGAAACCTTACCAACAGCACTAATCTTAAGAGTGGAAGAGCAGTGTCAATGAAGGACCATCAACCTCATCTTTCCCTCGTTCCAAAATCTGCTCAAACTCCTATGAAACAGTCACAGAGAACAACAGAGTCTTATACACAGGAAAATGTAGGGATAAAAGAGAAGGGAAAATCAGAAGTCATAATGGATAAACATAACAAAAGCAGGTTAGGTTTCAATGTTTGTCAGACCCTGTAACCATGACCTTAATTAGCTGTGCAATACACATATTTGATATATGGGAATTATGAGACTGGGATTTTATAATGTGCTGGGATTTTACAGGTACATGGTCAGCCAATGCTTATACATTAAATATAGAAATGTAGAAAAATAATTAAACTGAGAACCTGATGACACATAACATACATAACATTTATTTATAAAACAATGTTTATTTCTATAGGATTTCAAATGCATAAAAATAAGAAAAAACTGCTGACCCTTAGCACAATTGCCAGATGTAGCTTAGATATTCTTTTACTTTGGGCACAGTTAATGCATAATTAATTATGTCCTCTACATTTTTAAGTATTACAAATAAAATTATTTACAATTATCTGCCATTTTCATCCTTATTTTGAAGAATTAGCAGAGCCTCTATATTCAAAATATAATTTAGCCAATTATTTTTGTGGGTTGTTTGTTTAGCCCAAAATGCATGGATAGAACATCTAAAAGAGGAGACCCTAAGAAGAGTGGTGTCTTATCACACTCATCCAAAGGGGGTCAGCAGCTGCCAGGAAAAGAACTGCACAGCAACCCAGGCAAGTCCACAACCATTTGCTAAAAGCTGTAAGAGCTTTAAGCCATGTAGGGGAAAATGCCACAGAACAGTTCTGTTTAGTCTGACGGAATTCTGTGTAATTACAGTTTGAACACAATACACATTTGTTTTTTTTATTGCATGTTTTAATACTTTTATTCAGAACTAAAGGTGAATGTTTAGTTTGTTTTAGTCAAGGAATTACCAAACAGATGCATAGTGGCCTTCACCAACTGTAGCTGAACACTGCTAGAAGAATTGAATATAACAATCATTCTTTTTTTTATTCAGTTGAATGTGAAAGTGTTTCCAAACTTTTGACTGGTAGTGTATGGTGCAAATGAAATTAATAAGGGAACTAAATAATTGTTTCTTATTGACTCTTAGGTATTTGCGGTACAGCCATTATAAGCTCAAAGACAGGGAAAGTTTTGAGCTTGAACAAGATCTATAAACGAAACTGGTTTGGAGAAACAATGCTGCACACTGCTGCGATAAATGGAGATGTTCAGTCTATAGAAGACATGATTAAAGTTGGTGCCTGTGTCAACCTGACAGATAATGCTGGTACAGTATTGTGGAGAATACTATGCATGCATGAAGCCTCCTGTTGTGTAGATCCTGGTTACATGTTTGAAGCAAAAATTTATACATAACAGATTTTACATGCTACATCAGTTTTTGTGGTGTGTTTAAAGTGTGTCTGTTCTGCTATGGTTGTCTTGTATTGGTATATGCACAATAAATTGACGAGAAAAGCTATTTTAACCTATACAACTGTATACTTGTATATGGACAGGCTGACAAAAAACATTTCTTGAAACTCTTTGAGTTTTAAATCAGTTAACTCCTAGTGGTGTAAAATGGAGAACTGAAGCATTTATATATTTTTCAGGTTGGACTCCACTTCATGAAGCAGTTTTGCATGAGCATTTTGCCACTGTAGAGACTCTGCTCAAAGCTGGAGCCCAAGTCAACCCTGTAGGATGTGATGGATCCTTACCTTTACATGACGCAGTAGCGCTTGGTAACCTTCAGGTGTGTCATGTTAGTGTCCCTTGAGCTTACTGGGTCATGTTTGTTCCCCAATTAAAATCCTACATGTCTAATCCATTGTGAATCTAGATTATAGAATTGCTCTTGAAGCATAGTGCTGATCCATGTTTGAAGAATGGAGAGGGGAAAACTTCCCTAGATCTCAACAATGACACAGATGTACAGGCGTTAATAGGAAAATATCTACCTACATCCAACTTAAAATGTTTGTCAGGTATAAGATTTTTTTTCTGAAAATAGAAAACTTTTTAATGTAATATTATGAATATGTTAAGTATTTTTGTATGTTGCTGTTTACATTGTTTTTTGTTGTTGCAATAGCTCAAAGTGTGTCCTGTGGAGAGAGTGGTAACAAAGAGTTTTGTACAGTAAGTAACATTTTGTCTTCAAACTCACATGGAAAATGACCATTGAATGTAGGATCTTTGAAATTCTCAAACCAGATACATGATTTATATTCAAAGACCACGACCAGTTAAGTCAACTAGGATGTATTTCAACAATTTCTATTGAATCCTAGTCCACAAATTCTTGGAAGTTGTGCAAAAGTTAATGCAAATTTTAGAATTAAGTGAGTGACTGAAACGATAATTTGCTATGATGTACTAGAGTGCAGTTCAACACTAGTACATTTACTGTAAGATCTTTTCTCCTCATCATTTGTGACACAAAGGGGACAAGACGATCTGCTGATAAAGAAGACATTCAAGCTTGTGAAATTCAAGCTTGTGTTGGTTCGAATGCAGGCAGTGCAGAAAAACAGCATGATTCAACAAAAGCAGTGACTTCTCTTGAAGGTATATCAATACTGAACAATCTGTGGCACATATGTTAAGAGTTAATATGTTTTCACATTTAATTTGGTTCTCTTTGTGTTTACAATGGGGCTTGTTTTTTTCTGGTATTCTGTAGCACTGATAAGATCTCAGACCTCTCCTTTTGAATTCAGGCCCCATACAGGTTATGAATGGCGTATTACAAGGTCATCAGTTGACTTTAGAGTATTTGCTGACATTTTATTATAACCTATTTGATTTGTGGAAGTAGAATTATAGTTTAAATAGTGGGTTTTGTGCTTTGGGTGGATGATAACCAGTAGTTTTTAATTATGGTAAAAAACATGTATTTTGTTTCCTAAATACATTAGCATTCATATATTAATATTATTAATATTAACTAGTGTTATACTAGTTCATATACTAGTATATACATACACTATTTGCATGATTGCGCAAACATACAGGCAGCTTTTTCCTGAGTCATAGATACACAACCCCATTTCCCCAAAATTTGGGACATTAAAATGTAAGGAAAAACTGAATGCAATGACTTGCACATATCATAAACCCATATTTTATTCACGGTGGAACATAGAAAACATTGAATACATTACATTTCTGATGTTTAAATGAGTAAATGTAACATTTTAAGAAAAAACAATAACGTTATTTTGATGGCAGCAACACATCTTTAAAAAGTTTGGACAGGACCTTGTTGTTGCAGGCCAGTTCAGTACCCAGAATCTGTTGTAAGAGGTGTAGTACATTGTCTTGCTGAAAAAAGTCAGGCCTTCCCTGATAAAGACATTGTCTGTTTGGGAGGATATGTTGCTCTAAAACCTGTTTATACCTTGCAGCATTGATTATGTCTTTCCAGATGTGCAAAATGTACTTACAAGTTGGATGTTTCCTCTCTTTAGTCTGAAGGATATGTCATCAATGTTTGCCAGGGAAAAAAATCTAATTTTCAATTGTCTGACTACATAATAGTTTTCCCCTTTGCCACAGTGTATTTTAAATGAGATTTGGCCAAGAGAAAATGGCAGTATTTCTGGATCATGGTCACATATCGTTTGGTCTCTGCATGATAGAACTTACATTTGTCTTTTGTATAGTAAACTTTCTTCATAGACAATTATTTCTGATTGTGTTCCTCAATGTCCATTTCAAACTGAGAATTCTCCAGATTCTCTGTATCTTTTAATGATGTCTTTACAATTTTACATTGAGAAATATTATTTCAAATATTATTTTCTCATGGTGGACTCTGCCTCACTAAGATGATTATATCCAGTCATGTTACTGATCTGTTGGCAGTCAACATTATTTGCAAAACTTTCCTCTTTCTGGTATCACTTACTTTTCCAGGCCTTTGTCTAGGCCCTGTCCTAGTTTTTTTTATGTGTTGCTGCCAATTCAAATTCAAAATGAGCTAATATTTTCATGTAATGGTTATGTATCTCACTTTCAACATTTGATGTTTTCTGTGTTCAGTTGTGGGAAAAAATATAGGTTATGAGATTTGCATGTAATTTTTATTTATATTTTTACAGCATCCAAACCTCTTTGGAATTGGTGTTGTACGTACAGTGCATATGCCTTAAAAGAGGTGCTTTGAGTTCTTGCTTTATTTCTAGGAGCATACAGAGTTCATGTGGCACGGCCATGTATGTACAGAAAATGAGTCAACAGTCTGAGACCAAAATACGTGGGCTTAAATGATTTGAATGTGCAGAGTATGAGTTAAGATGGAATCAATAGCTGTTGAATTTTGTTACAGTATTGTCATATTATTTCATGAAAGACAATGGAAAATCAGGCAGGTGTTTGCTGGGAAATGCCTTTATTTTACCTAAGGGTGTTGGATGGTATTTATAGATTATAGTGAAAACCTTTTTTTTCTCCACATACACATTATATACATTATATGTATAAAAAAAAAGGAAATGATTGTAATGTTTGTGTTTCTTTACTGGTTCAAGTTTCTGAGACCAATCAATCAGACACCTCATCCTCTAAGTCCAGTGAGACTGAGATTGATGTCACATTGGACTACTTGGAGGATCCTCTAGCAGGTGGTCAGTGGTTTTTAAGTGCCACTCAGGATTTCTCTGCATCTACATACAGTAAGTATGATTCTGATCACCTGTTAAAATGATTATTATTGTATCTTTGTATATGTTTCTGTTAACGGATTACAAAGATTGTTCTTGTTTGATGTTAAAACATGTAATTTACAAACTATGAAGTAATTTAGGCCACATATTAGAGAATATTAATTTTTTGAATTCCTGAGAGCTGTTCAAATTGATAACAACCATATGTGCTGTCACTCTGTATGATATCTTTCATATGATATGATTGTGTCAGCTTTCCCATTAATTTCCATTAAATAAAAGAAAAACAATTATTACTGGCCTTTCTTTTTATTTATCTGACAGGGAATGACCACAGAAGCCCTAATTTGATTTAAGTAACACATTTTTTATTTAATTTTTTTTAATTAATGTTGACTTCTATTTAAACATATTAATTTTAGGGTTAGTTGGTGTAACAGCGGGAGAATATGTCAACATTATAGATGGGGATCTTCATGTATGTCAGGTGAGCAATATTCTTTTTAAACATCAAGGTTTACTAATATGATGTTAACATCAGTAAAACTGTTTATAAAATGTATTTTAACACTTGATTAATGTGCTCAAAATATTTGCACATTTATTTCAGCGCTTGGTTTCAGCTACTAATGAAAGTAATCCAAGTCATTGCGAAGCCTCAGGGAAGGATCATTCTGATAATACAATAACACAGGTTTCGGATGGTTCCAGAGATGATCATGACACTGTGGCCAGCAAAAAGATTAGACGAATCCCAACGGCAAACAAGCCAAACGCATTTTTAGATTACTTACTGAACTTTGACCTGAATAGTGTCTCTCTGTTGGACAGTGGAAGTGCCAGAATAACCAAAGGAGAATCAGAGAAGATCGTCTCTAAACTGAACAGAAATATGAATGATTACCATTTAGATCCTGATGTTTCCCAAAATGAGGGATTTTGTGAAGCTACACAGACTGAAAGTCATTCCAAAGAAGAATTGAGTATTTCTCTTCTCTCTCCCGGTATATGTGTTATCACTGAGTCAAATTCAGAAGGGGAACCTACACTCATTAACAGGCAGCAGCTTACAGCAGTGACAGACTCATCAGTACCTAATGGTGAATCTGCTGAATCACCTGACATGGATTCACCATCTTTACTTATAGGTGTAATCCATGATCAAGGACTGACCCGCTGTCCAGAACTCCAAGTGTGTGAAAAAGTGTTGGGACAGTTAAAATTGACTGGTGAACAACTGATGAACCCTCATTCAAACAACCAGTCAACTGAACCAGTCACAGACGAACAAAAACAAAAGTCTGTGCCATTATCTAGCCTTGCCTGTGAGACCATCACAACAGATGTTACCTCTGAATTGCCTCAGAGCAATACTGACACAAGTGACCTCACAAGCAGAACAATCCTGAAAAGCTCTGAAGACACAATTGTTTCCTCTGTGTTGTTTGTTGGGAAGAGTCATCCTCAAAGTGACGTAACAGATGTCAAAGAAGTTCTGCAAAGAGAATACTATAGAGAGGCCAGACTCTGTGGTCAAGCTTATGTCTGCTCTACTGAAACTAATGGTGTTGTAAACAACAAGGAGCAGGCTGGAAGCGGATCGGGGTTATGGTCAGCTGAGACGGCTGGTTTAGAGATTCCAATCAGCTCTGCAGTTAAAGTGAAAGAATCTTTAGTTACTTCTCTAAGCAGTAAAAGTCCAAGAGATGATGATTGTATCAGTACCAATGATGACAGAAGTACCTTCTCAGTTGTTAGTATTTCAGGACTCTCGCCAGCTTTAGCTTTAGTTAAAGATGATACAGCAGAAAAAGACGAAGATGACACCACATGTTCTGCAGATTCAGACTGCACTGTCATTGATGAGCTTGCACACCTTACCAGAGCTGAAAAGGATCCCAAGCATGTGGTCATTGATACAAACCTAAATGCCATCCCTCGTGATAAAGAAAATGACTTGTATAATGCTCTTGATGAGCAAAGCATTGCAAACCAACAAATTAACAGTACAACTGACTCAATAGACACAGGGACCTCTGACAGCATTCTGATCCAGTTTGCACAGAAGCCAGAGCTGGATAACAATCACGGCACACAGAGTGAAGAAGATGGCGATCTTCAGAAAGCTGTGGAAACTGAGGAGGTCTCTTACAGTAATAAACAGAGCCAACACAAAAAGAAAAGGAGAAGACTATTACAAAAGTTCGGCGAACAAACCAACACTGCTGATGCAGGTGACATGAACACTGTCCTTATTAGAATTTTGCTTGCTTAACATATGTCAAATTACACAAATGATACATTATGCCTTTTATACTGATACACATTCATGTTTCTCCTGTATAGTCACTAAACAAACCTTCAAGATCACCACAAAAACTCTTCAACATAGAAATAGGGCAGGAGAAACTTACCTGCATTGGGCATGCCAGAAAGGAGATCTGCCACTGGTCAAAAGCCTCATTAAAGCTGGAATTAACATCAATATTTCAGATAATAAAGGTTTGTTAAAAGTTCTCACTTATAATGTAAAGCTCTCTTATTATACCTAAACATTAATATGGTCATGATGCTTCACTTTATGGTAGCAAATGAAGTTATGTATTGCTCTCAGGATGGACTGCTCTACATGAAGCAGTCACTGCAGGTTATGTGGAGGTGGTGAAGCAGCTCCTGGATGAAGGAGCAAATGTCAACCAGACCTGGCAGTGCGGAGTCACTCCTCTTCATAGCGCTGTATCTTGTGGCCATTATGAGGTATAGAACATCATAAAAATAAAATAATTCTATGTATTTTCTTGTACAGAGACAAAGTTAAAAGAAGGGGTAAGGGTAAGTTATATTTTTATGATATTTTTAAGGATTTTACACATATTTTCAACTTGAATTAGCCTAAGCTCTCACACATTTTCTCCGTAACTCACTTTTTTACCTCAGTGACCACTTTCACAAGCAGTAAATCACTTGTTTCTTCACAGGTTGTGAAGCTTCTTCTTCAATATGGCTTTAATTCTTATGACAAGAGTGCATGTGGAAAGACTGCACTGGACCTTGCAAACTGTGAAAACATCAAAAAGCTGCTCTTGACATATAAGACACCTCTTAGTGTACCAGGAGAGCCAATTCAACCTGCCAATCAAGGGCTTGAACTTTTGACCGATGATCAAATACAGCAAGGTAATATTTTACCCCGTTAAACACATAAAGAGAGAAACAGGTAAAAAAAAAAAAAGTCAAGATAATCAGTTGTTTTCATTTTTCATTTTTCAATCATGTTTGCAAATCACCAGCTTCTGCCAGCTATGAAGATGGCACAGAAAGATGTGTGAGGGATACTCAGAGAGACAGTGTAATCTGTAAAGATAGTTGTTACCAGGTCAGTAACACTCCCACTTGGTTGTAAGTATTGTAAGTCACAATAGTGTAATTTAAAAAAATAGGATTCATTATTATGGTAATTTCAAAGTTACTCATTTAAAGACACTAATTAAAATGGTGAAAACAAGCTGATAGAGGTGTCGTCCGGGGAGCTGAGGAAGTGGAGATATTTGCTTTTTATTTTATTAAAAGCATACTGGGTCAGCCCCTTTGCCAGGACATATTAGCTGAGTCACCATGTAAGCTTTACAATACAAATTTTATGACATTATTAGATTAACTGAAGAATATTGAGGGTAATTTCTCTAATTTGTTGATCCACATAGACTCATTGCACTTTGTGGCATGTAGACAGACTTGCTGATGCCTTATTAGAAATGCAGACAGTGTTGAATAATGTATAACGACATTGTCTGATGAGAAGTTTCATCTTAGTAAGAGGTGAATGCTCACATGTTTTTAATAAAGAAATGCAAAAAGCAATAGCAAATACAGTATACAATGTATTTTTTATCTTGATGTTACACTGCTTTATTAATGTGAAACTAACTCAAATCAGTTTCATTAGTGTCTGATTTCAATTGTAGCATAACAAATAACTTTTTCCATCAGGACAAGATAAGTTAGTATCTACTGGAGCTTGCACACCTGCAGAAGCAGAATGAACTGAAACATAAACTGTTCCCAGACCAGCATTGTTCTAGCACAGTGGTTCTTAACCGGGGTTCGATCGAACCCTAGGGGTTCGGTGAGTCGGTCTCAGGGGTTCGACAGAGCCTCCGCTGCGGAGGTCGGGACACATCCAAATTATCGTGTAAATTCGTAATGACACGCCCCTCTTGGGCATCACTGGCTGCAGATGATCATGTTACACTGCTTAGCGCTCAGTAGTCAACGAATCTTTAATGTGACTCGGGAATAACGAGTCGTCTCTTGTGAGTGATTCATTCAGTCGCGCATGCGCAGCAACATTATATAGTTTCTGTATTGGGATTATTGATTCACCTGTTTCAAATCTTCGGGTTTTTCGAGTCGTCACGTGATGAACGAACGACTGGAAGTTCGAACCTGAAGGCTCAAGAGATGAACTAATCAATTCTGTTTCAGGCTGCGTAGGTTAAGCTTATGGGTCGGTCACGTGATGAATGAACGACTCGAACCCGGTGAGCGAATCATAGATTAACGACGCAGGTTACTTATAGCATTATAGTTTAGTCTGGTTTGTAGTGTGATCAGCGTGTGTGTAAGCAGTAGATGTGTTAGGGAGGTAACAGATAATATTTTAATTCTATTTTGCTAAAATGAACAAGATGACTCAAATTTCTCATCACTAAGTACTTTGTGTGGATTTTTTGTTAATATTTTAATCCATAATAACTATGTCGGGCAAAAGAAGAAAGTGGTCAGACGAGTATGTACAACATGGATTCACATGTATCACAGAACGTGATGGAGTGAGCGTCTATCTGCTTGATTTGCAACTCTAGTCTCACACCGGCAGAATTGTGTTGGTTTTGTTCTTTGAACAAGGTGATGTTCATATACGGCTCATTTTGTGCACCAATAAAAAACATATCTATGTCTTGAATTTGAAAAAAATCATTTTTTATGTTTCACTAAAGAGGGGTTCGGTGAATGCGCACATGAAACTGGTGGGGTTCGGTTTCTCCAACAAGGTTAAGAACCACTGTTCTAGCACAATTTCTTCAACAAGAATATTAGACCTGAATGCTACTCAGTAAAGTCAGTATTTGGTCATATTGAGGATCATGAACATGCATGTGAACATAATTACTAAAATCCACGTTTTATTTTAGACTTTGTCTTATTTTTACCAGAAGTAATAGTATTACGTTGAGCAATTTAATAAGAAATTAAATGATTCAATCATGTTTTCAAGCTTTTCTTATTTAATTATTTTAATTACCCTCTACCATTATGCAACAAATGGACATAATCTTTAAACATACCGGACATATTTAAAGGTATTAAGAATAAGGTGTTTTTCTCTCAACAAGTCTTCCCTTTTAAATGACGTCCCTCTTAGAGACTGACAGCAAGGTTTTAATTAGGTGTGGGAAGTATGCAGTGAAGGTGATAGAATATTACTGCTTCCTTCACCAAGCTTACCTGCTAGTGTTGCTCTCAACAGGCAGTATAGGAAAAATGGATTTGGGTATGAATAATTTAACACAGCACTGCAGAGCGATGGAAAGGCTAACTTGGCCTAGATTTCTTAACCCTTGTGTGGTGTTCATATTTTTGTTACTCAGCCAGTGTTTATGGGTCTGGTGGACCCGCTCCATGTTTGGGTTTTCACATCAACACAATCAAACAATTTTGAAACCACACACAAAGCCATATTTATAGTGCCCCACCCCCAGTTTGCAGGTGGGACAGAGTATGAGGAGATAAAGATTGGTTCCCACAAGACAGAAGGGTAAAAGGCGCGAGAATGTGAGAGCAGACGGTGTTGGTGCTTGAATGTAGCAACTTTGTGTGAGAACAGGACACACACAGCAGACCCGGACAGGAGGAAGACTTTCCATGCTTTTAATAGCCCCAGGTCCAGTGGACCCGAACACCCTGTACGTAATATAAATGTGTAGGGTGGGCGTACAGTGTGTGGTCATTGAAAATGAGTTCAGATATATGTTTTTAACGGCCAATGAATCTCAGTTTGAAAAAATAATTAATCGTATAATTTTTCTTTTGATAAAAAATGAAAACGGGTCCCACAGACTCGAACACCATACAAGGGTTAACACTTACAAAGTACATCAGCTGGTGAAGAAACTGACATTTAATTTAGAACGTTCAGTCTGAGCATTTGGTATGGAACTTGATGCACTATGAAACATGTTATTTTTTTCAGGTGAAATGCAGTTCAAAGTCACATAGGAACTGCTCTTTAACCTCTGGTGCAAACGCAGGAAATGGACCTTCACAACTGCGAGAACAGGCATCGACAACTCCATGTACAGGATTTCCTCCAGAAGGTGTGGTTAGATGCTTTTCAATCCGTCCAACACACAAGCTCAAATTTCACATCAGCTTTAATCAGCACTTATAAAAGAGGTGTTTAGTGCAGAAAAGAAGCTGGTAAATGGCAAACGTGTGACACCTGACTCTAACCCTCATCAGAAAGTCCTGAATAGACTGAATTGAATAGCTCCATTATTGTCATCAACATGATAGTCAACAAAGTCTGCACCTAAATATAACCTTGCCATAAAAACAGTGATTAATGACACCAATAATGTTTTTTTTTCCCAACAGAGTTATCGACAAAAGAAATCTTAAGGGGCATTTCCTCCATTCACCTAATCAGAGATGAGGAGTTCCTGCCTTCTTACATAATGGACAGATACTGGGATTTGTTCATACAGAGTGAAGAGTGGGACTTTTGAAGAGTTTTAGATTATACTGTAATTTAAGAAGCTGTTAAAAATTCAGAAGTACTCATTGTGTTATTGTAAGTAGTAAATGACTGCTTAGTCTGTTGTCAATTCAAGGTTGTTGTCCCTGTTACTTGTTAACTCTCTATGTTGATCATTAAACCTGTTACGATGTTATGTTACTACCAGGCTTGCGTATACTCATGCTCAGTTAAAAGTTATATAGCTCAAGGTAAATTGCAAATACATGATTTCCCAGGCATGCTAAGGGTGTTGCTCCAACCGTCAGCGTACATGGTTTAGTTAATCCCAGCAACAGTCACGCTATCACACTAAGGTATGTTGGGGTTATATTATCTTTCGAGTTGTAAAATCTCCAGAAATGTGGAAATAGTTTGTGCAATACCAAGAAAGTGATGGTAAATCAATTCTTAGTTCAGAGGGTTTGAATCAGTAGAGCAGGAATCATACTGTTCATTCACAGACCAACTGTGTGTACTTAAATACTATATACCAACCATGTAAAAAAACAAGCTAAGAAAATCAGAAATATAGAATTGAATCAGCTGTTTACAACCTATCAGTGTATAAACTGTGCTATTCGTCTCTTTTAATGCCCTTTGCTAAAATAAAAGGCTCTTAATTCAATGTAAACAACCACAAAACAGTGCAGATTCACCATGAAACGAAAAAAATTAATATTAATGACTGTAATAGAGCTGTAAGGTACCAGGCTAGTATAGATTCCATTACTCATACTTAAACTTGAGTATTATGTCTACGTCTATGACGAGAATCCAGCTCTGTTATTATCATAATAAGTAATACTGTACGGTCCCCTTGTAGGATTGGACGCTAGATCGTTGATCAAATTCAGTGTGACGTTAGGAGCTCAGCCATTGGCTGCTGCTGTTATGTGCCACGCCCTCTACCAGCCCTCTGCCAAATCAGGAAAGAGCAGCATTTATTGCCTGTGAGGCGACGGCACGCGGTTTCAGCCTTCACTTTGTCTGAATTGAAACAGTAGGTAAGTAGTCTTATTCTCTAAGTAATGAAGTGAATGAGAGGAGAGGAGTACTCGCTTTCACTCGAATGGATTGTGAGCTCTGAATGTCTGCTGGTGTTGCCTCATGGCTTTGTTTTTGTCATACACTTTTTTTTGTAATTAACTGAGTTTCTAATTCTCCCACGTTTGTTTCAGAGTCTAGAAAAAGTACAGATGCACTTTAGTCTTTGGATAAACTCGCGATTTACAGGCAGTCTGTAACTACAGTACAGTCCACCGATCACAGGTGAATGCTGGCTGGCACTGGGCATTGTATATTACTCAGGCACGTTATCCAGGACGTTTTTGATGGCACATGTCAAGAAAGAAGTCACACTTCTAGAGTGCAAGGTAAAATACATGCACATGATTTCCCAGGCTTTTTGAGGGTCTAGCTCCAACTGTCCGTCCAGCATAATTGGTTAAGTTATCACATAAGAGTGTCTGTGGAATAAACATGGTCTCCAGAGCTGTTAAAATTTCACTAATGTGGCAAAGTTTGTACAAAACCAAGAAAGTAAGCTCTAAGTTCAGTGGGCTTGAAAGAGTAGAGCAGTTAATGCTGTGGTTGGAGAAACCATGGGCCTCTTACACCCACTATTATCGAAATGAGTGTCTTATGAATCAGTTAACAGTTCGTTCTTGCATCTCAGTTCCATGAATTTAAAGAGGAACACGTGTTTACATTCATTACAATATTTACCATTATTCCACTAACCTGTTTGTTGTGTTTACCCACAGAATGAAAAGGAGATGTTCTGCTTTACATAGACTGAGGCACAAGTTCTACCTTTTTTTTGTGCCATTGTTCATTGTGTGCGTGCTGAAGCTTGTCTACGTGAAAGTTGTCGTGAAAAGGAGATTCTACATTGAGCCCTATGGAATTACAGTCCGCTCATCCATAGCTCAGTCTAACAAAGATGCCTTTGACTGCACAGCCATTTATCAGCTGGATCCAGTGGAAATTGGCAAGTCTTTGGAGATAAGGCGTAGAGACATTGTGGATTTGGATGATGAGACCATTGTGTCCTTTACTGCGAACTGTCCCAGTTACATTAAAGCGAGGGGCTACAGTGACATCCCTGTGACTGATGAGGAGCAAACTTTTCCACTGGCCTACTCTTTAGTAGTGCATAAGAACATGCCCATGGTGGAAAGGATTCTTAGAGCTATCTATGCACCACACAATATATATTGCATTCATTATGATCAGAAGTCCTCCAGAAGCTTCATCGCTGCATTGACCAACCTGGCTAAATGTTTTCCAAACATAATCATTGCCTCCAAACTGGAGTCGGTCCAGTATGCGCACATCACAAGACTCAATGCAGACCTCAATTGCCTGTCAGACTTAATGAGGTCTAAGGTCAAATGGAAGTATGCTATCAATCTGTGTGGGCAAGACTTCCCACTCAGGTCCAACTATGAACTGGTGGAGGAGCTGAAGAAGTTAAATGGGGCAAATATGCTGGAGTCAAGTCGACCAAGCGAGTTAAAGAAACAGCGTTTTGGCTTTCAGTATGAACTGAAGGAGGTCCCATATGAGTATCAAAAATTACCCATTAGGACTACGCATGCAAAAAGTCCCCCTCCACATGGCATTGAGATGTTTATTGGAAGTGCCTACTTTGTCATTTCACGTGATTTCGTCCACTACGTTCAAACTAGCCAGGTGGCAAAAGACTTCTTGGAGTGGTCAGCTGACACATACTCTCCAGATGAACACTTTTGGGCCACACTAGTAAGAGTACCTGGGGTACCAGGAGAGATCCCACGATCAGCACCTGACATGACAGACTTGAAGAGCAAGACCCGTCTGGTGAAGTGGAACTACCTAGAAGGGTCTTTGTACCCACCCTGCACTGGAAAACACATGCGCAGTGTTTGTATCTATGGTGCTGCAGAACTCCATTGGCTACTGAATTATGGCCACTGGTTTGCAAACAAGTTTGACCCCAAAGTTGACCCTGTCCTCATTAAATGTCTTGAGGAGAAACTTGAGGAGAAAAAACTGCGGAACTGGTTGAACACAGTATCTTAAAAAGAGTGAGCATTATTTATCCTATTGTTTATGGACCTACAACTGTGCCAGTTTGGATTTGGACTTGTTCCATGCTCTACCCTTGCAAGATGTCCTTTATCATTTCCAACAAACTATATCGAGGGCTGAGAGCCAAAAGGGCGTAAGTGACATTTTGGTCAAAATTGAGTGATATATATCACCGGAAAGCTCTTTGTGAGCTTTTTCTACTGAAAGAAATGACAGAAGTGATATATAAATACATTTTGAGTTATTAAACAAAAACCAAAGGTCTTAACTGTAAACACACTGAAGCATTTAGAGTCAGAA
>JBBIGC010000041.1:7004130-7023526 GCA_037576955.1 Lepidarchus adonis
ATGGGTTGAGTTGGGGACCCACCCCCCCCCCCCCCCCTCAGACAACTCCCCCTTGTCCAAAAATGTTTGCATCTCCAAAGATATTTCACCCTATACTCCTATACCCCCCAGTGTTGCAGCCTTGTGTTAGTCTACAGTATAGAATATATAGACATTACTATATTATTTTTATTATACAGCTTGTGTGGTGGCATCCAGTGTAGAAACTATCCCAAGTTTTCTATACAATTCCTATAGGAATGCTGCAGAAACTCTGCACACACACTAACACACCACCCCCCACTCACTCGGACACACGCCCACACTGTTACTCAATGAATTCAGCATGGCCGCCCTCGTCTTCTACGCATTGTTGCTGTTTCAGTGCCTCTCGGTTCTTCTGTTCCTTGAGAACAGAGGCAGTTGTTTATTACGCGCACTGGGAGGAAAAAAAGTGCTGAGCAAATCATTCACTCTCACTATTTCGAATCTCCAAGGTCTTAATGTCTTCCAGATGCAAGTAAATCATATAAGAGCAGTTGTTCTTTCCCTTCACTGCCTATGTTAGTAATTGCATCAATGCAATGTGCGTTATTCATGTGTAATGTATGTAGTGAACACATTTGAATTTATTCAAATCACTTTTCAGAGTAACAGATGTGTAGATTAATATCCTCCTTTGCTTATGCCCACTAATATGTAATGTAATAAGACACTCGTTTGCATAAAGCATAAAGTCTGGAGAACTGGTGAAGAGAAAGAGCTGCTGTCTTTGTTTTTGGTGTATAATAGGTGCCAGGTTTGGTGTACTGAGCCTCTTCACTATTGTGCGTATTGTGTTCTTTTGTTGCAAAAAAAATGTAAAAATGCTTGTAATTTGTGTCTGGAAGCAAACTAGCCCTAAAGTGATTGGACGAATCCAGTCCACGATGCTGTAGAAGGTCTTTTAATGAAGTCCATGTGAAGCTAACATTGGCTCTCTGTGTTGGGGGTGGACTTTGGGAGCTTTGCGGGTGTTGGAACCTCTGAGTTAAAGGGTACACTGTGTTCTTTTCCAATCATTCATTGGTACCTTGAGAATTACAGTTTCCTGCAAAAACCCAAACAAAAGGGTTGACTTTTTGGTGCTGTGTTATTTTCATTCTGTCAGTGGCAGCTAAATGGGCATGAGGGCATTGAAATGCAAACACGAGACGTCTCAGAATCTACTATACGAAACAAAGTTGTGCTCTTTTAGAAGGAACGGTGCAACAGTGCACCGCAGCACAGAAATGTGCGCTGGTATTGAGTTCCTCATGCCCCGCGGGTACACAGGGGTGGAGGGAGTGTGGGGCAGCTGGTTTTTCAGCGAATCCAAACACGCTCATGCACAGAGGCTTGATTTTCTGCTCTGCTGGTAATAGCCCCTGACAGGGGAGCCATTGACAGCAACAGTGCTGATTCACATACGCATACGCACCGACTGTTTTCACCCTGACGCTCTGACACAGGCACACACCCCCTTTCTACTCTCTGGCCGTACGGTGGTTCCAACAACACCCCTTTTCGCAGCACGGTTGATCAGTTATTGCTCGAACTGTCATCTAGTCAACTGTAAAGTGTGAACCAAAGAACTTCGTAGAGCAGTAGGTTCCCCAAAGACCCTTCAGCTGGTGTTTGTGAACAAGGTGTGTCAGTCTGAGTTCAGACTGTATCTTTGACAGTCTCCAACAAGCTGTTGACTGCAAGAAAACCACCAGGAATGACTCTAAACTTGCTGAACCAGAGAAAGGGAGGGGGGAGGACTTCTTTGTTTGTTTGTGTGCGTCTGTTACGTTGGACCACTCCCACCTATGTATGTTCTTCAGCTGAAGCATAAGTTAGCCCCTAGTCTCCTATAGAATGCCCTTATAGACCATATATCTTCTGTCAACAGTGGGGGCAGTGTCTTTTTGAGGAACTAGTGAATATGGGCTGGAGTCCTGGTGGTGGAGGCGTCTGCAAATTTCAGTCCTGACACTGAGATCTTTGCCTGATTGTTAGTTGTAGAGGTGACACATGCAGAAAGGGTTCTTAGTGTTGGAGGGCTTTCACACTTTTCCCCTGTAGGTTTACACTTAGCTGTGAAATGGCTGCTGAGCTCTACAGGGAGAGAACACTGTTCCATGTTAGCATGTGCATTACAAGTAAAGTGTGGTAGCAACCATAACTTTGTATAAAAAAAACAGAAGATAATGGACGGTAACATGTTTGTTAACAGCAAAATGCTTTAAATTTCTGAAGCAATGGTGAATATTTAGAGATTAGGTTTTTAACACCCTGTGAGATGTTGATTTTAGCTCTTTGTACTTTTAAGGGCTGATTTTTATTTATGTATCATGTGTTTTATGTGTTTTATGATATTTTTTCTATCATTTTATTTATTTTTTTCTTAACTTATTTACTGTACAGCACTTTGGTCCTGTGCTGGTTGTAAAGTGCTTTATAAAAAAGTTGGAATAGAATGGAATGGAACTGTTGGTTTTGCTCTTGCACCCTCTCCTGCAGAGGTTTATTGCAGCTCTAAATACATCTTCTCATTTCTCAAATTCCAGTTCTCCTGAAAGTGTGATTAAGTGGTTATAAATAATTAAAACTAATTTCCCTAAGACATGTTTTCAAAAGTGAGCACTCTTTCATTTAATGAACATATTGCCATATTTACCTGGTAGGAGTGATAGCATGATCAGGAAGGTCCTTCACCCAAGGTTGCACTTCAATCATGCTGATCTTTGCAAATTTCCCAAATGTGGGAATCTTGACTGCATCAGTTTTGGTAGTGGGGGATGGCATTTGCACGGTCTCCTTAACTGCTTGTGGGGCAGTTGTGTCCTCATGGTTAAATGATGGGTGGGTTTGAGACCAAAGGGTCTTGGGTTCGATTTGCGGAACCAGGCAGGGGACTGAAGTGCCCTTGAGCAAGACACCAATCCCCCTACTGATTCAAATGTGCTGCCACAGTGGTTGCTCACTGCTTCAGATTGGTACAATGTAAATGATAATTGGGGATTAATAGAGTATAATAAATCAAAGATATTATGGGACATCCCTATGGGAAGTCAGAAGAATATTAAAAAATAAATAAAAACACTGAGCTAAGATAGGTGTCATCAAACACGTAATGATTTGGTTGCCTGCAATTGTATTTAATTATAAAATATTTTTTAAAAAACATCCATAATTTTGGTCTGTAGTTACGCTTCATTATTCTTACAATATTTTGAGCATAATTTGAATGAAGAAAAAATACTGTCTGTAGTCATGTTGTAGCACAACTTAGTAATAACACTAGAGCTGGGAAGTTTGAGGATTGTGGGATATGAGATGAACTTGCCGGGCTGTTGATTGTAGCTGGCTGTTTGCAACTTTTGGTACTTATACAATGGCAAAAAAACGGTTTCTCTCCCCAATACACAGTCACATGTTAAAATGGGTTCTTCATAATGTCATGATGCATTATCACACCCTTTATTCCAAAACTTAAGTAGTTCTATCCAGTATAAGTCCTTTCTACATCCAAAACAAGCAAGTTATTGGGGTGTTTGACTGGCATGACTACACTCTGACAATTTATTGATAAATACTTTCTTGGAAGAGCACACGACTACTCATACATGCTTCATGTTGCGAGGATTAGGTTGACAAGAATCTGTTTACTGCTGTTGGATCCAACTTTGGGAAGCCCAGTTTGGTCCCGAAGCCCTGTAATTTGTGAAAGTGAAAGCAGCACTTGCGTTAGGAACTCAGTATACATATCTGAGGTTTTGAAGGTCCTGCTTCTTGTATGCAGGAGCTTGTTGATTAATATGGGTGATGATTAGAAAAGGTGAAAGAGGTGCACAACCGCTCCTTTGAAAAAGGGCGTAGTGTTTGACTCACACTCACTATGTGGAAGTGAACGTGATTGGTGCATTGCTTGTATTCATACTGGGCACTTTGCATGAAGAAAAAACATTTCTCTTCAAAATGCCTGAAGCTGAAAACAAGAGAACGTGTAACATTCTTTTTGAGAGAGAAAAGGCTCAACAACCCTTTGCCTGAATGAGTTATTAGCAGTCGTTGCATAAGGCTATACGTTTTTGATGTTCACTTACAAAGAGCGTGTGTGTGTGTGTACAGTTGTAAACTGTATTTGAAACAGAAAGAATGAGGCTGGAGAAATGAAATGTTTTTGGGCTTGTCGTCCTGTGTGACTTCTTGCTGTAACTTGATGGCTGATACCCCCCGAAGGTCTAAAATTAAACAGAAAACAGGGAGGAGACAGGGAAGGTTCCAGTAAACAGAATCAAAACAAGTAACAGCAAATGTGTATATGAGTAAAGGTGGAGGAGTGTGGGTGTGGTCTCTCTTTCAAACTATTATGCAATTCCATAAAATGTTCAAAAAAGGGAATGACCTACCATTTTAATTATATAATCAAATGAACATAATTCTAATGTTATTATAGTATCTTATCTTATTACCTAATTTTCAATTAATCATATTTCATTGATTTGACGAATAAATAAAGTTATGAAAACCAAGATTCCATAATATGTTTTGGAGATCTGGCATAACTTGTAAGGCCGTTTGGAAAATGTGGTTATGTTCACATCCAGCTGAACCATACGGTCCTTGGAGCTCATCATAAAAACATTCTCTGTTCATGGTGGGGGTTTTTTTTATTGTTTTTTGCCATTCCAGAGATTTACCAGCAGGAGACACAATTTCAGTTCTGTGTGTCTTTATACTGTTATAACTTTCTGAAGCATTGACCTTCAAATAGTGAAGAAATGTGTAATTTGAGAGCCACACAGCCCTTTGATTTTTGGGATGTAGAGATGATATGTGTAGGAGTTAGAAGGATAGAAGTTCATTAACTCTGCAAACCTTGGTTTATGAAATACTGTATTTGGTGGAAATTTCATCTGACTACATTACTGAGCCTCGCATTTGCTGTCTCAGCTTGTTCACTTGTTTTAGGGAATTCTGTAGGATGAGGAACTGTATAAATAATACAGTTTATTCCAATCTACATAACACATGTGTATAGTTTATAAAATTACATTATTGAATGAGGAAACAGTATTTACTTCTTGTAATGCATTTGTTTGGAAATTGATATTTTTCTCTTTCAGGATGAAGTTCCCAGTGGATTTATTGGCCACTGTGGATCCTGAAGCCCTGGAGCAGTCAGCAAAAGACTACATGTCTAAACTGCTCTACAGAAGTCCAGGAAAACATGAGTCCCTCAGCCTGCCTGACTCCAGGGAGGTAAGTACCAGTAATTACTTATGACCTGCAACAAATTCTTATGTTTCGCAATCGTTTTTAATGATTAAAGCCATGATTAAACTGAAAATGTACAAAATGCACAAAAGTTACAAAATTTCCCTTCAAATAGCCAACGTATGTTTGATTCTTTTCTTAAAACTGGTAATTCACACACAGGAAAATATTATTTGCTGAATTTTGATCACCCAGTGGTGACTTCTGTAGGAGATAAATATCAGCATATAAAATGTAATAAATTTGGCATGCTTCCAAAGAATGTGGCTGTGACACAGCATGTAAAATTTTGTGTTAATTTTTACATCACAAGATACCAGCTAATCAGGTATTAGACTTTTGCATTGACATATTCACTAGGTGGGGCTACTTGAGGTTAAATGGTTGTCCATTTGTTACCCATAAAGTGGTTTGTGCACCAAAATGTATTGAAAACATAATGATGCAAAGGGATTACTATTATAAATTATGCCAAATATGTCACAGAATGCTTTTTTGAGACTACTGTATTTATCAGTATTTCTAGAACACTGACCAGCTGCAGGTTTTATTACAATGAGAGCAGACCTTGTCTTAAAATGACATAATGTCAGAAACTACAAAAGACAAACAAATATTGCTTGCACCACTGCTTAAAAGTCCCGAAAAATGTAAATGAGCCAAAACAATAGTTAGTGGTTATAAACTACGCTGTATAATGTTTCGAATAATTGGTGACTAAACATTGAAACCTATTCATACACTGAGTACTTTATGGGTTCAATACTCATAATGTTGAAATCGTAATTTGTCATATTTTACGATTTATTTCCATGCTATAGATTGATGTCAGCCTCTGTAATGTGAGTTTCATGCCCCTGTATGGAATTGATATAAAAACGAAGGTCCTTGCGCTGTTCTCACCCGAAGACCGTTTCAAAGGTAACAAGAACAAAAAAAATCTTTTTAACATTTTTTTTTCCAGAATTACTTAAAGCACTATAATGATACCAATTACTGATAACAGTGTGATCTAATGGTGCCTGTCTGGTCTTGTCAGTTGTTGGACTCTATCTGCAGAATCAATGGTGGTCAGCTGAAGATATTCTTAAATCAGCAGACCCCTCAAGAACGGGACTGCTCAAGGTACCTGCCTCTGTTATTTTACATTATTTCTGTAATCTACAACCCAGAATATGCCTCAAAATTGCATTTATTTCATATATTAATTATAGACATTAAGCAGAAATCAGACTAATGCTTAATTGGACTATAACTACTGATTTCTTTTTCAACATTAGGTCAAAACCCCTGGAGAGAGGATAGTGCTGTATGTTCTCAACAGGATTATATACAGAACAAAGGATAAAGACAGTGATGATATTCCCTTTCTCTGCCATGGAGAGCAAGAAATTGCCAAAATCCTCTGGAAAGATGGAGAAGCCATTGGCTTTTACTCAGTAAAACCTGAGGGTACCATTGGCCTTCTGAAGTAGTAAATCTTCAATTAAAGTGTTGTAAAGGTTGTGCTTGCTGTCATTCTTCTATTAATATCTCATTAACAGGCATATTATGCAGCAGCTACGTGACACAGTGCTACCAGCTTCCTGTTATGGACACAATATTCATCAGGAAGTCTCATCGTGGCAATGGATATGGTTTACAAATGCTGAAAGACTTTATCAGCAGTTTCAGAAAGGATTATCTTGGTTTGAAATATCCACTATCAAAAGCAATGTATAAAGGTACAATCAGAAATCAGCGGAATGTCATACTGTAGATTCTCAGTGGCTTTTATTTATCTGCTGACATGCCAATGTAAATCTGTTTTTACAGTTTGTAAAAACTATCTCAGCACTTATCCTGCAGACAAAGAGCTGCTGTGGGAAGTCGAGGGTATAGGAGGCCCATTCCAGAGAACTCTGATAGCCAAAAAGCTGCAGACAATGGAGCTAAAGGGTAAGAAGGAGCCAAATTAAGGTTCATTAATTGATTCATTCATTAAATTATTGTGATGTTAGTTGTTAGTTTTGTTGAAATTCAGCATTATGTTTTAAATAGAGGATTACAGAGTTGTGGCCAAGTTGAATTTTGAGACAGAGGACATTGATGTCCCAGAGGAAATAGTGACTAAACAAGTACAGTCGACCATGGAGTACACAGAGGAGGTTGTGGTATGTACAATTTTTCTCTAATTCATTCATAATATTTATCTTCACAATATTGTTTATTTAAATTAAAAAAAAAAAAAAAGACTATCTATACTTGATGTTTTTTAGGAGGAGGTAGTCCAGATTAAAATTACAAAAGGCAAGTAAAGTTTCACAAACCATAAATTACACCAACCCCCTTCAGATATTTTTTGGCCAGGTGCATCTTTCCAACATTTCCAACATCACACTTTTATTCCCCTAATATTTCAGAAGTGCAGGACACACCTGTTACAACACGTGACAGAAGCAGCCACCTGAAGCGCAAAAAGCTGGGAGAAGACACAGAAGCAACAACTGAGAAAATCGTCAGGTTGCAGATACATACTATTAAGATTTATACCGTAGAAACAGTAGCTAAACAAATTTTATTGATTTGCTGGACATCTCATTGTAAACCTAACTTTAAAATTTACCTGTTACAGGGTGGAGGACATCGAGGCTGGAGGTCAGACCCCAGTGGAGATGACTGAGAGTGTTAAAAGTTTAAAAGAGGCTGATCTGAAGGTTTGGCTTATTGACTTTTTATTAAATATACATAGACTAGCTACTTCTCAACTGATGGGTTTTGCTAAGATACTGTAATATAATGTAATATACCGTCTTCTCTTTTGCAGGAAAGAACTGTCACAGTGACTCATGGTGAGGAAACTGTATTGTATGTAACACATGTTCATTGTGAAGAACAAATAGAACTGACCACCGAACCTAAGGAATATGGGCTAGAAGTGTGTGCTCTAACCAGGCCTACAACAGAACCTGCTACAGTAACTCCAGAGCATGCTTTGGAGAAAACAGAGCTGCTTCAAATGACTCCTATTCCAGAAATCCAGAGTATGAAGGACAATGAGAAAACACAAACTGTTAAATCTTTAGAAGCAACAATTGGTCCAGTTGATCTTCAGCTTTTAGAACTTCAACAGCTGGTAGAGGTTGAGGATGTTAAAATGTCAGGAGGTAAAGAACTAAAAGAAACAACTGAAGACATCACAACGGAGACAGATGTTGTGAATGAAGAAGTATTAATATCTGAGGGAATAAGGCAAGAAGGGTCATTTCATTCAATTAAATATGTCGCAACACCAACAGATGTGACTGCTATGGAAGATCTAGAATTTAAAGCAGCTGAAAAAGAAAAGGCAGAGATACTAGAAATAAGGGAAACAATGAGTGAAAATGTGGTTGGTGGAATGGAAAAGACTGAAGAAACGAACAAGGAAAACGTTGAGACTGAGGAAGGTTCTGTAGCAGAAAATGAAACCGCAGTACTAGTGCTGTCTGTAGCAGAAAAGGGGCCCATGGAGCAGTTGCAAGAGAAGGAACCTATAAAAGACACAAGCTCGGTTCAAGAAAGCACATTTGAGAAAGAAACAAGAACTGAAGTCAAAGAGGATGAGGTGAAAACAAATAAGGATAAATCGGATGAGGCCGGTAATGCGGCTTTAACAGGGAGATGTGCTGACAGTCGAAGATCAAACTATCCAACACCATTAAAGCATTCTGAAAGATGTATAGATCAGTCTGTAGAAGATGAATTGACAACAAGAGTTCTCAGAAGTGGTACAAAATCAGTCGCTGTCATTTCCAAACGAAAGTATGTGCGACAGACCGAAGCTGTTAAGCAAAAAAAGGAGAGTGCCCAAGCAGTAGGTGAGCCTGAAGTTGAGCAGAAAGAGGTTACACAAGCAGAAGTGCAGGAAGAAATAAAAAGTGACACAGTAATGATCAGTGTAAAGGATGATGAAAATGAAGATCATAACAAAATAGCAGCTGTGCTTTTTGATGATGCCGAAATGCAAGAAGAATTGAAAACACAACAGCTTGTTGAAGAACAGATGGAGGAGCCATCCATAGAAATGTCACAGGAAGAAGATGGGCAGAATGTAGTGGAATCCACATCCATTTTCATATTGCAACAAGGTGGAACTGAACTTCTGGATTTAAATAAAGATTCCCCACAAAAAACTGGTGATAGTGAGAATACTGAGGAAATATTACAGTCTCAGGAGGAGGTAGATCAAGAACAAGATACAAAAGAAGAGACAGACCAGAGCGAAGAAGCGAAAGAATTGGTAAAGCAGACAGAACCTCTTGTTGAACTAGCAGAAAAAGAACAAACAGTTGGCAAAGAGATTTCTATTGAAACATCTCAAGAGGAAAACAGGCTAAACAAGGCTGAAGGTGCAGAAGAAGAGATGATAGTAGAAGTACCCAAGACAGAAAGGCAGGATGAAGTAGTTGTGGGTGCAGACATGATAGTGAAAACAGACACTGAACATGGTGAGACTGTGTTTGAAGAAGAACACGAAGATGATAAAGTTAGAGAGACTATATTAGAAGGAGAATGTACTGAAACAGTGACTGAAAATACAGGAGAAGTTTATACAAATGAAACTGGAAAGCTTCAGGAAGAGGATCAAGTGGATTTAAGACCTGAAAATGAGGAGACCATTCAAGAAAGCCCACCTGAAGAAGAGACACAAGCTAGCACTAGCAGAAGTCTCAGGAGGAGAACGGTAACAATCAGGTCTTCACCTCAAGGAACAAGTCTACAAAAATCAGAGGTGGAGGTGATGGAAAACATCGGCAAGGGCAGCACTGATGGAACAGAGGAAAACAAAGATGAAAAGATGGAGGCTGAGGACAGTGCTGCATCAAAGGATGAAGACAGAGTTCCAGAGATGAGCGATACAGACCAAGGTCAGATTAAGGTGGTGCAAGAAGAGGAATCTTTGAAAATGACCAAATCTCCTCAGAAAATCACAGGTAATGATGAAACAGAAATGAAAGATGTCAATGAACCAATACACAGTGATGAGGAGGAAGAATCTGAAAAGTGGACAGAACCAACTGAAGAAAAAGATTCAGATAAAGCTGAAACCTCCAGCTCAACGGAAAAATACGCAGTCAGTGGGAAATCAGTCAACACAACCCCAATAAGACGTTCTCACAGACTTAAAGATCAACCTGCAGAAAGTGACTTGACAAGAAGAGTTCTCAGAAGTGGTACAAAATCAGTCACAACCATTTCCAAACATAAGCATGTGCGACATGCCAAAGCTGAGAAGCAGCAAAAGGAAAGTCTACCTGAACCAGAAGCTGAACACAAGGAAGAAGTTATGGAGTCACACAGTGCAGCTGCAGATGGAGAAAATATGGAGATGATAAGTTTTACCAACGAAAGGGATGATGAAACTCTGGTCACTCAACAGGACAGTGTCCAAGAGGAAAGCACAGTGGAAAAGCAATATTTACAACCAGAAACTGATGACCATGACCTCAATGAAGTAGAGAACAAAATGGAAGATAGTCCAGAAAATGAAACAACTAAAGATGTTCAGGAAACAGTAGTCATAAATCTTGATGATTCTGATATTGTGAAAGATACTGTAATACAAGTAGAAGGGCTAGTTTCTCAACAGCCAGTTGGAGAGCCTGTTGAAGAACAGGAGAAGGAAATGGCACAGGAAGAAGATGGTGAGAATGTAGTAGAATCCACATCAGGTTTCATATTGCAGAAAGCAGCAGTTCTTGTGGATTTAAACAAAGTTTCCCCCAAATCAACTGATGACATTGAGACTACTGGGGAAACATCACAGTCTCAAGAGGAGGTAGATCAAGAAAGGGATATAACAGCAAGTGAAGAAGAAGAGAGAGACCAGAGCAAAGAAGAGAAAGAAGTGGAAAAGCAGACAGAACCTCTGGTTGAACTAGCAGAAAAAGAACAAACAGTTGGCAAAGATAGTTCTATTGAAACATCTCAAGAGAAAAACAGGCTAAACAAGCCTGAAGGTGCAGAAGAAGAGATGATAGTAGAAGTCCCCAAGACAGAAAGGCAGGATGAAGTAGTTGTGGGTGCAGACATGATAGTGAAAACAGACACTGAACATGGTGAGACTGTGTTTGAAGAAGAACACGAAGATGATAAAGTTAGAGAGACTATATTAGAAGGAGAATGTACTGAAACAGTGACTGAAAATACAGGAGAAGTTTATACAAATGAAACTGGAAAGCTTCAGGAAGAGGATCAAGTGGATTTAAGACCTGAAAATGAGGAGACCATTCAAGAAAGCCCACCTGAAGAAGAGACACAAGCTAGCACTAGCAGAAGTCTCAGGAGGAGAACGGTAACAATCAGGTCTTCACCTCAAGGAACAAGTCTACAAAAATCAGAGGTGGAGGTGATGGAAAACATCGGCAAGGGCAGCACTGATGGAACAGAGGAAAACAAAGATGAAAAGATGGAGGCTGAGGACAGTGCTGCATCAAAGGATGAAGACAGAGTTCCAGAGATGAGCGATACAGACCAAGGTCAGATTAAGGTGGTGCAAGAAGAGGAATCTTTGAAAATGACCAAATCTCCTCAGAAAATCACAGGTAATGATGAAACAGAAATGAAAGATGTCAATGAACCAATACACAGTGATGAGGAGGAAGAATCTGAAAAGTGGACAGAACCAACTGAAGAAAAAGATTCAGATAAAGCTGAAACCTCCAGCTCAACGGAAAAATACGCAGTCAGTGGGAAATCAGTCAACACAACCCCAATAAGACGTTCTCACAGACTTAAAGATCAACCTGCAGAAAGTGACTTGACAAGAAGAGTTCTCAGAAGTGGTACAAAATCAGTCACAACCATTTCCAAACATAAGCATGTGCGACATGCCAAAGCTGAGAAGCAGCAAAAGGAAAGTCTACCTGAACCAGAAGCTGAACACAAGGAAGAAGTTATGGAGTCACACAGTGCAGCTGCAGATGGAGAAAATATGGAGATGATAAGTTTTACCAACGAAAGGGATGATGAAACTCTAAACACTCAACAGGACAGTGTCCAAGAGGAAAGCACAGTGGAAAAGGAACATTTACAGCCAGAAACTGATGACCATGACCTCAATGAAGTAGAGAACAAAATGGAAGATTGTCCAGAAAATGAAACAAAAAAAGATCTTTCATCTTTCATATTGCAACAAGCTGCAGTTGTACTTGTGGATTTTAATAAAGCTCCCCCCAAAAAAACAGGTGACAATGAGACTACTGATGAAACATCACCATCAGTGGACAGACAGGAATGCAAAGAAGAAGTAGAGAAACAGAAAGAATCTCTTGTTGAACCAACTGAAAAAGAGGAAAGAGGTGGGAACAAAAGCTCTACTGAAACAGGACAGATGGAAGATGAGCTTAATGTTGCAGAGGAAGATGTTTTTACCGAGATGGGGGTAGAGGAACCCATGACAGAAACCCAAAAAGAGCAAATGGTAGAAGTGGGTCTTGATAGTATGCCAAAGACAGACAGTGGACAGGAGAAGAGTGTGTTGGAAAAGGGAAAACTGAGTGATGATAGAGTAGGAGACATTATGTTGGATGAAGAATCGGGTGCTTCAATGTCTAAAAATACAGCAGAAGTTTATATAAGCGAAAGTGAAAAGAATCAGCGAGGTGATCAAGAGATAACCTCTGACCATGGTGAGACTGTGCAGGAAAGCATATCTGAAGAAGACATACCAGTTATCACAAGTAGAAGTCTCAGGCGGAGAACAGTTACAGCCAAACCTCCTCCTCAAAGAAAATCTAAACATCTCCAAAAAACTGAGGTGGAAATAGCAGGAAATGAAAATATACAAAAATGTGACGATGTGGACAAAATTGATAAAGGTAGTACTGAAGAAAAAGAAGAAAGCAAAGATGAAAAGATGGAAGGTGAAGACAGTATTGTGGACAGGGCAAATGTTGAAGACAGAATTCAAAAGCCACATGTTACAAATCTAAGCCAAATAGAGGCAATCCTAGAGGAACCTGTGAAAGAAACCAACATTGTTCAAGACATCCCAGGTAATGAAGAATCAACAATTAAACAACTTACTGATTTAAGGCATGCTGAAGAAATAATTCCAGACTCTGCCCTTGCTGAAGATGGGAAGGAGGTTGAAATAGGAGCTGAATTCAAAGCTCAAGAACAATCAGCTTTAACGTCTGTTGAAGAGCAGGTGGACAAACCTGCTATAGAAATTCCTGGAGAGGGTGAGCAGAAAGCAGAGGAAATCCCAGCCGTTCTGAAACTGCAAAAAGCTTCTGTGGTACTTGTAGATTTCAGTAAAGTTTCTCCCAGACAAACAACTGAAGATGCTTTACAGCCTCAGGAGCAGGGATCCCAAGAACTAGATAAGCCCACAGATGTCAGCATACATGAAGATAAGAGTAAAAGTATAAAACAGACAGAAACTCAGGCTGAACCAGCTAAAGAAGAGAAATCTAAAGAAGAACGGGTTCGAGAAAGCATGTTAATTGGTGATAATAAAAATGAAACTGCTGAGGGCACAGATAAAAAAGAAGCTGAAAAGATGGAAGTTGAGGAAGATGGTGTAAAAGGCAGAATTGCAGAGCTGGAGAAGGAAATTGTGAAAGATACTGCTGCTGTTCAGGAAATCCCATGTGAAACTGAAACTCAAGAGCCAAGTCAAGATGATAAGGAGAAATCACATAGTAAAACTGACCTTTCTAAAGAGGAATTTGCAGGTGAGAAACCTTCAGCAGACTCAACAAGAAAACAGTCTGATCATGAAACACCAGAAGTTGGAACACCAGTGAGGCGCTCTAGAAGACTTATTGATCAGCCTGCTGTAAGTGAAGTAACTACTAGAGTTCTTAGAAGTGCTACAAAACATGTCAAACCCACTTCCCACCAAAGGCAGATAGAAGAAAGTGAACAAGCAGAAGACAAAAGTGAGAAAATGATGGATTTACAGACTGACATCCCAGAGGGGGAACAAATAAGCACAATAAATGTTGCCACTGAAGGAGCTACACCAAATCTGACTATAACATTAGATGACAAGAGGGAGAGCAAAGTAGAAACTAAAAATCTACAAACGGGAAAGGTTGAGGAAGTGCTTCATGCTCAAGATGAAGTTATGGTAGACCAGGTTACAACAGAAGATGTGGTTCTTGAAGAAGCCGTAGAAGCAGTCGTGGGTGAAGAGAAAATTTCAGATCTTCATGTGCATGCCATTCCCAAAGATGCTGAAATTGAAGCTGACGTAGCACAGTTAGTTGCACAGCCTGTTGAAGAGCAAGAGGAAGCTGTAGTCCCTGAAACTGAACAGAAAGAGGATGGACAGAATACAGTCAGCATAAAGAATCCTGAGTATGCAGCACAGTCTCAGGAAAAGGACAAAAAAGAAACCAATGAAGAGATGGAGCAAACAGAGTCCTTGGTTGAAACAGCTGAAAAGGAACAAATAGTTGGGAATAAGACTACAGTAACAGTACAGACTCAGAGTGAGGAAGACATCACTGTTTTAAAGAAAAATGATAGATTTGCCATGGTGAATGTACAGGAACCGGTTGAAAAACTTGGAGAAGGTCGAGAGATAACATTAGAAGATTCACCTACAAAAATGATTGAAGAAATGACAGTGGTGAATAAAAGCGAAAATCAGAAAGAAGATGAAGAGAATTTGACACCTGACCGTGTGGAAAGTGTCCAGGAAGGCTCATCTAAAGAAGAGACACCAATTACTGTAAGCAGAAGTCTCAGACACAGAACAGTGAATGTCAAGTCTCCACCTAAAGGAAAATCTAAACGTCTTCAAAAACCTGAGGAGTCTACAGAAACTAAACAAGCAGAGGGAGACAAAGAAACAGATGTTAACAAAGCTGTAAAAGAACCAACACCTTCCTTGCCTATGGAAGGTGGTACATGTACGGAAAATGTAGAAGACACTAGTAAAGATGGAAAAGTGGCCTCTGAAATGGAGAAACAAGAATTTATTTTGGAACAGCATGAGACAGAGGCACTGATTGCTGAAGATTTTCCTGAAATTGAGCTAAAATTGCTAGAAGATGTAGCTGATGAAAGAAATGTCATTACTGAAGAAAAAGAAGCTAAAAAGAATGGAGAAATGGTTTCAATCGCACAAGACAGTACTGCTCAGGAAAAGAAGTTGGAGATACCAACAAGTAGTCCAGCCATTGCACAAGCAGAGAGAAATGTAGAAGGAAAAGTGGAAAGCACAGAAAAGGAGAATACTAGTATGACTAAACCTGAGAACACTGAAGATGAGGGCTCCGATGAAGAAGAGGAAGCTATTATTACAAAAAATCTCAGACGAAGAACTGTGACAGTTCAGTCTCCACTACCAAGAAAATTTAAACATTTCAGTAAACGACTGATAGAGACATGTACTGAAAAATCATTGAAAGAACCTTCAAAAGAAAGAGAAACAGTGGAAGGCACTGAGGAGCCCTCTAGAGATGAAGAGAATAATGAAATAAGGATCACAGAGACAGAGAGTGAAGATGCCCAAGTGGCTTCTGGAGGAATCAGCAATGAAGTTGCTATAGACAAGCAGGAGGGGGAAACTGATGGAGAAAAGCTGGAGAAGAGTAATGCTCAGGAGCAAGAGAAGGTGGGAGAGAGAACTGAGAGTGTATTAACTGAAAAGGTAGATAGTGAGATTATAGTAGAGAGCAAGGATGTAATAGATAACAATTTGGAAAAAGAACCAGATAAAGAGGAAATAGGCTTTGCAAACCAGGAAATCAATCAACAGGAGAATGTTCTGGACAAGGTTGAGGAGCAGGTGCTTGAGGAAAGGTCTGATGAAGAGTCTGGACCACTAGAAGAAGAAAAACAGATAACAGAAAAAGAGGTCAAGGGGAACATGTCAACCTCTGAAGAAATTCTTGATGAAGCAGAAGAGGGAGTGATTGTTGAAAGAAGGTCACTGAGGAAAAGAACAATAACTATCAAAGCCACCACTGAAAGGAAATCCAAGCGTATGTGCAAACAAGTTCAAGATGAAAACCCTGAGGTTGTACATGCGGACCTCACTGAGGATCCTTTGCTTGGAGACATACCAGTGATGGAGCAGGCTAATGTAAAATCACTTGGAGAAAAAGAAACACAAGTCACAAGTCAAGAATGGAAAGAAATTGTGGATAATCGTGAGGAAGTTGGAGAAATTCTCTCAGAAAAATGTCTGGACCAGGAAAATCAAGAAACATATGGAGAAACAAGTGCAAGGCCTGAGAATGAAGAAGATCAGCAGGTCCAGCCGACACAAATAAATGTGTCAGGGGAAGAGCTAAACACTAAGATAGAGACTCAAGAATTTGATAAAGGAGAGGTGGAAGAAGAAACCAAATCAGAGCCTAGTGAAAGACTTGAGGAGGCAGCAGAACATGAAAACACAAGCTCAGAGAAAAGTGATAGAGCTGATACAGAGATCAAAGACAAGGAGAAATATGGAAAGGAATATAGTGAAATAAGTCAAACTCTGGACGAAAGCTTCACTCTGGAGTTAGATGAAGAAGATGAGAATAGTGGGTCAGAAGAAAAAATGCTGGAAGAGATGGAAGCTTCAGTACTAGAATGTCCAAACGTCGTATCCATGACCATCCAAAACACAGATAAGTATGAAGAACCCATCTTAGATAAGGAAGAACAATCCGCTGTGAAAAAGAAAAAGGTTCTTCAAGAGAGGTCATCAGCAGCAGGTGCACCTGGTCGAAAATCAACACGACGAAGCAAGCAATTACTTTGGGAAAGTCCGAGTGAATTGGAGCATATGTCAGAAACAGAGGCAGTGAAAGGAATTATTGAAGAAGATAAAGGTAAAACAAAATCTCACCAAAAAAGAAAAGCCATAGTTGATCTAACACCTCGTAGATCTAAACGCCTTGCACAACCAAAATTTTTCTAGCTTTGCAGAGCTCAACATACTTCTTTTAAGAGACCAAAATAATATTCTGCCACTATAGTACTACTCATTTCATTGGCAGTTTTGATATATAAAATGAAGCATATATTTTCAATTTCATTTTGTATTTTTCAAAAATGTGTCCTTTCAAATTAGACTTTTAGAATATTTTCAAGATGTTTTGATATTTCCTACTATATTTTGTTAAGCACTTCAAAGGGATTGCTATATATTGGCATAATTTCTTTCTTTTTCATTCTGAAGGTGAAATTAAATTTAGCTTTGTACATATGTTTCTATTATACATTTAGGCATAATAATACATATAATACAAATTCCATTTCCAGAAAAGTTGGAATTTTTCATAAAATGCAATCAAAAATAGAATGTGAGATTTGTTAACTCTCTCAAACTTTTAACTGATAAGTTACAAAAATGTTTTAACTGATCAAGTTAAATACAGGGGGTCCTTGAATTACGACAGGGTCTTGTTCCTCGCGTGTGTCATAAAGAGTTAAAGTCGCTTATTTCCCCCAGAAAGTCCATGGTTGTTTCAGCAGGACAATGTCAGGACTCATTCGGCACTTGCTAAAACAATGTGGCTTTGTAGACACAGATTGTGTGTGTTTAACTGGCTCGACATCAGTCCAGGGGTCTCATTTATAACTGTTGCATATACACAAAATGGGACCTAAAAAATGTGTACGCCTCTTCCTACACAAATGTTGTGATCTATAGAAACAAACTTGATGGTATAATGTGCCTTTATACATGCAAAGTCTGACCTATGCATGCAAATATTTTGGAGCAAAAAATGCAACCATACATCATACATTTAATTTCACATATTCAGTCACATATTTATAATAGTAAATTAATATATCAGTAAAATATATTTTCTATATAAAATATATAATTCTTCTATTGAAAATGTATTTGTCCATACTTAAAATACTACAAAATACATTTAAGCTGATCAGTGAAAACATCAATCTTTTCAGTTAAATGAAAGTTCAGGAGAGTTAACACATTCTTGTTTTTAATTCAAGTGATTAATTGTCATTGGGAAATTTATTTGACATTTTTCTGCAAATTCATTAGTGAGTCTTAGTGTGTGCTGTGAATTTTTTCATTATATCTGCATGCTGTTTCATTTGTATTAGTCTCATAGTCTCAGTACAAAACAACAACAAAAAAATCATCTTTGCCATTTGTCTGTTTGTGGTAAGAAAAAATATTTATTTTTCAGTGCCGCTAACAGAACCGCTAGCTTTTGGCGATCAACAAGGTTTGACTTACGGGTCCATAACTGTGTAAATAGACCGTTCTTTACATTTTACTAACAATATGATTTTCTAGTTTATTATATACAAATATTAAGCTACTTTCTATTATGTTCATTGAAAGACATTTCCAAAGGGTCTATATCAATTAAAAGCCATTTCCTGTGATTCTCTGATCCAGTTTTTGTATAATTAATTGCAGTTGTCTGCTAAATCTATGCTGTGAATCTTGCACAAAAACATTCAAACAATGATTCGAAATCTTTTGCTGTTGGTTTTGATTTCAAAATACAGGTAATAGTTATACACCAGCACATTATTGTACTTCATTATACTTGTACGTAGATGCATTCGTTTTTTACTTAGTTCTGATTATTAGCAATTAGTTGCTATTAAAACAACTGTGAAATATATTCAAGACTTTTTTTCATTTTCTCTTCTTTAAGCGTAGCACTGTGATCTGGAAATCATGACACATATCAGCGAAACAGTTCATTTGACATTTGTAAACTGAGCAGTGTTGGGATGTCTTTAATGTTTCTTTCTTTTTGTGGTTTGGAATTTCTTGATTTCTTACTGGTTTTAATAAACTTTCAAACTTTCTTCAATTGTGTCAATTAGTTGGTATTGTTACTTTAAATAATGACTCAGTTATAAAAGTGTGTATGTGTGTGTATGTGCATGTACATATGTACGTATATGTGCAGAGACATCAGCCGTAACAATAAAACCACTGAAAGGAAAAAAATAAATAGCACTGAAATTTTACTTAAGTGAAAGTACTGAAGTACTTGCTTCCAAAAATACATTAAAAGTACAAAAGTAAAAGATTTATTGCAGGAGTGCCCACACCTTTTTGGCTTGTGAGCTACTTTTAAAATGATAATGTCAAAAAGAACAATAACAATGCTATAAAAATCAATTAATTAATTATTTAATTAATTAATAATAAATAAATTAT
>JBBIGC010000041.1:7036227-7059285 GCA_037576955.1 Lepidarchus adonis
TAATGTTTATCAGTACATTGCAGAAAATAATGAACTTTATCACAATATGCTAATTTTTTGAGAAGGACCTGTACATATCTTAAGAGAACCTGTAGACATTTCGAATATGGTTCCTTTAAAATACCCATTAAACCTGCTCAGTGATGTTGAATCAGTTTAAGCCAGAAAGTAGTAATGGAAACTGCAATATTTAACCCTCCTCTCCTGAATATAGTAAATATCTCTGTTGGTTATTATTTCTGTTTGTGCACACCTGCTCAATAGTGGAGGATGCTTACAGTCAGAAATGAAGAGTCAGAGCACAAGTATAGCTCCCTACCTTTAGAGTGGATTACCATGGATACCAACATAGCATACTGGCTTCATCCATCAAGTAATGTATGTTTGTTTTAATATATTCTTACTCTTCTTCATATTGTCATCAATACTTGGAAAAATATTATTAATATTAAAAATCTACCTAAATTGTTTGTTCCAGGCACAGATTCATTTGATTGGCAATGTTGTCACATGGACCCTTGCAAACCTTGCACTGTTTGTGTATGTGCTCCTGTTTTTAACATATCTACTAAGACAACGGCGAAAAATAGAGGACATCCCTGAAGGTTATATAAATATACATTTGTATTTTAGGTTTACATGTAAATCAGCAACCTGTGAGTGTTTTAAAACTTCTCTTTACTTATAGCTTCCTGGGAACAGCTGGTTCTGGCTGGTGTTGTGTGTTCTGGAGGATGGGCGGTTAACTACCTGCCCTTCTTTCTGATGGAGAAGACCTTATTCCTATACCATTATCTCCCAGCACTCACGTTCCAGATCCTGCAGATACCTATTGTGGTGGAGCACATATACACTCACATATTGAGGTGACTTTAGAATCATGATTGTCAATGTTGACTTACTAGACTTCAAAGTAGATACAAGACATTTATTTCTACATTTTCTATAGAACAATTCTGTTATTTCATTTAGTTTTTGTTACTCAGCTGATTTTTTTCTCTCCTTAGGTCTCCCTCTCAGCAGAAGGCCTTTGGTGGAGTTATTCTGGCAGCCTTGTGTTCTGTGTACCTTTGCTACCGCACTTTCAGCCCCTTTACGTATGGCCAGCCTGAGCTGACCTCAGAGCAGCTAGTCTCACTGTGCTGGAGAGAGAGCTGGGATATTCTCTTCAGGAAACAGTGATCACTGGAATTCTCCTTCCTTAACCTTTCTAGTTGCACATAAGTCAAGATCTGGCACAGAATGGAAAACAAGTAGTGATGGGGTATAGTATGCACGTATACAGTTTGTTCAAGTATAATCAAATCTTTGGTAAAACACGGTATAAAACTGAATACACACATTGATATTTTCTAATTTTGAGGTACTTGTCAGACATATGACATGTCAGATTTTTTAGAATGACGTGACATTTGTTGTGTCAATGTCGAAATGACACTAAATGTGAAAACATCAATGATTTCAAGACCTGTGATACCATTACCATACATTTTCACTAAGTATTACATATGTTGTCTAAAGTAAATTAGATAGTTATTACATTTCCTACTGTGAATACTGTTTGTATGTAACATTCAGAGTGTTAAATACAGTGGGTCCTCAACTTATGACATACTCGGCTTATGAAAATTTGTGGTTACGATGCTGCCCCGAACCCTGCTTTTTTTAATGGTGTAAAAAGCAAAAGTGAAGTTCCTTTTAATAAAACAGAGCCTCAGGTGGGTGAATGTCTCCCTCTGGTGGACTGACAGAGGAATGGCCCCAGTGTAAAACACAGTAGACGCTTAAGCGAGGGTTACGAAGCATGATGAGGAATGGAACCCCGTTGTAAGTTGAGGACCCTGTTTTTACTTTTGTATGTCTTTTGAGACTTGAGAAAGACTTTTACTAAAGTACTCAATTCTCCTAAATCCTTGCACAACACTAAACAACAATACTTGAAATAGGATATTTTAACTGTAGCCAGTGTTCTGTTGTTCTGTCCCCTCTGTTGTTCTGGGTATATTTTTCTAAAAACATTGCAGGTCTCTTTATTATTGTACATTTCATGACAATAAGACAAATGGAAAGGTTTTTAAATGATGACACTAAAGGCTATTTACATTACCTTGCATTAAACATCAAGAATGTTTTTGCCATTTTGGAGATGGTGACAATATTTATTTACTGCTGTGACGTCCAAGGAAAATTGCACCATTAAAATTGACATTTATGCCTTGATTGTGGTCTGCTGTAATAAACGTAATTTTGAACAGTTTAATGTTCATCATATAATGTTTTTATTGTTTATTTTTTTTAGTCTAAAAATGTCCCTTCTCATATTAGTGACAATAGAGCTAAAAACAGAAGAATGGATTTTTTTAAAATCTTCACCCAGTCCATGGTTCCAGAGTGCTAGATACGTTTTTTATTCTACAGATGAAGCCACATATTTTCTCCTCCCAACCAGAAGTAATTCGACTGCCAGCTGGAAGACAGTCGACAGGCTCCCAACAGTCAGTCAGAGGGGGTCGTCAAGGGGTGTACCTATATTCCTCACTAAAACCCACCCATTAAATCACTTGTAGGGTTTTAACATGAAATTGTACTTTCTTTACACTTTACATTTGTGGTCAAAATTTTACATACAAGAACCAAGATTTATTTATTGTATTTGCACATTTTTTTACTACTGAGTTCTCATACTATGTCCGCAGTGACCTGTAAGAGGTACAAAGCCAATTAGCATGTATTTAGAAGACACTTTTTCTAAGGCACAGTGAAGTCAGTGGTGTGAAACAGCATAATACTGAAAAAATAACCTGCATCCCAAACTCCATGCAATAAATAAATTGGAGATATGTAGATAAAATCCACCATTTCCTCAGAAGCAGTTTTAAATGCAACATGGAACAAGTTTTCACTTTATCTTCTTGCCAAAAATGAAATTTGGGAATGTGTTCGGGAGGTGTGAGCGAATGTAGAACACAATTTCTCAAAATGACTAACAAACTCTTCAAACGTTCTAATTTTTTATATTGAAAATACAGTACTATTTGTGACTTTGTGAAAGAAAAATGTATGTAATTGATTTTAAACGTCCCATTAGTGGCTTGTCACTCTGAGTTGAGTGTAGATAGAATCTTTAGCTGGAGTCTCCAGTACTTCTGCCATTGTAGCACCTTAGCCTCTTGTTTCTGGATGAACTTCTCCACTTTCTCCAACTCCTCCCTGACCTTTACTTCATAGCTCTGGGTTAAACAAATAAAGAAAGTATAGCAAATACTACCAACATAACTTCTCCTGTAGACATACAGAAAATGCATTGAGAACGCACTTGACTATTTAGACACTTTTCTGCATTGCTAACACCTTAAATGGTTGTTATACTGTAAAGTCGCTGGCAGGTTGCTTGTAGATGCAGTAGTTGGCTTTTTCACTAACCTGATGCAATGCATTTCGAACCTCCACAGCCTTAAGATGCCCTGTTGTGGTTTTAGCTGTAGTGATGGTGGCTGTTGCTCTCTGTTGATGGTTAACAAGTGACTCGTCGGTGGCTCCAAAATAGTGAATTCCTGGCCATGTTCTGTAAAAAGATGATTAAAAATGGTCATTGCAAACGTATAAGAACTGTGGTATATATATTAGATTATCTTATCTAATCAGACTGTACCTGCTCCCTCTCTCCAATAAAGATTTGTCCTCCTCCTGAAGAGAACTGTTTTGTTTTTGGCGAACAAGCGTTGTGATATTTTCCCGTTTTGGTTCAACTACTGCTGTCAGAAACAGGTACATATCCAACACTCCTAAGCTGCATTTCCGTTTCAAAACAATGCAATAATTCTGAAATATATAACACTGATTATATCAAGTTTAAACATGCCTTGGACTATGTCAACAGTCAGCAAGCAGTCCAGTTGGAAAAGCACATTCTCTGTCAAAGTGGCAAGTGCAGTCACAAACTCATCTGCATTCTTCCTTATACAGACCTGTTAGAAAAATACAATTAGAACAAATTTAGAACAACTTAGAACCGCTTTCATAGCAAAAATGATAGCATGAGCAAATATGACCTGAAGTTGAAGTCTGATGTTCTGAATTGCCTCCTTCTGTTCCTCCTGCCTGTTCTGCTCAGCTGTAACCAGTCTGGTCAGTTCTTCTTCACAAGCTGGGTGGCTAAGACGCACCCGTAGTTGATTGCTATGATCATTCTTAACAAGGAGAGATCACACTGCTGAAACACAATACTCTGTATTAAATGGTTCCCAACAGTGGTCCTGGAAGAGCCCTGCCCTGTAAATTGCTGTAACAAATGTATTGAATCAGATGTGCTTGATAGGGGAGAACATTTACAGTATTTAGTATCCAGAATGTGGTTCTTGCCCAAGTTGCGACCAAGAACATTTACTGGTATATTCTGGTGGACTTGACCAGGCATGTGACCAAACCCTCATCTGCTGTGTGTGAAGGGCAGCAGTACCAACAATGCTATACCAACCATTGTAAAGAGGAAGGGGTACTTCAGGCCCAGGGTTGGGAAACGTTCATTTACAGTACCCTGAACTGCGTAATTTTCTTAAACTTGGTTCTTTGCGACACACCTCTAAAGCAGTGATTCCAAAACCCAGACCAGAGGTCTTCTACGCTGTAAGATTTTTTGCTATACTCAACTTTAGACAGACATCATCTAGCTTATGATGATAATTAGCTTATTAAAAATAAGAATTAGCTAATTTAAAAAGTCATAATTAGCTAATTACAAATAAGCAAATAAAAATTTGTGATGAGTAGCACCCCAAGGATTTGGTGTGGGAACTATGATGATATGAATAGACAAAGTTTATAATATCATCTACATAATATAAACATTCTTAGGCACTTAGCCACTTGCCTTTTTTTGTTCACTTTGTTGCTGAAACTCTTTAAAGTGCTGATGGATGAGTGTCACACTCTGGCTCAGATCCTTAGAATGTTGGTCTCTCAGTTTTCTTAGGAGTACTGCAGGCATCTCACAGATACGCTCTTCAATGTCTATCAGCTGCTGCTGGAACTCTAGTCAAAAAACCCAACATCAGCTGTTGTTTACACAATGGATGATATTTGTGTAGTTTTCGTCTGTCCATTTATTTTGGGACATAGTGTATACTAGACTTATAGTTAAAGAGATTTCAATAGAGCTTTATCAGGACTGATCTCCTTCACCTGAATGTATCATTACAGTGAGACGCTAACCTTGCACACATTTGTTGTGGTACTCATGAGACTGACTCTGGTAGACAAGAAGCCTCTTGTTCAGGTCTTCAGCACACTGCTCAAACGATTCCTGGATGTACTGAGGGCGGCTGACAGGACGCTGCTCCTTCTTCTTGTAGAAGTCCTGATGCAAGAGTAGATCTGACTTATTCTGACCTTTTATTTTTTCTGACATGTTTTGCAACATTTCTGACACAAGACACACAAAATGATATTCGATGTACCTCAGCCACCTGGAGGAGAACATCATTAGCCTCCCACAGAATGCTTCTGCTGATGCCTTTAAAAGTGTGACTGAAAAGCCAAAAATCAACAAAGGATGTTCTCTTAAAGTTAATAGAGCAATACCAAAATAATCAAAACTAAGTTAAATATTTTTGATGTGCTTGATATATATATTTGAGATTGAATATATTATTATATATGATACATGTACCATTAAAATTTGTAAAAATCAGAATGAAATGTACTTGTGTTTGTAGAGAATATCTGGATGTGTTTCTGGACTATTAAAATTAAGGTTAATTAATAAGGTTAATTATTCTAATAGCACCACTTTTCTTTATGGTCCAATGGCAACACTAACACCATGTGACACAATGTGTGTATGAAGCATGTAGTCGCATATACTGTATACTTACTTGCCCTGCTGATCTTCAGGTTTAGAACCAAACACTTGGAACCTCTTATCAAATCTAGAAGGTTTGGTGAATCTTTTTACATTGAAAAGAAAAGAATGATATATGGCAAAAAAAAAAAAGAAATCATTTGAATACACTTATCAAATAAGTATTAAAATGGTACTTAAGTAATGCTAGCAGCTAAAAAGTTGGCATCCTATCAAGGCCACCCATAGACCCAAAGAGTCCTTAAAAGCACAGCAGGCCATGCAGGAAATGGAACAAGAAAAAAAGTATTGGAAAAAAAAACACAACAGTGAGACCAAATAGTCCAAACCATCACATTATAAGAAATAATTTATTGACAAACCACAAATAAAATATTCAAACAATTCTGTCAGCTAAAAGAGCTATTCTGTGACATAAAACAACAACTATAGAGGTGAGGCTAACCTCTTTGAGTTGATAGGCTCTGCTGATTTCCCACGCGCAGTCTCCAAGCCTGACTGGCTGCGACGCCTCACTTCTCTTTGACCTGAGCCTGCAGCAGAGCCTGGTTTTACAGCCACTGGTGGTTCAAACAGCAAGCCACATTGTTAAACAATGTTTAAATGTTTAAAGCTTCACTATCACGAATGATATCATCGTGTTAAAGAAAACTTTAGTGATATTTACTTGTTACTGCTGCTGAGTTTCTGTCTGGAACTTCTGCACTGACCTCATGACTTGCTTGAGGTTTGCTCATCCTGATGTTTTGGTAGAGGGAAAAGTGAAATACCACATTCACTGCATGTGATGTACAAACCGTTTAGAAACTTTCTGTTACACGGTGGTGGGAATTACCAAGATGTTGAAACAATTCTTCAGGCATGTAGCAATAGAACCAAGCATTAGCTAGAAGTGTCATTTTGTTTCTGTTATATTTGTGTTTGTAATTTATGTGCCTTATATTTAATAAAATAAAAGTTACTGTTGTGCATAGACCCGTTTTGGATAGAGAAATTTTAAATGTAAACTGAATGTAGTCCATTTTAAATGATTAATTATGTAATTATAAAATGACAAATGTATAAGTGACATTTTTTTCATTATTTCACTAAGTGATCTTGTTTTTGTTGCCTTTACCGGAGCAGACCTTTGATCACTCCTACAACCGGGTCATTCAAGAAGGAAACTCCCATGCGGCTGGGCTGGAGCAGGGAGTCCTCAGCTGGACTTAATACCTTCTCTTGCTTACGGGACCGGGAACGAACAGCCACTGCAAATGCACCTTGTAGAGGAGAGTCAGGCAGCGGAACAGCCAAAGAAGGATCCTGCATTGAAGAAGTAATCATGAAGAAGACAATCGTGCGAGCAGTGATCATTCTAACTGGCATTCTGTGGACAGCAAAGCATTTAAGTATTCAATTGCGCAGGGAAACATGCTTTTTTACTGTACACATGACAATAAACACTTTGAATCTTAAATCATCACTATCATCACCATAATTTTCAAATAATATAATAATCTCATAGAACAGAGCTCAACCTATAGTAGCAGCACTATGACCTACCGAAAAGCAGTCAAGATATTGACATCTCGTCCTTATTTCTTCTATCAGGGAAGCTGTTAAAGTGGATATGTCATCTGATGTTACCTGTAAACAATTCATCTGAATCATTTACAGACTGTACATTGAAAGAATGTATAATTCACATGTAAAAAGCATGCAAGATAAAATAAGATGAACCATTATTAGTCCCCCAAGTGGGAAATATGCAAAGTGGGGAATGTTGATGATATTCCAAAAAAAAAAAAATTAAATAACCAATGACACCAGCTGACAAAGGTTTTATGATGAAAAATTGAACTGACTCCTACATTTCACGGACTGTCAGATGTCAGTTTTCGTTTGTTAAAGATACTAATTTGTTATATTTATTAAACTCAAGTGAACTACACAAACCGAATCTAAATCTAAAATAACAGAAATAATACTTTTGTCCTATTTTTCAGCAATTTTCTCTTTTGCAGATTCAGATAAAGCTGTGGAATGCAGATTTTAGCTGAAGAATTCACCCAACTAATGTAATGTCTACTGTCAAGATGATTTACCCTTTTGTCCAGACTGGGTTGCTCACAAGTATGAATCATTTCTTCCAATTCACTCTTCATACTGTTGATCTTTTTTTTCTGCATGTTACTTTTCATCGCCTGCGGGTGCACACACATATTTTAATATAGTGTAAGATGGTAGCATAGCAATCCTGATAGCCAACGAAATTGTTTAAATACCTCAGCTTTAATTCGGACCTGTGTATTGGTCAGCACTCCTTGGATTTTCTCAAGAAACATTATATCCACTGTCAGAAAGTGCAACTTCTCTTCATACTTTTTGACTACATCTTTTGCCTGACCATATAAACAGAAATATATCACTGTTTCAATCACTCAAACAAAACAAATGATAACTACTAAAACTATTAAAATATGTATCACTTAGTTGCACTCAGTACGCCATTAAATGACCTGTTCCAGGTACTTGGACTCTGTGCTCTCCATATCCAGCATTAGCGCCTCATCTGCTGAGTCAATGCACTTGGAGATCTTCTCTAGCTTTTTTTGGTATCCCTCAATCTCTTTTGGAGTAAAATTTCCTCCTTCAGAAAACAGCCTTTATAAAACAAAGGACAGTTAGAAATGTATTCTCTGAAGCTGGGTGTAATGTGTTTAAAATCTAAATGACTTAAATAATATGCTTAACGTACTTGAAAGATTTCATTAGCTGTGCATTAGCTTCTCTAAGGCCCTCAAACTTAATCTCCAGGTTTTGTCTGAAGTGTCTCTGTGATTCTTGAATGACATTCATGTGTTCAGCTAAGATGGTTTGTAGTGAAGCACAAAGTTTTGCCGTCCTGTTAACAAACACACAATTACATGAGCATAGAAAAACAAACAAATCATTTTCACATTGTTCTTACTATTGGCTAATCACAGGTGCTTACTGATTAGACTTGGTGGCAGTGGGAAAAATATCCTCTGTGCTGCAGACTTGTGTGCAAAAGTCTTCAGTTAATTTGTGCGATTTGACCTGCAGCTCACTGAAGTCATTCTGGAAATCAGCCAAGGCCTGTCGGATACCTCTACAATGTCTATCCACTCGATCTTGATGTAAGGTCAGTTCAGCTGGCAGCATCAGACAAGTGCACAAACAGGTTTTAAAACACTCATACATGGAATAAATATATAGTACAAGCAATAATTAACAGTATCATTTACAGCAATACCCACCTGCTCTGACATCATGAATGTCCATCTCAATTCTCTTGGCTCGAGGCTGGTGAAGATGGAGGAGGAGATCTAACTCAGACTTCAGCTCCTCCTTTTTGGATTGGATGAAGGTTACTGTGTTGTTCAGTACTGTGCAATACCTCTCTTCAAGATGATTCAAAAACTGCTCTCTCAGACTGCAACATGGGAAAACAAAGCAGGCTTGAAAGCAGAAAGTACAATTTTGAAAAAGCCAATGTCATTTTTTGTAGCTCAAAATATACTGGTCTTACGCTTTTTGTGATTCAATTAATACACTTTTTGGGAACAATATTAGCTCCACTTCTGCAAGGTTCACATTCGCCTCGCCATCATATGACATTAAAAAGCCAAAACTGTTTGCCGTTGTAAAAGTTTCAACGGTCTGAGGGTTTTGGAACTCCTCTGAGAAACAATCAATGTCTTGCTGAAAGAAAAGAAAGAAAGAAGTTAGGCATATAAGGCTGCATTAAGGTTTAGAGGCCACTGATGAAAAGAAAAGCACACAAATATATCTACCTCAGTAAAAAGTGAGACCACAGAGCTATATGCTTGAGGATCAGCCTTCTGGGAAACACCTAGGCAGAACTTTCTCCTCAGGTTCACTATAGGTTTCTTCCTCTTTATGCTGCCATCTGATAAAATTCAGTAGTGAGACATCAAGTATTCATGACAAGAAGCACAGAGATGTAAATGCATTTCAACTGTTTTACTTACCAAATTTAAGAGAAGGATAAAGATTCTGAACCTCCTCTGAGTCCTAGCATGGGTAATTATACATTAGTTAAATCATTATTTCAAAAGTAAATGAATATGATGTAAATTTAAATCTGTATATGTACAGCTACAATTTCTAGCTACAATTTTATTTGCATCAAGCCAGACCAAGCCTGGATCTGTACCTGTTTGTATACGTATTTAACATTATAGAATTGGCTGACTGCTGCGCTGTATGCATGTAACTCTTCTAAGACCGTTGCAGGATAACTCTCCACTGTATCAATTTTCTCCTTATAGCAAACGACATACCTATAGAATAGGAAGAGTATTAGTTAAGTGACTAAAACAGACAAACAGCAGTACTTACATGTAAAAGAAATGCCAGTTTTTACTTCAACACTTTCTTTTATTTTGAGATGAAAGCATACTATGATGTGATTAAAGTAATTATTCACACATTTTCATTAACTCCAGCAAAGACCTAAATGGGGTAATTTTTGCTTTTAGATTGCAACTCGAGCTACAAGCCTAAAGTAGCTAATAAATAATAGATGTCCATGATTACCCTAATTGTTTCTGCAAAAATACATCAACACTTCATCCAGGTTTAATACACAGTATGACTTACTATGAACTATAAAAAAAAACACCATATCATCGCCGTATGGACTGATCTTGGACTAGATGACCTCCACATTGTATGATGGTCATTGTCACAACTGCTAATTATACATTTAAAAAAAAAAAACTGCTGGCAAGAAAATTTAACAAATGATTTGTCCTGAACCACACTCACAAATCTGCACCACATTAAAGAACGTCTACATGTGGTTTGACAGAACTTTTTTTGGGATGTACTGTAAAATATTTGGGTGAATTGTTATCATTGTGATCCTTGCAGCTCCAGTGTTAATCTAGTGTTATTTTTTTTTATACTGTATTTATTTTTATAATTATTAAACATGTATTATTTACAGATTCTGTGACTTTATTTTCCTTTACAAATACATGTTGTCACTTTAGACTTTGTTCAACATTCTTATTTCATGAACATATTGAGCAACTCAAAGACGGTTAGTTGGGAACTTTTTTTTAAGTCTGGGGGGTGGGGTTGGAGACCCCCCCCCCCCCCAACCACCAACGTTAAAAAAGAAGAAATACTTTTCTGCTAACCCATTCTTAACTTCCTCCAAAAAAGCCAAAGTCTTCTCTAATGCAGTTCTGAGAGCTCCTTCTGTGCTTTCCTGTCTGAGTTTGTCCAACAACACATCCAGCTGAGCCTCCTTCTTCTAGAGGTAAAACACAAATCAGCTCAGAATCATATGGAAAGATTACAGGGGTCAAATGATTAGTATAAAGAATTGGCCATAATTCTACTAGACATAAAGACTTAAATTTACTGACCTCTGTCTAAAGGCAAATTGGTTAAGACATAATGTAAGGCATCACCTGATTTTCCTGATCATAGCTGTAACGAACTTCGTCCAGATGGTCCTGCAGCTGCTGCTCTGTCTTCTGCACTGCTGCACTGTGCACCTCCCAGAGACGAGCTGCACCATGTATTAACTTGAACAAAGATTTACTCAAAAAGGTAGCAGTCTTGGCCAGATCCTCAAAGGCTTTCTATAATACAAGCCATGCATTTGACAGCAACTTATTCAAACAGGCTGACTACCAAACAGAGCAAAAAAGACCCATGAAATAAAAAGTCAAAATGACAGAGATGGTGTGTTTTCATCGCACTTACATCCACTGTTGCCAAATGGTCCTCTGTTTCAGTCCGGCACTCTCCAATTACAGGCAGCAGTTCAGCATTAACAATATCCTGTGTCTCGTCTGAGGTGAATCCAAAGGTACATACTTTATTCTGTGTACAAATGTAAGAAATAGTTTCATCTGGTTTTCAGCTCAAAAGACAACTAGAAAACATAAAATGTCTAAAATCTCCAACCTTGAAATGTTCAACTTCAGTTAAACACTCTTGCCAGGTGTTCTCATAAAATTTACCCAACTTCATTACAGCGTCAATGTGCATGCAATCTAAAAAAAAATGTATACATAAACACAAAGTCAGATGAACTTTTAAATTATTACATTTAATTATGTCAAAATGCAGGATGTTCTTACCAATTTGTTCATTGACTGAACATAAAGAGGAGAACCATTCAGCAACTGATGAACATGTTGGAGGGATCATTGTTCTTTAAACAGAGACACACATTTAAAAGATTCTTACTCTATCCTTAAAACCATAAAATGTCCAGTGCTCAGACCAAGATGGAATACCTGATTTGTTGAAGAATTTTGATACGTTGCTCATTGTACATTTCTTGTGCTGTCCACATGCTTTTCAAAGCATCTTGAACGTTTTTAGGTCTCTTAATTTCAGGGCTGTTCATGAAGTCTCTAGATATGGAACAAGTACTTAATTTTGGGAATTCAGGGATTATAGATGTTCATAGGAGCAACAATGATGATTTCAATAATGATAAATTAGAATAACTAAGGGAGACTAGTCTTTGAGGTAGTAGTGGCCTGGTGGGTTAGGACATTGCCCCTGGGATCAGACGGTCACATGTTCAAGTCCTAGCCCAGGCAACACTGAGGAACCCTTGAGCAAGGGACCATCCCCACTACACTGCTCCCTGCACACTGTTGATAGCTGCCTGTTGCTCCACATGGTTAAATGCAAAGATCACAGTTAGTTGTGTGTTCACAATGACAAAATGTCACATTCTTATACTAGTATTAGCCAAGACAAATATCAAAAATGTTAAATATTGTGCTAGTCATGTCTGTTACGTACTTAAACTGTCTGACAGCAGTCAAAACTTTGATTTTTTTCCAGTCCTGAAGCTTAGTCTCCAAGTTTTGCTGGTTAAGAGCATCTTTCTGCAGATGCTTTTCCATCAAGTTCAGATGTAGTTTGGCTATAGCGCGCCGGTTTGCCAACAATGTTTGGTTTATCATCTGTTAAAAAGAGCCTTAAGATGAATATAACATCTCATTATATATACAATCTATAATTGTTTTTAAAAAAATGAAAATATCCTACCATAGCTTCATTATCAATGAAACGATGAACATCAGCGGGCATGATGTAACAGATTTTTTCAAGCGTTTCTGCATATTTCTTTAGCAATGCTGAAATCTGGAGAACAGACAGTTTGTCTATAATGGACAGGTCTAATGGTATAATGCCTCATTAAGTCAATTTAATACACAAAGCAACTTGTGATAGATCATCTACCTTGCATGCTCGTTCAGCCTCAAATTTGATGAATGCCTCATCTAGCTCCTGGATCCATTTTCTCCTCATACCAGACTTATGGTTAACAGTGTTCCAAAACTCATGAAAATCCTGAAAGAAAATGAAAACAAAATGCACCCTTCTGAGAGATCAACAATTAAACACGAATAAATAGTATAAACACATACAGATGTCTGGATAATATGAATATGATGGTAATAAAATTTCAAATGTTTAAACTGAATTATGAAAATTGTACTAATTTCTAAATTTGTACTCATTTCTAACTTGCCAGCAATATGTTTGAAAATAGATAGGACAGGTCCACATAAACTCTTCTATTCACAACATCTGGAGTTTTGAAACAGGAATGATGTCCCATTGTTGCCAGATATAGGATGTCAGCTGATCAACACTTTAAGGCATTCTTTGTCATTTTCTTTGTTTCATGAAAAAAAAAAAGTTAATGGGTGACAGGTCTGGACTGCAGTCAGGTCAGTTTAGCACCCAGAGTGATGCTGTTATAATATATGTAGAATGAGCCTTTGTATTGCCTTGCTGAAATAGGCAAGGGATTCCCTAAAAAGACATCTGAATTGCAACATGCGTTGCTCCAAAACCTGTATATCTCACTCAGCATTAATGGTGCCTTTCCAAATGTGCAAAATATCTACACCATGTGCACCAATGCACCCCACAACCATAACTGATGCTGGCTTTTAAACAAGGGACTGATAACAAGCCAGGCTCCCCTCTTTAGCCTGACCTTTGCAGGATACCTTTCTTAACTATTTACATGTGCTGCTGACACAGAAATCAAAATGGATATATAGTTTTCATAAAACAATAGTATTTATGTTCTACTGGTCTATTTTCAATTAAACTATATTTAATTATAAATATTTACTTTTCACACAGCATTCAAACTATTTGCAAATGGGTTTGTAATAAATCATAGTAATAAAACATACTGATATAGGTCCTCACCTGATAGCTGAAATGATCTAAATCAGCAATGTTTTCTGTTTTTTGCATAAGTCTCTTGACTGTTTCATCACATTCTGACAGTTTGCGAAGGATATCTTCTCCAGTCTGTTGGAATAATAGCTCATATTCCTGAGAAAAAAAACAACCACTAAATCAAATACTAAATTATGACCTATGGTAACTATGGTAACTATGGTTTACTGACACAAATGTGTCCATTTTGATCTGCAATTAACTGTAAAATTATTTGAGGGTAGGTACAGCACTGAGCACAGAAAGGTCCTTCTCGAGCAGAGCAACAGCTTCAGTGTGATCCTTTTGTTTTTTCTCTGTAAGTCGCTTGATGATGTCTGAGCCTGTCTTTGCTGAAACTGTGGGAGAAAGTTGGCATTAACAGTCACCAGAAGAAATAAACTGAAATGAATGTGCTTTAAAATGATTTACTAACTCTACCAACCAACATTATCAGGCAATCCTCGAACCTCTTCAATATCAGCCAATACTTCACTCCTTGCAGACTTGATGCCTGACAGTTGCTGGTTCCTGTCAAACACAACTCTAAATTTGAGACTTAACAAGAAACTGCACACACTAAGGTGAAATATTAATTGTGTAAAATGACAGACAATACACTGTGAAAGAGGTGCACAGAATAAGCAATAGTTTATTCTATTTACAAAACAGTTACATGTAAATCAGACCAAATTTACCACATTAAGGCTGCACCTTATAGTCATATCTTCAGAGCCTTGATTAACTGCAGTGTGCTGGTGTAGGGCACTATCTGTGTCCCTGCCCATAGGATCATCTCCACTGAGGTACCCTTCATTTGCAACACGTTTCCTCCGAGTTTCATGAACAGACAAGGATAAAAGGACCTATGGAGATAGTCCACATGAGTGTAGGTGGGCAATATGGCACAAATATCATATCCCGATACCTTGAGAAATTTCTCTGGTCACAATACGCATTATTGGAACTAATGAACAAGTGGCATATTTTAAAAAAGTATAATGAGTTCAAATGATGTTCATTAAGTGTATCTTATTTCACATTACAGTAAATTCACTAAAGCGAGACTAATGATGCTTTCAACACAGGTTTTGAAGTTCTGATGATATCACGATATGCTCAAAGCAATAATGATAAATATTATATTGCCCAGCTCTATGTGAGTGTCTGTATCTTATGAAAAGTAATTTTACATAAGTGTTTGTAGAAGCATGTGCAGTGACAGTGTATTGCATGCATCACCATTAGCCAAGTTAACATCATCAAATACCAATTAGCCATAACACTAACACCACAGGCAGGTAAAGTAAATAACATTGACTATTTATTTATTGCATTACAGGGGCACCTGTCTGAGGGGTGGGATATATTAGGCAGCAAGTGAGCATTCAGTTCTTGAAGCTGATCGGCTAGAATCAGGAATAACGGGCGCACATAAAGATCTGAGCCACTTTGACAAGGGCCAGGGCATCTTTAAAACAGCAGGTACACATATGCAGTAGTCAGTACCTACCCAATGTGATTCATAGAAGGAAAACTGGTGAATCAATGACAGGAGCATGCGCCCAAGGCTCACTGATGCATGCAGGGATCTGAATCCCAAAGTGGAGCTTATGTTGTACAAAATGTCTGTTTTTTTGCCGGCTTGAGGGGGACCTACTCAATATTATGCACGTATCTTTAATGTTATGGTTGAATGTTAAAAAACTATTGGAACTCTTTTGGGAGTGGGGGCACACAGTAAAAAAAAGCCCATTTTAACACTATACCAACATTTGTTCAAGAGTTAACAGCAAAGTGAAATATCTCACCTGGGCATCAAACATTTGTCTGTACACCTTTCCACTTGGAACAACGCGATTTTCGGCCATTTTTGGGACAACGTGCGCAGCGCAGTTAGCTAACTTACCAACATCGCGTAGTTCATCTGTGTAATAACATATTATTAAAAACATGCGATATTATAGCAAGAAATAGTCTACCATCCATCTAGAAACCTTCATGGTTGAGTGTTATAAGAGAAAATACCACGAGTTCGCTTCATAAATGTTTGGCTCCCTCTCTGCTAGTCTGGCGTTCCTCCGTTGCCGTGGTAACAAGGGCCAACCGAAACTCCTCGCATATTTATCAGAATATAGGTCCAACCAGCAGCCCACTTCCTGTTTGTCTAATTAATGCCGAGATAAAAGTCCTTTAAAATAAATTTTGTTTATAATTTTCTTTAATGTTTAGCTATACCCAGCTAAAAATTTATCTGCATTTAATGTCACCTAAATTAATTGAAGCTCCTTATGTAAGTGGTTCACTTTTTGAGAACAGACACAAGAAAGACATCCAACACACAAAAAGCTGTATCTGTATTATACTTTTAATGACATTTTTACACATCATCTGATGGGTCACGCACAAGTATGAAGATGGTTACGGGTTGTGTTGCTGTAGGTAAAAAAAATGTTTTTAACAACATGTTTAGTCATACAAATAATAAACAAAACAACAACAAAAACAATAATAGTTATAATAACAATAATAATATATAATAACGTATAATACGATTTGGCAATTACAATACATGTATGTAAGGGGCAACACAGGGGTGCATTGGTTAGTGCTGCCACATCACAGCAAAAACTCCTAGCCAGGACGGCAGGCTCCTTTCTGCATGTTCCTCCCTGTATGGGTTCCTATTCTATCTTCCTTCCACAATTCAAAGATGTGTAGATTGGGATTGTGTGAGTGTGTATGTAGCAGTGTTTGTGTGTGAAGGGGGAGTCTAAGGACCTGTCCATGGTGTTTCTCTGCCTTTTGCCCAATGAGCACTGAGATAGCCTCCATCACCCCCTGCAATGCTGTTGAGAATAAGTGGCTCAGATAACGAACAAATTCATTCCTCCATAAAAACAGCATTTAAATGAGCATTTGAATTTCCTTAATCTGACATAAGATATTCAGCAAAGGCTACATGCCCTCCCCTGGCTGGATTGTTTAAGTCATGTTCCATCAGTATCTGTGTTATCACTCCCACTGGTGTGGTCCAGGATACACTGATCGCAATCGATGATGCCTTCTTTAACAGTGGCCTTTGTCCTTAAAGCACGTTTCCTGTCACAAGAACCAAAATATATATTTTTAAAAAGTTAATAAATCATTTATACTGATCTTGAGAAAGTGCATCAGTTGTGGAAGCATAGTAGCAACACTGGAATACGAACCTTCTGTAATAAAAATTGCATCGTGCCCTGGGGGTACAACTAGCTGCTAGTTCCTGATCAGCAAACATCCTCTCCTGTAACACAAGTAATATTGCAAAACGTGTGGTAAAAATTACACTTATTTCCTCAATTATTTAAACAATAAGTCAAATAATGCAATGTAGTTAGAGAGCAGATTTATGTTACCTTTAAATTTTCTTCCTTTACCTCAGAGGGAAACTGGTCTTGGATACTTATGCATACGCTATATTCTCCTGAGGTTGGGCTCTGAGAGTCTTCACTTATACCTGATGATATTAAAAGCAAAGCCAAAAACAAACAAAAATGCTCTTTCAAAATTCACTGTTTTTATGTATAAAATGAAGAGAAGTCAGCAAAAAGAGATCACCTTTGTCATATCTCTCCTTCATGTCTTCCTCACTTGTGTGGCTTTTTAGCTACATAGAAAAAAGTAAACTGTCATTTGAAATAATGCTTCTCATATGAAAACAGAAATAATGGGCAAATATGGAGAACTTGTGCAACTGAGGGACAACTCATATTCACTCAGAACAAACAAGAGCGTATTAAACTTCTTAATAAATAAATAAAAACAATCACACACCTCCACTGAGCTCTGATAAAAGCTTTCTTCTGAGGTCTGGCAGGAAAGAAAACATTACATTGACATAATTTTATCATGTGAGTTACATTAACTTAACAGACAAAATATTTCTCTTCACTAATATAATGAGCCACTGTCTGCAAACACGCATACAGTTACAATATTAGAGCTGGTAATGTTTTATTTAATCACTAAATCAAAACTGAAATCATTTAATGACAAAATTACTGATTTCATATACTATGACAGTTGCTTACTCCTATCGTTTCCTGAAAATGCTTTTGTTTGTGCAACTTGGCCTGAGCAGCTAGAACTTCCCCTTGTGTGCGAAAGAGCTGGATCTGGAGCTCATCATAACGCTCGTCAATCTCACGGATCTGCTTACGGTACCGGTCCTTGTCCTGGAGGTTTTTACAGTTTTCCTGGTGATACTCTTCACGTGCAGCAATAGCCTTTTTAACAGAAAATAAATATAGGTTTTATATAATAAATAAAAACAGATGAAACAGGCTTCCATTCCTCAAAGCTTAACTTAAGAATCACTCAATCAGCATTTATTTTTACTGAAAAGTAACCCTTAGGTATTTTCACACAGCATAACACAAATGTAATGGTGTCAAAGTGCATCTTTTCATGTGACAATATACTATTATATACAATATACTCCAACAACAACGTCTTACACATTAGTTTTACAAACCTGCTCAAGTGGGGCGACTTATCTAAAAACATGACACTGCATTCGCTAAAAGTATAATTCAGTACAAAAAGACAACGTCCGCAAATGATTTGTTGAATTTAAATGTACTGTTTACTGCAGCAACGATCAGTTTGAAAAGCAACGCAAAGCAAAGACAGTTCTGTGACGATCTTCTCTCACTTGTGGTGCAGCATTCAGCTGCTCTTAAACTTTTCAGGTCTTTTCTATATTACATTACATCCTAGTACATAATATAAGCTGGAAAAATCTGAAATAAAAGTTTATTGTTGGCTGGGAATTTGTAATTTACATTTGAATGATGAAAAAGGGGTGGGAGTTCTGCAGTACAGCAATGTCAATCATTTGTCTGCATGTAAATTCTTCAGTATAAAATTAGACTGTATTTATGATTTAATTTTTTTATTTATTATTATTAATTATTTACTTATTTATTTTTAGTTGTTTTATTTGCATTATTTATATTATTAATTATTTATCAGGGGATTTCTTTTCTTGTTATGCTATCTGGTTATAATGGAAACTTTGAATGTTGCACCAATATGTATGACAATACTAATAAAAAATAAAAAACACTGAAATGCAAAAAACATTAGGCTTAACTTTCTTCAAATCCTTCAAAATCAGATCCATAAACGTTGTTAATTGCGAACTGTGCCAATTTGTTGTTGCTATTGTCCTCACCGGTAGTGCTCTCGCATATTGCACATGTTACTTCGCAAAAGCAACAACCTGGAACTTAAATTCTGCAGTGTAGTTCTTGCATTGTGGCATGATATCGGTAAGTTCAAAATGTTATCAATTTAATTGTTCACGCTCAACTATGATATAATGTCACAATCGTTATGCAAATGCCAAGGTAAATGATTTTATTTCAGATGGATAAATTCAGTAACGCAGCGGCTAATTGTGGCAGCTTATCTTAGAGTTTTAAAACATAAATGAGCATTTTCTTCAGCTTGTACAATGGGTTGGCCTATAATGTGGAGCAACCTATAATTGGGGAAATAAGGTAGATAAGTAATAACAAGCTTGTGCATATTCTTTAACAAAATGAAAAAGGACAATCTGAGTGCATTATATCCGAAGAAGCAGGTGTGAAATCGGGGAGATTCACAACTTGATTCGGAAGTTAAAACTCAATCACAACCCCTGTTGAAACTAATCAAGAATGTACTTAGGTCAGTTTACTCAGAAGATGGAGAGATTAGCGCCAATGACTAGCTATGTGTTTGAGGTAAGATACTTGTAAAAGATATAACCTGGTGAGCTATTACTTTGAAAAAAAAACCACTAGGGTGAGACAGCAATGGCTATGAATCAATATTGTGGGTAAATAAGAGAAATCTATGCAAATTTGTCTACAATTTACACCTTGAATGGCTGAACGAAGTCCCTGTTCACAGTATAGTTTCTCCAAAAATGATTGTTGCATGAAAAAATCATGCAAATTTGTGTTTCACATAAAACCCCCCAAAATTGTCAACTGATTAATTTGTTGGTAAACTGTTGCTGGTTTGGAAATTAATTGAAATCGCATGATTTCATTACCTTGTCTCTTTCTTTGATGACCTCATCCAGTTGCTTCAAGATTTCCTCGATACGGTTACAATACATCTTGGAGTCTTTCTTTAAGATTGCACACTTCAGCTCCAGTTCCTCCTTCTTCTCTTGATGCTAAAAACATGAAGTAATATTAATAAAAGACAGGCCAGGTTTCTGCTGCTAAGAACATGTGACTAGACCAGGGGTCGGCAACCCAGCCACCTTGCTGAGGCTCTGTTTGGCCTTGACAGATTTTTTTAAATTTATTAATTAAACTTTTAATTATATATTTTATTTTTGTTTATTCTGTTAGTTAGCTTGGAGTTTGAGGTGATACTTTAACATTGTGTAATTATGTAACTTTATTAGCAGTGTGAATAAAGTGAAATGCGAAATGCGACAACATTTAGAGTAACACCCCATAACGCGCTCTGGTCACTATGGTAACGGGTAAACGGTCAGAATAAGTTTTTAGTGCTGTTGTGGTGATCTCAGGATTTTTCTGCCATAACTTTCATCCAGAATACCGGAAAAGCTGAGTCTCTAACACACTTAGATGCTGCAGATTGAGATTGTTTTTTTTTGCTTTGTTTTTTTAAAGTTGTAATTTTTGGTACAGCCGGTGGTTGAGGACTCCTGAATGTTTATAAGTTCATAAGCTGTGTTATGTTTTGCGGCTCCGGGCGATCTATCTTTAGTTGAAGAGGGGGCAAAATGGCTCTTTTGATAGTAAAGGTTGCCGACCCCTGGACTATACTGTAGGTAGTTATGCGTGAAACTTAAAAACATGCTCAAAAACCTTATCTCGTAACTCCTCTGCATCATGCAGTTTCCGCCGTAACGCGTAAAGGTCCTTCACTAACTCCTGATGTTGCGCCTGGCTTTGCATCTTGAAATCTTCCAGATCTTGAATACTACGACGGTCGTGTTCTGCTTGTTTCTGGACCTGGGAATAAATTATGATTACTGAAATCAGTTTGACCTTGCAGGCACCTCAAGTACATGCATTGGTTGTTGTTTTTTTACCTGGGAAGAGTTCTGAAGCTCCTGCACTTGAGCGGTGAGAAGATCATTCTGTTTCTGGAGCTCCCAGATTATGTCCTGGCTTGGTCTCTGTTCCATTGCATTTTTGAGGGTCATCGTCCGTTTGCGCTGAATCTTTGAATCGCTCTCTGCGTTCATTAAGCTGTGCTTCAGTCTCTCAATCTGACAGATGCCAGAGAAGTTCTCAGAGATTAACCACAATCAATTTCACAAAAGCATAGAGAGAACATCATAACTAGACAAGGTTACATACTGTAGCGGAGCTGAGGCTTAGGGGAGTGTGCCTTGGTGCCACACGGCCCCCTGGGAAATGTGTTTAGCATGTTTAGACTGTGTTTTGAGTAGTTTGTGTGTGTTAATTTCAGGGAATTTGTTGTGTATCTGTTGGTGGGATTATTTTTGGCATTTTGTGTAGTGTTGAGTTGGGTTTGGGGGTAAATGGCTGATCCACCGTCACTCAGTTCAGTGGCACGGTGGTGATTCAGCCATTTTTGATATGTTGGTTTCTGGTGCCTTAAAACTCTACACCTGTTGGGGGCGCACTGCTTTTGAGTTCTTTTCAGAGCTCATCAAAGCAACAGACTGCTGCCCAATTCGAGCATAAAAACCTTGGTGTCAGTCTCCGTTATTTTCCTTGATGATTATTCAAGGCTGAAAAATCATTATAATATAATCTGGGGACAATTTTTAAATGAAAAGATACATTTTGGCTAAAGTAGGTATGAATGGAAGGGGTAGTGTGACAAAACATCTAAAATTAGACACACATTTATCAACCACATTTTTGTAAGACACTTTCTGGTGTACAGGTAAAAACCAACTGTGTTACCCAGGGGTAATACACAGGGAATATTTTCAGGGAATGTGTCTTTTCTTTCTTACCTCCAGCTGTAGATCACGGTTGGACATAAGAGCGCCGTTTTTCTCCTCGCTGAGGCGGGTAACATCGTGCATTAGTCTGTAATTCTCATCCTTCAACTTTCGCGCCTCGTTCCGCAGGTCCTCGCGCTCTTCGCGCATGCGCTGCACGCGCTCCTGTTGTTTGCGAAGTTCGCACTCGCGCATCTGCAGTTTGCGCACGGAGTCCACGTGCTCCACCGCACGCGCGGCCGCGTTTAGTCTCGCCTTGTGCTCGTCCTGAAACGCTTTCTGCAGGCGGGTTACTTCACACATGAGGAACTGGGTCAGGCCGGACTCCCCCGCGGTGTCTGAACAGAGACACTACTGTTAACCCACAGTTCATGTTCACCATATCACGTGCATTAAAGTTTAAAAGTAAATTTAAACGAACGCAAATTTTAATTCTGCCTGTTGTAGAAGGTGCAGTGCTGTGAAAAAGTATTTACCCCCTCCTGATTTCTGTATATTTTCTTCCAAGTTTGTTCCAGCTCATCAAAGGCATTTTAATATTAGACAAAGATAACGGGAGAAAATACAAAATATAGTTTTAAAATGATTCATTTATTAAGGAGAAAAAGTTATCCAAACCTTTGGAGAATCTGGAATTAACTACAACCACATCACCCACATTTTTTGGAAAACTGAGTTCAATGTCTCCACGCACACACAGGCGTCATTACTACCAGACCTGTTCAATCAAGAAACCACTGAAATAAAACCTGTCTGTCAGTAGAAGTAGGCGAAAAGATCTCAAGAAGTATTATGCCACCACAATCTAAAGAAACTCCAGAAGTTTCCAGAAACACCACTGGGGCAGTGGTGGCCTAGTGGTTAGGAATAGGCCGAAGATCGCAGGTTCAAGTCCCAGCCCGGGCACCACTGAGGAACCCTTGAGCAAGGTACCATCCCCACTTCACTGCTCCCC